>MU277683.1:0-540320 GCA_022385805.1 Pilatotrama ljubarskyi | reverse complement strand
TCCTGCACGCTCACACTCGGACGTCTTGTACTCTCCCATCCACGCATCGTGTACGCTCGCACTTAACTATCATGCACGCTCACGCTCAGGTGTCCCTGTACATTCACACTCGGGCGTCGTACAGGATTGCACCCACGCGTCCTGCACGCTCGCACTCCGGTGTCGTGTACGCTCGCACTTAACCGTGTGCTGTCCCCTTTAGGCACCACACTCTCACGCATTGTCACGCTTGTCTTCATCTCCACTTGCCTGTTCTCTTTGTGTAATTTGACCCTTGATGCTACTAGAGCAAGCTTTACTGTGATCTGCATCTCTTCTACTTGACTGTCATATGTATCCTACCGAGTATCTATACATGCCTTTGATATCAAAGATGACACTGTCCACTTTTCCCGCAACCGATAAGTATCGGGTGACATTTATGCGAGTCTGCTGTCACACGCTGTTGATATAGGGCGATAAATCCTCTTGGGTGTCATTACAAGTGTGTTCTATCCGTCCTGACCATGCAGATCCTCCCTTCAGATATCTACTACAAGTTGAGAAACTTTGTCTGCTATTCTTGGCATGATCTACACTGCTACACCTGCTCCCATGCGACTTCTCCGGAGGACCCTGCCCAACTTCTTCGCTGGCAATTGGCGCTACGAACCGTTAACCGTGCATTCTATCTTTGGCTCGTGCCCCCCCTTCCTGAAACTTTCTTCTTGATCGACTCTCTCGCGGATCTCTGTTCCTTGTTTTGAGCGGTCATCGACTTCGAGCGTGATCGTTGCAAGTGCTCGTTCGAGGTTCACGCCACTGAGAACCAAGCTCGTAGCGCATTCTTGAATATCACGGGAATCGCCTTCACATCCTCCAAGCAACACGACTGGTCCTCTGTGATGGCGCTCGCTACCCAAGCTATTCCCTGCATGACCCAGCTGAACAAGCTCAGCATTCCCACCTCCTATCTCTCTGGGTCTCTACCGCTTTCGATTATCGCAGTGTGGTGGCCCCACGAGAAAGTCAATACGATCACGATCTTGGAGGCATTTGTGGGTTATCGTGTGAGTTCATTCTTCTCACCTTTGACCTTTGCTCAAACAAGATTACTGACAGTGGGGTCAAGAAGTCAGTGAATGGCCACTGTGGAACGCTGCTGCGACTTGGCTCCACGCCCTCCGACTTTACCCGAACCTCCATGTTCTTTATGTGTCTGACATCGAGGTCCCCTTCCCCTACCCCGCGCTGAATCTGATGGAGGAGACTGTTTGGCTACACAGTCGTCAGGCCTATATACTTGCCAACCCACAGGAAAGGATTGACGCAGAGAGAAACGCTATCCACGAGATATTCGACCACCTACCGCATCTGCGGACCCTTTGCTATGAGTATCTTCAGCCCAAGGAGCCCGAATTCCAAACGGCGTCAGGCCCCTTCGTCTATCTGACAATCGGGCATAGAGAGCGAGGTGGGCGCGCTCTGTCTATAAAGTATAACAAGGATGCTGCTACGTACATCAAGACAGCAAAGGAGGTACAAAGTGCGATCCTAGTGGAGGGTCAACTCACAGAAGAGCTATATTGCTGTACTGCACGCAGGACACTGGTGAGTGAAGCATACCGTGTGGACTTGAGTATTTGGAGGAGCTGACCGGGTGCAGGCTGTGCCGCGTGCTCAATGACTGGGCTTTGTTTTGCCCAAATCGAGGTGAGCACGGTTCATTCCGGTCACAGCGCCTCTGCTGACCTGATGTACTACCCGAAGGACATCACACATCTAGTACGCGGGTCGTGGGAAGCTATGGTATCAAACCTCTCCGTGTACCCCGTGTCAATCAATTTTTGCACCACCATGTCCTTCACGCCTGCTTCTGTTCAAGTCTTCAGACTCCCTGAGATGCTCTGTATGATTGGGCGGTTCCGCTGCCCTGACTGGCGGTACTACAATCGTGGTGAGATCCTACAGATTGGGGATCTTGCTGAGGTCCTCGCCTTGCGCACTGTCTCCAAGTCCTTCCTGGAGCACTTTATCCCTCCCTTCCCTCGCACGGCAATATCCATCTCCAGCGTGGAGCAGCTCATTCGACTCTTCCGTGATGTGATCGCCTATGAGAAGCATTGGTGCCGATGCTCCCTCAGCGGTGGACAAAACAAACTTCTTCACGTCAACTTCCTGAATGCTTATCTCCTCGAAGTGGAAGTCGAATACGAGATCCAAAACAACCTTTCTCTCTGGGAGCTTGCGGTGGAGGCGACTTCTTACATGACCAATTGGACAGAGTTGAACGTCATCGTCAATGACGAGGCTTTTGCCTCCGTCGTTGCCCGTTTCGGTCACTGGTGGCCTGTTGGTCGATGTCCCATCAAGACCCTCCGTTTGAAGGACACTTGCTCCTACGGCGCTGGTACACAGGTATGCGCTACCTTGTCTTTGACATGTCAATACGTAGACTCACCGTATGTAGGGCGTCGCGCACCTTACGGGCTCATCTCCCTGGTTCGATCATTTCTGGTTCAGGTACACTCTAGAACCATACCGCAATCTTCAAACCCTCCTGGTCGATACTCCTGCCTTCCCTTACCCTATCCCTCACGACATCGATCTGGAGGCCTTTGAGAATGCGGTGGAACTAGCTGCCTTTCTTTCCACTTATATATTCTCTCCGCACGAGGCAGAGGCGTACGCGTGGGCCATCGGAGTCCTTCCTAACCTGCGCCGCTATTACCTCCAATACCTCCACTGGGATGCCCTTCCTCTCTCCTGGGAAGATCCTGCCGGTGGTGTGGGCCGCGGGCGTACTTTCTACGTCTTCCGTGCACCAGATGGACATCTGACCACGGGACAAAACGTGCTCGACCACTATGACGGCCAAGTCCACGATCTCGAACCCTTCTCCCTCCATGTCGGGCCTTACCAGCCAGATCCAAGCTGGGCAGATAGCCAACCTTCGTATGAGGCCCCTGTCTGTATCTATGCACAATCTAGGACTTCCTAAACAGGTGAGTACGCTATGTATTATACTGTAGGCCGTACACCATCTCACACTGAATAGCGCTTACTGTCAACGGTACCTGCAATGCTGTGTCCCTCCTTTGTTTGTTGCCCTGTGTTTGTGTACGAGTGTATCACATGACCTGTTTGTACGAACATGTTCAACAAAACATAGACGCCGGTGTCGTGATCTGCGTTCTTCTGTGCTACTCAACTCACCCTATAAGAATGATTCATGCTCTTCTTCTCCTGCTGCTTTGGAGCAGTACTTGGAAAACTCTCCACCACCGCTCACCCTACTGTGGTACTCAGTCTTTGCTACCTCAAGCGCGCCATCCTTCTTGTTCCACAGTGAATCAGAACCTGTGCTATGTCACAGCCATCCATATGAGTGTCGTACCTGCAGTGGTTGGTGTTTGCAATGGAGAGGCGATGCCATTGACAGGTGCGCTGATCACTCAACTCACAATGTACTATAAACTCATGATCTGCAGTACGCCAACGTCCTCCGTGTCGAGACCGTTTGTCGTGGGGCAAACGATCCTTTGGGGACTTTGCACAAATGGTTTGCAACACCACCATTCAAACAAGGGTTGCATCGCTGCGTAGCAGCAAGGTTTTGGGGAACACCTTCATGACAAGTTCTCCACAGTTGTATGTATCTTCCCCTGTTCACCGCATGTGATGGTCTGGCACGCGATGGCCCACGATGTATAGAGCTTCTGATCGTCAATGCTATTGTCGTGGTCCGTCCGTGTGCTGCTATTGTCCACACTGGAACATACGCATCAGTGTTGCTGAGAGGTATCTAATGCGCCTGTTGCACTCCAACATTTATTAGTCTCAGACACATGCACTCGTCTTAGAAGCAAAGTATCTCATCTTACGGTCTATGTTGTTGCGGCACGACTACTACGCACTACGCTTACGACGGCACGTTCCCCTCTACAACAGCATGCAACATACACAGAGCTCAGATATGCATCGCTGCTCTCAAAGAGCGTGTATACCGAGAAGCAAAGCACCGCTGAAAGGCGGTGCAGTGCACCACAAAGGACGATTCACGTACATTTGGTCATCAGAAGAGTTGCTCTGCCATGCAGATGTTGTATCTGGCTCGCCTTTACAGTATGGCCGTTATCAATTTGTGTCTTATGTCCCTAGCACTGCGTCATCTGTGCAAAAGCAGGATGTTTTAGTGGTGTCAATGCCGTTGAGACACCTCTGCAGTAAACTATCCAAGCAAGCGTTGCTGCGTGTCGCTACCATGCATAATCTATGCGATGTAAACAAACACAAGCTCAGGGGGCATATATGTGCTATGTTACAAGGACACGTTTGCGTGACTTGCCCCACTTTCTTATGCACATTCAAACCTGTATGATCAGCCCAGAGCCCAAGGGCTCCCCGCGCCTTTCCTCCTCCTCCATTAAGTCAAGACTTGAATAGAACTGTCATTGAAGGGTTTGTTCGAGACATCCAAACTGATAATTTCCTGGAATCAGCCTGTGCGGTCTGTGCTCAGCTTACTTGCATCAAGGATCTCTTACCCATTCACGAACAGATGTTTGACCAAAGTTTGCTTATATCGGATGCACCGGTGACACGCTTTCCCAGAGCGTCTCCACAGGACCCCGTACGACCACTACCCGGACAAGTAATACTCCCTGACTGTGATCAAATATGTGAGCGTTGTGTTAGCGCCCGTGCGGACCCTTCCGGTCCGGCGCCCTTCGGAACCCTATCGGTCCGAGCGGACTCCGAGGCTCGCTCCGATACTCGTCGTCATCATCGGCGATGAGACTAACCCGCGCCGTACTCCACGCGATCTGACCTCCGAGCTCCTCTCCGCAGTTACTCCTTACAAACCCGAACCTTACTTACTACTTACTATATAAGCTTCGGATTCTATAGAGTAGCTCTTCAGTTCAGATATCTCGTTAACCACTTGATCTGCTGGTACAACTCTTCGGTCCCCTGTCCTTTACCCATTTGTTGATCCTCCGGAATAACATTCCGTCCTCCGATCTCCGGTCCGATCCAATTCCGACTCCGGTCCGATCATACTCCGACCTCCGACACTACTAAGACCAGTCCTTCGTGACTTGTCCTCTGGTAACCAGCACTTCTGCACTTCGACTTCTACCGCCGGTCTCCGACCGGCCTCCGACATCGGCCCGCTTTCGGTCCGATTACATAATAGTACATTCCTCCGTAAATTAGAGGACTCCGTCGACTCTCGAAGCGCGTTACTAATAGTTTCGCGAGTCCTCTCCATTACCACCAGTACCGTGCGTACTCCGACCGGGTTCCGATCGGACCCTTCCGGTCCAATATCGGCCTTCCGTCTTCCGGCCTCCGGGATTCCGGTCTTACCCCCGCACGGTTCCTAACACGTTGTCTGAATGAGCTCAAGAGCGGACAGACTCCCATAGATGCTTTAGCTAATGGTCTATGGATCGGTGAAGTCCCACCTCAACTCAAGGATCTAAGCTTCACAGAGAAAATGTTGATATCACGTGTAAAACATAATCACTGCATCGTCAAAGTCCATATGTCTGGCATGTCTAAGCTACGCGCCAACGTGGTCAGTCACTCTCTACCCATGCCAAAAATTTACTCAGTACTTCCACCCAGGTGTGATGAGCTCAGCGAGGTGCTTGCATTTCTATACCTTGGCCCAAACAAGCCCACTGCCAAGGAGTACCGAAGGACACCTATGCTTGTCCGCCGCAACAAGGTAGCTGATGCATTAGAGTGGCTCAAGCTTAATCATGTAGACTATGCAGACCTCAAGATCTCTCAAGAAAATCTGGCGTCGTACCCTGAAGACGAGCCGCCTGTCATAGTCAACTACACTCAAAGCATGGAGTCAAACAAGGATCCAGAGGCCACTGCTGTGAACAATGTCGAGGAGGATGAGGGTGCTGAGGATGGCGCATGTCCTTTCGTAGTTCACGGATTGACTGGCGCAAGCCTGGAACATATGGGCAAGGTCAGACCTCATGAGATCACTGCACGTGCAGTCGAGCACTTCAAGTCTGGAGGAAAGGTGCTTGGCATAGGGCAAGCAGCAGAACCAGAGTCCTTGTATCACAACCCCCAACTGTATCCACAGATGTTCCCATGGCTCTTTCCATATGGCTTGGGTGGGCTGGACAACAGTGGTGTGGGCTGTCGACGGGTCTCAGAGTCTAGACGCAAGCAGCAACTGCTGATGTACCACGACAAACGTTTTCAGCTTGAGCCCCTCTTTCCACTGGTTGCACTGAATCATGAACAGATCAAGGGTGCTACCACAGGGGGTTACCTTCTCGCTGACAGAAGTAAATTTGGAGAGATTGCTAACCGTCTACTGAGCATTAAGGACTCGACTCTATGGGATATTATACAAAGGCTTAGTAAGGGTTCTGTGAAACCTGAGACAGAGGAAGAGAAGGCCTGTTTCAAGATCATCAATGATTTGGACCATGTCAATTACAAAGTGCAAGGGTCTATTACAAGCAAAAAGTATATGCGGCAGGAAATCTGGTCTCTGGTCTCATATCTCGGTGCACCTTCCTGGTTTGTCACCTTTGCTCCTGCTGATGTCAAGCACCCTATTGCTCTGTATTTTGCAGACACCAACCAGACATTTGTGCCACAGTTCAGAGACAAGGACGAGCGTCTTAGGCTGATTGCGAATAACCCTGTGGCTGGTGCACGCTTCTTCAAGCTGATGGTCGACCTGTTTATCAAGCATGTCTTGGGTGTTGGATTGGACAGACCAGGCTTGTATGGGAAGACTGCAGGGTACTATGGCACAGTGGAACAGCAGGGCAGGCTTACGCTCCACATGCACATGCTCATTTGGATCCAGAATGCGCTCACACCTCAGGAGATACGTGAGAAAATCATGGACCCAAGCTCTGACTTTCAGAAAGCTATGGTGGAGTACCTGGAGAGCGTGCACATTGGGGAGTTTATGACTGGCACCATGGAGAGTGTGGGCAAGCGACTAGCAGAGGAAGATCACAAGAATCCTTCTCGTGTACCTCCCACCGAGACTCTACCAGAGGCACCACCAGAGAAGTGTGCGCACGACGCTCAATCAGACTGCGCCAAGTGCCAAGACTACAAGTCGTGGTGGGACAGATTCAAGCACACGGTGGATGAGATATTGTATCTATCCAACCGGCATACCTGTCGTGCCCAGGCCAAGTCTAAGAAGTCAGACACGCGTGACACAGAGAAATATGACAAACCTGAATTTGACAACCGTGGCTGTACAGACCAGAATGGCGTATGCAAGGCACGCTTTCCCCGGGAGACTCACCCCGAGACTGTGGTTGATCCAGAGACTGGCGCACTCATCATGAAGAAGGGTGAGGCGTGGATCAATACAGTCACACCAGCGCTCACCTACCTCATGCGCTCCAACACTGATGTAACCAGCTTGCTCTCAGGCACTGCGATCAAGTCTGTGGTAGCGTATGTTGCTGACTACATCACCAAGACTCCCCTGAAGACCCATGTGATGTTCCAGTCCATCCAGCAGGTTTTTGAGCACAACACAGAGCTTCTTGGCAGTCACAAAACCAACAAGGAGAAGGCAAGGTCTCTGATCACCAAGATTGTCAATTCTCTCACTGCCTGCTCAGAGATTGGGGGGCCCATGGCAGCCATGTATTTGCTCAGACACCCAGACCACTACAAGAGCCACCGGTTCCGCACATGCTTCTGGAAGGGTTATGTATACGAGGTGATGCGTGCGTGGGAAGACTCGGTGAACATTGAAGAGGAGGGACCATCAAAAGTGATGCTTGGCTTGGTAAGGGATGGAAAGTCAAAGCGTGTGGTCGCACTGTCCCCAGTCCAAGACTACATGTGGAGACCTGTGGAGCTCGAGTCCATGTCACTCTATGACTGGATCAGACTGCATGACAAGGAGCGCAGAAGTACGCGGCACAAAGGCCCTGCGGTTGAGGAACCTGTGCAACTGGAGGCAGACTCTGAGTTTGAGGACAACTATGATGTTGATGAGCCAGGAGAGAGCACAGAGTTGGCTGGTGCTGGCTTGCCTCTGGCAGAAGAGGAAGAGGAGTCTGAGGATGAGCTCCTGCTCACCACAGAGTCCAATAATAAGCTCAAGGATGAGACACAACTTCTTACTGCCACTGAGCCCTCTTCTGGGAAGAAAAAGAAGATCCACCTGCGCTTCCACCCAAATCATCCTCAGTACCAGAGCCGCCATGTCAAACTTGTGGATGAGTCTGAGGCCTATGTGCCTAACTTCATCGGTGGATCTATGCCAAGGCGGGACACTGGCAACCGTGAACAGTACTGCTTGACCATGCTGACCCTGTTCAAGCCCTGGCGCTCAGGCAAAGACCTCCGTTCTCATGCAGACATGTTGTGGGATGATGTTTTCAGAGAATACCAGTTCACGCCAAGGCAACAAGACATCATGAAATACTTCCACATCCAGTACGAGTGCAATGATGCCAGAGACGACTTTGCTGCGGCACGCAAGAGGGGTCTCAAGGCTGGCTCAGCCCCATTCAACATGGATGACAGGACACTTGATGACATGGACACCCAGTTCTACACCAATGATGGCGAGGTGAGCATTGATGAGCTGGAAGACATGATACTTCAAGCAAATGACTGGACCAAGCTCAGCAATGCAGAAGTCAACAGGCGCACGCAGATGCTCCAGGCAGAGCAGATCATCAGAGCATCAGGCTGGCTGGATCCTATGGAAGACAAGACCAAGGCAGACATCCCTCCCCAGTTCTGGAGCAAGGAGGACATGAGCGCTGCTGACTGGAAGAATGTGCTGGCAAGCAAGAAGCAGGAGATCCTTGATGCACGTGATGCTCAGGCTGATCTCAAAAAACCTGTAGATCCAAAAACTGGCCTGCCCAAAAACACAGAGGTCAACGAGGTCAAGGTCATCGACAAGTCGTACATGACCAAGGGCTTCAAGGCCAAGGACAAGCAGGCACAGGCGCTCATCGATGCGACAGCCAAGAAGTTCAGTCTGAATGAAGCACAGGAGCGTGCCTTCCGCATAGTAGCCAACCACGCAGTGCAAGAGAGCGGAGAACACCTGAAGATGTACCTCGGTGGCATGGCTGGCACTGGCAAGTCTCAGGTGATCAAGGCCCTCACACATTTTTTTGCTGAGAGACAGGAGAGCTACCGGTTCATGTGCATGGCACCCACAGGATCTGCTGCTGCCCTCATTGGAGGTTCTACCTACCACAGCATGCTTGGACTGAGGCAAAAGAACTCCTCTGATCCTGTTGCGAGCCTGATGCAGGTCAAAGCGCGCCTCCAGAATGTGGAGTACGTCTTCATCGATGAAATCAGCATGGTCGACTGTCATAGCGTGTACACCATATGTTCAAAGATGTGTGCAGCTCTGAGGAATGAAGGCAAGCCGTTTGGAGGTATCAATATGATATTTGCAGGGGACTTTGCACAGCTACCACCGGCTATGAGCGGCCATGCCCTCTACTCTCACAAGGTTGGCAGAGTGATACATCGCACCCAGGCTCATGCCCAGCAGGAGGCATCCATTGGCAAGGCAGTCTGGCACCAGTTCACCACTGTAGTCATTCTCAGAGAGAACATGAGGCAGCGCTCACAGGGTCCAGAGGATGCCAAGCTCAGGACTGCTATAGAAAATCTCAGATACAAGGCGTGCACCCCAGACGACATCAAGCTCTTGCAGTCGCGCGTTGCAGGCAGAGGTTCAGGCAAACCAAAGCTCAACCAGCCGAGGTTCAGGAATGTCTCTGTGATCACAGCATGGAACTCTCACAGAGACAAGATCAACGAGCTTGGGTGCCAGAGGTTTGCTCAGGAGAACGGCAAGAGCTTGACCACGTTCTACTCTGTAGACAGGCTGTCGGCAGACAACGATGAGGAGGGCACTAAGAAGCAGCGCAGAAACACAGTGAACCCAAGACGGTCTACCAATATCCTCAGTGAAGAGCTCCAGAACTGTCTGTGGGAC
The DNA here is from genome assembly GCA_022385805.1 of Pilatotrama ljubarskyi. NCBI lineage: Eukaryota > Fungi > Basidiomycota > Agaricomycetes > Polyporales > Polyporaceae > Pilatotrama > Pilatotrama ljubarskyi. The sequence continues at coordinate 530,341 of MU277683.1, read as the reverse complement.
CTGTCACCCACTCTGACCAATCACCTTCCAGGCAAGCTGCCGCTCTGTATAGGCATGCCGGTCATGATCAAGGTCAACGAAGCCACTGAATGCTGTGTCACAAACGGAGCTGAGGGTGTGGTAGTGGGATGGAAGGCAAAGCCAATTGATGAGGACAAGGAGACTCTGGAGACTCTTTTCGTCAAGCTGACTGCTGCGCCCACCACCGTTCAGCTCGAGGGTCTGCCAGAGAATGTGGTGCCAATCAGCCAGCAGGCTCGGAAGGTCCAGTGCAAGATGCCCAACGGCAGAACCCTGACTATATCCAGATCTCAGGTGTCAGTGGTCCCCAACTTTGCGATGATAGACTTTGGGTCTCAGGGGAGGACACGGCCCAACAATGTGTGTGACCTGCAGAACTGTCGCTCACATCAGTCGATATATACCTGCCTGTCTCGAGGGTCAACGTATGAGGGGACCATCATCGTGCAGCCCTTTGATGCCAGCAAGCTCACCGGGGGGATTTCTGGGAGCTTGCGGCAGGAGTTCAGAGAGCTGGAGCTGCTGGATGAGATCACCAAGTTGTGGTATCTCGGCAAGATCTCACCAAAAGTGACAGGCATCACCAGAAATGAGCTCATACACTCCTTCAGGAAATGGAAGGGCGAGCAATTCTTGCCCAAGACAATGCACCGTGCACTCGTGTGGGGTAACAGTGACCCTTTTCCCATTGCTGATGTCCAGGAGGACAGTCCGTGGCAGGTCATCTAGAGGCCTAAGAAGTCTAAGAAAAAGGCAGACACCAAACCAGAGCATCCTAGCCAGGCAGATATTGCTGAACAGACCAAGGCAGCAGGGTATGTACCAGCCAAGGGCACACAGATGCTGGCAGCTCTCAACAACACTCTGGACACCAAGCGTGCAAAGCGCAAAAGGGATGAGGATGTTGACAGCGAGCCACTGCTGAAGAAGCCCCGAGCTGCGCACTCTGCAAGCAATGTGCAACTCACTGGGTTCCAGTGGGACAATGTCAACTACAGCTGCGCCTATGACAGTCTTCTGACCATTTTGCTGGCAGCATACACAGAGTCCAGGAATGTCTGGAACACACTGGTCAGTGCAGACAACAGATATCTCTCAGACCTGACCAGAAATTTTCGGAAAATAGACAGTGATATTCCTGGCAGCCCCAGGCAAACTAGACAGTCTCTGAGAGAGATGCTGCATGCTTCAGACCCAGAAGTGTTCCCCTGGGGTGCAGTTGGCACAGACATATTTGCACTGGTCAGGACTGTACTCAGAGGTGGCGAGGACACTCAGATCCAATACTACAAGTGCCAGTCGTGCCACTATACCAGCGAGGCTGAGGCTGATGCCAATACTCTGTGGGACATATCTAAGCATGTCTGGAAGAACAGTCTGTACAGAGGAGGCCCATCCTACAAGGACCAGAGCATCTCAGCATGGGTGGGGGCCATTTGCAACCGAAAGACATCTCAGATGTGTCCACAGTGTGAGCGTAGCTTGCACCAGTGCATCAGGTATGATGAAGCTCCAGGGTTTGTGGCATTCAATGTGTACAATGTGAAGGTGGACATCAGCCCGCAGATCACATTGCCAGAGAGACAGGAGATGTACAGGCTGTGTGGCCTGATCTACTTTGGCAAGTTTCACTTTACCTGCCGGGTTGTGACTGGCAGTGGTGAAGTGCACTTGCATGACGGGATGAAGACAGGTAAGAAGCTTGTCCCTGAGGGCAACTTGATCAATATGGATTCCAAAATGCTGGGAAAACTTGGTAAGCGGAAACTCAGTGTCCTGGTGTACCAGAAAATGTGAACAGTGTAATATATTACCAATCTATGTCTATGGACTTGTAAAATCTGATCATCAACGCTCACTTATCAACCTCATGCCTCATCAATCGTACCTGCCAGGAATGGCCCACTCCCCCCAAGTATGAAATCCCGGTGAGATCTAACCTGCGCTATGCTTAGGTTGTATGCTGACCTCGACTCTATTTTTCTCTCCAGATGTCTCCGGGAAGTTCTCTCCCCTTTTGTAGAACGTATCACAAAATCTAGCAGAGTTTCCCCTAGGCTAGCGTCTGCGAGTCAGTCCTGTACTTACCTCCTTGGTGCAACTATGCCTGATGCGCCGTCGTTCCCGTCAATCTTCCTAACACTTACCAATCAATCAAACACTCCAATCGTCAGTCAGCTTAGATTGCTCTGACCTCGGGCTTCGTCTCGCGTAGGTCCAACCGTTCACTGACTCTGACACACTTACCTCTGCAGTGATGTAGCTAGCCGAGACCCGTCTATCATAGACGCGAAGTAACGACTAAAGTGACCCAGAACCTCGATGGACTGAGTACTACAAGGCCTACACCACTACTTCAGTACCTCTTTGAAGAAACACTTGACAAATTGACCTGTAAAAACCAAAGGAATATCAGTACCTGAACTGCCTACAAACCACTCACCTGGTGATACTGCTGCTGGACTTGTGACTGATTCAGCTTGGCTGCCTTTTGTTGGCTGCTTTGCTGAATTTCTGCTTGCTTTCTTCTACCAAATCTTCCTTTTTTTTGGAGTACTTCACGGGCCTGTATATATACCTTTCCTGAAGTCCTTCCAGAACATTCTATGTACATTACAAATCAACTATCTATGGCTGACTAACCCAAACCTAGAAACCTCTCATCTATGCCAGAACCTTCCAGAACCTTCTCCATCTTTCTAATTTGTCGTTCATTCCTCGAAAGCTGTGTTTTGCACTGCCTTCTCTGATCTCCATGGCCTTCCAGACTACACCAGGCCTGGCTAAGCCCTGCCTAGTCTCTTCTGGACAGCTCTAGACCATTCCAGAGCACCTAGGGCCTCCTAGCCTGCTCTGGTCCCTGCTGGACTCGATTACTCATGAGCTTGATGTGAGGCTGTGTGTTTCGGGCCTGTACAGCGTTGCTATTTGTCGTAGGCATGTGTAAGCCTGGTCCAGGCTTCCTCTACATCAGTACCCTCCTGTATTCAAGTCTGGGGTCCTTGATCTCATCTATCAAGTCCCTCGTTGCCGATAGTTGCAGAATCATGATTAACGAGTGACCTAGACAAAAGAACAACCCAATCTGATGTCCATGACAACCGTCTCCGTGCTAATTGTCCATGTGTCGATATCGGAAGTCTCCTTGGATACAATGGTCCAACTCCCACCAGTCCACGTTTGGACTTCGCCCGATGACTGGTTGAATGATGAGCGATAGTCGTTCAGGTAACAAGTGGTCAAACAACTTACCTCCGTCATGATGATCGTTGTCGGGTTTCAGATATCTAAGGAGTCGCCTCAGACAAACATGCCACCACTGCGTCCCTTCATAGAATGGGTAGGGAACAGCGAGGGTAGTGCTGGCAGGAGAGTAGGTGTGTTCGACCCAGAGTATGATGTGGGTCTCCTGATACTCGACCACACGAGAGATCAGTCCCACGAACCTCTGCCGGTCTGGGAACACCAGGCGGCAGTAGCTTCCCAGGCGTGGTACAATACCCCAGGGCTGGACCGTTTCATCCACCAGATCAACTGCTACCCACTCCTCAATATTGCCAGCTCCGTCTTCGAACACAATTGTCCGTGCGTGATGTGGGAAGAGACCGTTGGGAGCGAAAAGAACGTGCTGGTTCCAGCCGTGTGTTTCCACAGGACAGAGTCGAAGTTGGTTCGAGAACTGTTCGGGAATGGTGTCCCGGACATTGAGCGGGATTTCGAAGGACACGCCGGCCATGGTGATGGAAGTGGAAGACTGTTTGATGATAGAAGCGCCCACCATGTCACAATGACATGAGCAGTGCTCCGTAGCATTCCTACAGGCCTGCACGTGACTCTCAGGTAATATTCCCACCCTCGATGATTACAGGTAGACTTCTTGTGAGTAATGGTTGTGCACGCTGTACATGTCCAGGTACCAATCACTTTTGGTGCATGACAGAGCGTGCAATGTGATTTGCAAGACGCATGGCCTCGTGGACAACGGGCTTTGCCCATGGCTTCTCGCGAATGTCATTCTTCGTGTCACAGAGTAGGGTGAATTCCTCTAGAAAGGCGTAATGCGACACCTTGGACCAGTCCAAAACTTCCCTCGGCGGACTGAGCTCTCTCGCGGCCGCGTTGTACGCATTCACGGCATTGTGAATAGCCTGGCACCTCCTCTGCAGGCTCTTCGCGATGTACGTCCTTGCTTTGTAGCCTGGAGATGTGATGTCATGAGTGACAGATCATGATTGAGCAGCGATCAAGCGACCCAATCTTACCGGTACGTGAGATGTTCAGCTTGTTCAACTTGAACAAGCGCTGGATGACCAGACACTGTAATTTGCCCAGTGCACGCTGATACTTACGCTCCGAGATATACTTGATGATGTCATTGTACTGAGAGTTGCCCGGCTGCCAGTGCATGGAAATGTTGAGCGAGACTTCCATAGCGTTGACCTCTGCCGTGAGTTGGGCCACACGCTCTCAGAGGTACCGGTGGCTTGTCTCAAGCTTCTGAGTGGCTGATAGATCGGCGTTGTAGTCAGTCAGCCCGCTGGTGGGGTCCATGAAGGTGAGATTGACGCCCGATTCCCCCCCCCCGCAGTGGTGGCACGATCATAGAAGCGCCGGGAGACTGCAGTGAGCTCGTCGCTAACATATACATTGTCCCTCAGTATTGTGGCTTTTCCATAGAATATGAAGACACTTACCTCTTCAAGTACGGGTGTCTGACTATTGACGATCTCCAGCGCCTGCACGTAGTTGTTGTCAAGCATTAGGCTGAGGTTCGCGTACTTCTCGGCATCGCGCTGACGAAAAAACAGATGACAGAACATATGCTGCCGGTAAGGAGAGCAGTACCACATGACCGGGGCGAGTTCATTGGAGTCGCCAAAGACTCGCTTGAGAGTCTCGAGGTCCTCTAAACTGGCACCCTTGATGACGTTGGGATGATAGCGTACCTGGCAAGCTACGCGTGGGAGTACCCATAGAACATGTTGACGCAGAAGCGGGATCCCGACATCTTGAACTCCAGACCGATGGATGATCGGCTGATGGTCTCGTCAAATGTGCACCCAATGTTGTAGCCAATCAGTACTCGTTCCGGCATCAACATCAAGATCTTCTTGATGATAGCGATAGGATACTCCGCGCTGCAATATTAACTCTGAGTCAGTTGGTTGCTGAGGACAGGCAGCTATCAGGCCTTACAGTTCACCGCTACGGACCATATCCACAAACCAGAGAATGAGCCCGTGCCTGCAGCAGCATGCAAATATGCCTGTCTCGTCGAAAATGCCCCACATCCGCTTGTTGGACTCAGTGGTGGCGGCTTTCCAGTTGGATGCGCAAGGGTTGATGCCATCAGGAACTCCGTCGGTCGGATCACCCTCCATCGACTCGGCACCAAGTTGTGCCTCCTCTGGGGGTAGTTCCTCCTGTGCCGCAGTTGATTTGGCGTCAGGCACATCCGGCTTCTTCTGCCGCTGCCGAGATTTGACTTCGTGCGGGAACTGGTTTACAAACGCGCGCGGTAGTATGTAGTCGCTGTTGAATACACGCAGGTCTCCATTCGCGCGCCCACCTGTAGGTGCCATGCGCTTCGGGCTGTTGTTCCCGTTGAGACATATGATACACTCGAAGACAGGCGGGTCTTCATCTGAAAGCTGATGGTGATGTCAATCAAGATTAGCGTAATGAGCTAATGGTATGGTTATGGTTCCTACCCGATAAGCGCATGGAGGACACCCATTCAGCGCCCGCCAATCGGGGAAGTCGTGCCCTAACTCCTGCATCACCTGGCGCTCCACGTTGCGCAAGATTGATATGTAGATATCGAACGTGTCTGCGATGAGTGTTCGGTAGAAACAACGATATGAAATCTGTAGGATGATGTTTGGAAATTGGATACTGAGCTTGAGACAGGTTGACTCACATAGTACATATAGCACACTAGCTTAGTGAATGCTTCTGTACTGAATGAGGCCTTGAAGAGGCGTACACAGCGGAATAACTCGAGGGTCTCGAAGGAGATGGCGAGGGACGGCGCGATAGGCATTGTGCCAAGGTATCCGATGGAGCACAAGAGCCTCGGCAGTGGTCTGATCAGCACTGCGTTTGATATGGGCAGTGCGTCCCTTGCTGTACACGTTGAGCACATCAATGTCAAAATCATATTCTGCCAGCTCCGGAGGCGTAGCTGTCGTGCTCAGCCCAGTCAGCCCAGATTCCGTGCCATCATGGCCGCGGTCAGGTTGATCAGCACAAGAGTTCCGCGCACCAGGAGGGGCAGATGCCTGTGTAACGGGGGAAGGCTTGTGCAGCAGAACGGGGCCCTCTCGAGGCGCTGCAGTAGGTGTGGTGTGGATGGCAGAACCGTGCTTCCACCGCAAATACACCTGGATGACCTGAGGCATCAAAGGCCACCAATTGGCATCGAGGTTGCGCACCCGCTGCTGCCACGTTCGCTTGTCCCTCCTGCTGCGGTATTGCACACTATGACGGTCTGGTAGTCAGTCTCAGTCATCCGGAAATGCCGAGATCAGGGGTGTGCGTACCGATCCTGAAGAATATCCCAGATGGCGTAACTTATCGTGCTTGTGGTTTCGTGATCCGGCACGTCCTCCCACTCATCGTCGTCATTGTATTGGCCGATCGTGAGGATATCCTCCATCTCCGTCTCGATGCTCTCCGGTGCTTCTTTCCTCTGTATCTCTGCAAGACTGCGCAGAGACTCCGGGCCCATGGCTGCGCAACATAGATGAGGCATTGAGTGGTGTATCTATGTCTGTATGTCTGAAATGATGAACTTACCACACTTGACTGCGGCCAATCTTTTGGCCGCCTTTCACTTCTCCTCCTTGATCGCTCGTATACCGTACCACCTCTCGCAAATTGTCTTCAATATGGGCAGGGCGCGTGGCTGTGCAGAGCCCTCCAGTGCCGGCCTCGCCATGCAGACACCCTTGGAGACCCCGGTGCACTTCTTCCGTTGAAGTGGCATCACAATGGAGACGTTCTTGGTTGTCAGGGCGGCGGGGAAGCTGGGCGAGTTGTCTAGCGTACCCCTTCAGAGGGCCTGACGAATTCATAAAAACATTATATATTAGCCGAGTGTACACGCGGATCAGGGACACTATTAAGCATGTTATTATTCACATTGTGCACCAAGTTGTTGTACGTAAATCTGTAGGTTCCGTGAGTAATATTATACTGAACGCCTGCCATATGATACCTCTCCCTCTTTACCTTTTCCATCTGCCTCTGATGCGTTGCTCAGCCTGAGTGGGCAGGGAGGGCGGTGGGGGTGGGGACTTTGGTACGTGCATCATGGGGGAGCCGTGGGAAAAGATCGGAAGCACGCACCCGACTCGAAGGTGCTGCACATGCCGCCGATCTGCATTGATGCCGCCGATCTCCGACAGATCTTGATGCAGGAGGCGGCCACGTACCTCAGCGGCCCCTGGGCTTTCGAAACATTACAGTGTAATTCTAGATAGTGTATGTAATATAAACAGCATCCCGAAGAAACGGAGTGGAGAGGGGAAGGTCAGAGGGAGAGAGGGCTGGTACGGCGCTCACCGTGGAGAACAGCACCGACGGGCGGGGCGGGGAGTTGGAGGTCGTTGCTGACAGTGGAAACGAGGAGATCACACTGCGCATGCCGAGGAACGGTTGCCAGGAGATGCCAATGTGCCGAAGGGACGCGGGCGACTCAGGGGACTCAGGGTATTTGGGCGAGGGACTTGCACAGTGCGGGAGGGAGGGGAGGGAGCACCTGCTACATGTGGCAGGAGGGCAAGATATTGGCAGAATTACTGGCAGTGTGCAGCATAAGGAGAAACAAGTCAGTTAAACTTGCCATGCCCCCAGGTGCTTACCGAGTTTGATAATCTTTGATGTCGTGATGTCCAGGTGCAATAAGCCCTATTTTTATTTATACTGCTCTGGAATGTAGTAGATACTTAGTGTGGATATCTTGTATACCAACTCATCTGTCAACTCCGTCCCCCTTGACTGATCTCTATCTCAAGTGTGATCGTACTCCGTCAAGTCTGATCCAACTTAACCTCTGTCAGTAGGCTGATTCTGCTGGAAGAATTCTTACAGGTGGTTCGCATTTGGGGCCGCGCCACTTTGCATTATATTCCCGTGAGTTGGTGCCTGGTTGGGAGAGCACTTTGCATTAAGCTCCACTTGAGAGATCTTACGGTCTGGTAAGATATCTCCCAGCAGAATCACTCTAGTATCTCGACTCATAATGTTTCGTCTCATCTCCGTTCCCCCCAATCCTCCCTTCCAAAGATCTTGTCCATACTCTGTACTCCGAAGTCCAGTACCAACTCTGGACCCATTCCCGAGTCAACACCTATCCTAAATTGAGGACAACTGTCGTGAACCCGTGCATTGCCAATAGCTTTGCAGAAGTCCTCCCCCGTGCATACTCCAATCTCTGGTCCACCTCCAACCCTGTACTCCGCACTCTGGAGTGCCAAAGTCCACACAGCTCTAACAGTATGCACAGGTGAGGACTTCTGTGAAGCTATTGGCAACGCACAGGTTCACAACAAGTGTCCTCAATTCAGGATAGGAGTTGACTGGGGAATGGGTCCAGAGTTGGTACTGGACTTCGGAGTACAGAGTATGGACAAGATCTTTGGAAGGGAGGATTGGGGGGAATGGGGATGAGACGAGACGTAATGAGACGGGATACTGACAGAGATTAAGTTGGATCAGACTTGACGGAGTATGATCAGACTTGAGAAGGAAGTGTTAGGTACCATGCATGGGTAAGACCGGAGTTCTGGAGGCTGGAAGATGGAAGGCCGATATCAGACCGAAAGGGTCCGACCAGAACCCGATCAGAGTACGCACGGTATGGGAATAATGGAGAGGACTCACGAAACTATTAGTAACGTGCTTCGAGAGTTGACGGAGTCCTCTACTTTACGGAGGAATATACTATTATGTAATCAGACCAAAAGCGGACCAATGTCGGAGGCCGGTCGGAGATCGGTGGTAGAAGTCAAAGTGTCAAAGTGCTGGTTACCAGAGGACAAGTCACGAAGGACTTATCTTAGTAGAGTTGGTGTTTGGACCATGATCGGACCGGAGTCGGAATTGGATTGGATTGGAGATCAAAGGACGGAATGTTATTCTGGAGGATAAACAAATGGGTAAGGATGGGTAACTGAAGAGTTGTACCAGCTGATTAAGTGGTTAACGAGATATCTGAACTAAAGAGCTACCCTATAGAATCCGAAGCTTATATAGTAAGAAGTAAGTAAGGTTCAGGTTTGTAAGGAGTAACTGCAGAGGAGAGATTAGAGCGGGATCAGATGGAGCGAAGGTCAGGATCACGTGGAGTACAGCGCGGGTTAGTCTCATCAGCGATGATGACGAGTGAGCCTCAGAGTCCGATCGGTGTCTGATCAGACCAATCAGTGTCCGAAAGGCACCAGACCAGAAGGGTCCACACAGGCACTAAAGGAAGTCGGACAAGGAGGATGGAGTTGAGCAGATGAGTTGGTATACGAGATATCCACACTGAGTATCTATTACATTCCAGAGCTGTTAGGACGCGTGCCGTAGTTGGCGAGCAGACGGAGTAACGGAGTTCCGGACGGAGTCTGGCTACGACACGGGGGTGGGGACTTCGGCGAAATTATTAACAATGCCCTGAGTGATCTCGTCTAGTGTCCCCTATTTACAAGAGGGCACCGACAAGGAGACGGAGGGGAGACAGAGTTCCGACGGAGTTACGGGAGGAGAGGGAGTGTATTGTGGATAAGTACAGAGGGGACCGAGGGTAAGCCGAGAAGTAACGAGGTAACGAAGAGGTAGCAACGAGGTAATAACGAGGTGTCCGAACTGAGGCAAACACTACTACCAGCTCGGCTATTTATACTAAGTGGCCCCGACAGATAAGGAAGGGCCCTACATCATAGTCGTCGGAGTTCCAGGAACTCCGAGGCCTAGTAATGCAAGACAAGGGAAAGGAATAAACTGATAAGAAGAGATATGACGTCAACGAAGAAAAAGCACGAAGACTACTAAGGAAGGAAAGCACGGATGTCCGAGGAAGTCCCGTCCGGAACTCCTGCTGGGGTTCCGGCGGAGGTCACGCTCCCTGGTGGCACGGGTCGTGACAAGAGCGGTATAAATAGAAGTAGGGCTTACTGTTTCTGTATAACATAAGGAGTATGAACTAGGAAGGAGTAAGTGCGGAGTACAAAAGTAAGGTGTAAAGACAATAGACCTATTGTTCAGAGAACGCACATGAGGTGATGGTGCAATGTTAGAGACCGTGCAGGGTTAAGACCAGAGTCTGCAATCGGAATGGATCGGAATTCTATCGGAGTTCGACACGAGATGAGGACTACGCCAAACTATTAGTAACACGACTCAGAGCCTAGGTTCTCTATCTAGTATGCGAGTAATCTATCAGTTCTGAAGTCGGAACAGTCGGACCAGTCGGAGGTGGATCGGGCTGAGGCTGGTCCCAGTTGGACACTGGGGATAGAGGTCGACAGAACACAAGTACAAGTTTGCAGAACTTGTCAAGTGTGGGGGCAGAGTTCCGGAATCAGATTGGATCGGAAAGATCAGACCAAGGGAGTAAGATATGGAATGTTATTTCAGAGGTGATACAGAGGAGGACAGAAGGTAGGTAAACAAGATATCTGAACTGAAGAACTACCCTATAGATTCTGAAGCTTATATAGTAAGAAGTAAGTAAAGTTCGGGTTTGTAATGAGTAGCTGTGGAGGGGAGATCAGAAAGGGATCAGATGGAGCGAGGGCAAGGATCACATGGAGCAAGGGGTGGGTTTGTGCTGTGCCGGATGACGACATATACACATCGGGTCGGATCGGAGCGTCCAGAATCAGAACCGGAACGAGATCGCAATCAGAATCGTACTTAGCAGCATGGTGCTAACATGCAATTGGGAAATAGTAATGTGATTGAGGTGAGCGGAGTACGGCAGAGTTCGGGTGCAGACTTCGAGTTCAAGCACGGTATGTAATACCAGCTTGCCAAGTGCTTGTTGTGAAGGCTCAGGTTCTAGACTTTGAGACTGTTAGGATCATGCAGACTAGGGCAACTCTGACGGTGCGGAGTACATTTAGGGTTGGAGTATGCACAAGAGAGGACTTTTGCGAGGCTATTAGCAATGCATGGTTGACATAATTATTGTCCTCAATTTGAGACAGGCATAGAGTACAGAGATGGTGGCAGAGTACGGAGTTGACAGGAATTGAAATAGATCTTTGAAGGGGAGGATTACGGGAGCGGAGGCGGAATAAAGTCAAAAATTGAAGTTAGGCTAGAGGTCGGAAGTCCGAGACCAGAAGTCCAAGCATGGACTTGAGGCCAGACTATGGACAAGGAAATTGAGTTGGAAGGGATAGGATCTTATATTATAAGTGACAACAGTTGTGCATTACCAAATCCGGAAATTGTTTACTGCTTTTGGAACTTAGCCTCTGACTTCACTCTCTTCTTACATACTGACACTACGTTCAAGCCATAGAATCTATCACATAGCCTTTCGGTGTGCGCTGACACTTGCATAGAACCTATTTTGCACTTCTCGCGACCTGCTGAATATTGTGCTGGAGGAATGCATGACTTCCCTGTAAGTAGACGCCCATCTCACGGCATCCTAACATGGAAGCTTCATTCACCTTCAATACTTCACTCAAGCACTTGAGCAATGGGATGCTTATAGCTGATCACATCCTGTGTCACTGACAGTCCTCTCTGACTATGACACCACCTATGGTGCAGAGAATGAAGTGGCAAAAGTCTCTGTATACTTACATAGGTACAAGGCCAAGGCAATCGCACTACGTGCATCTGGGCACAAGTACTTTCAAAGCTTTGACTCCCACAGCTGCAATATTCAAGCTCTGGATGTCTTTTTCAACCAGGATCTGAGCTGTTAAGACTACTACATTCAATTACTCATATGTTGTACCAGTAGCGTAATTGAATCCTGTTAGCACCTATGCAGATTCTTCCAGTCTGGCACCTTTTGGAACCTGATCAGTCTCATCGGCCTTCAAGACTCACTCATCATCATCGGGGATGAGACTAACCCGCTCTGTACTCCATGTGATCCTGACCTTCGCTCCATCTGATCCTGCTCTGATCTCTCCTTTGCAGTTACTCCTTATAAACCTGAACCTTACTTACTTCTTACTATATAAGCTTCAGAGTCTATAGGGTAGCTCTTCAGTTCAGATATCTCGTTAACCACCTGATCTGCTGGTATCTGTCCTCTGTCCTTTACCCATTTGTTTATCCTCCAGAATAACATTTCATCCTCTGATCTCCAGAATAACATTTCATCCTCTGATCTCCAGAATAACATTCTGTCCTCCAATCTCCGGTCCGATCCGATTCCGGCTCTGGTCCAATCACAGTCCGACCTCTGACACTACTAAGATAAGTCCTTCGTGACTTGTCCTCTGGTAACCAGCACTTTGTCTCTTCGACTCCTGCCGCCAGTCTCTGACTGGCCCCCAACCTCAGTCTGCTTTCGGTCGGACTACATAATCAAATTAGAGGACTCTGTCAACTCTCGAAGCACATTACTAATAGTTTTGCGAGTCCTCTCCATACCTTATACCGTGCATACTCTGACCGGGTTCCGATTGGACCTTTCCAGTCCGATATTGGCCTTCTGTCTTCTGCCCTCCGGGACTCTGGTCTTACCCCCACACAGTACCTAACAAATCCAAGCAGTACACACTGAAGCACAGTGGATATCTATCCTCTGACGACCAGCATGTGGCATGCCACAGAGAGTGACATATGAAGAGTGACATATGAGCTTGACTTGTATCAGAAATTTCTGATAAATAAGGCAGTACTGCTGCCTATTACAGCATAATCATGAATGAATATGCACTCACTATCACTCAACCACTGAAGACCGTGCCATGCAAAATCAAGATGGCTCAACAGGAACAGCTATCTGACACCTTCAATGTGAGATGCCTCTAAAATTGATTTTGGTCAGCATGCACAAAAGTCAGGATGCACTGTACAGTACCGCTAGGGGAAGTAATGGCATATAAAACCTTAAGCAGTGTGTGGGATTCAATTCAGCCTGTTGTTGAATACTCAACTTCACGCGGACCCAGGAGTGCATGCCGGAGGCACGGGAAGCTTCTAGTACAAGATATCTAAACTGAGTATATACTACCTTTTAGAGCAGTATAAATAGAAGTAAAGCTTATTGTTTCCATACAGAATAAGGAATACAGAATAAGAAGGAGTAGATGTGGAACACAAAAGTAATAAGAAAAGACAATAATCTAATTGTTAAGGATGAATATGAGACAATGGTGCAATCTGAGACATAGTAATGTGACAGGAAATAGCAGAGTACAGATAGCAGAGTATATGGAGTACAAGATTCGGAGTACAGAGTTTGGGCACGGTATGTAACAGGGACCTTTCTTGTCTTAAGGTTAGGCATATATGTGGATTTACTCTGCAGATGCCCACTATCCTATAGGTCCTTCTCAAGCATTCCACCTCATAATCTGGGGTTCTCTGTGCTGCCACAGAGGCTGAAAGCCTTCCAATCTGAGAGTCGAGATCAAGAAATTGACTAAATGCATGCTAATGACCCTGTGATAATGTATGAAAAACTGCAAAAAAGGTGCAAAACAAACTGCCATAAAGCTATGAAAATGAGGGGACGAGAATTCAAACAAGGTGGAAATGTTTCAGTGTGGGCTGCTCAGGCAGACCTTAAGAAATGTGTAGACCTTAAGACTGGCCTACTTAAAAATACTAAGCTCAATGCAGTTATTACTGTCTGTAAAGAAGTTGTCACATCGGAAGAGTATCTGCCCATATTTCAGCATCACTTTTATGCTCATACAATCTTGTAAAATTTCAGAACCAGCCTTCCTAAATGAAGCTGTGTTCAGAGATCTGTATGCAATTCATTCGACAGTTTCTGCACCATTTTTGGAAGACTTTTTTCTTTCATAAGCTTAGTAGCAGAAGTGCACAAGGTGACAACACTTTTGCAAACAGTAATGAGGTTATTGGCAAGTATAACATGACCAAGGGCTTCAGAGCCAAAGACAAGAAGGTTAAGAGGCTCATAAATGCTACAGCCAAGAAGTTCAATCTGAATGAAGAGCAGGAGTACACCTTTTGTACAGTGGCCAAACATGCAGTGCAGGAGAGCAGAGAACATCTGAAGATGTACCTTGGTGGTGTGGCTGGCACTAAAAAGTCTTAGGTCATCAAGGCCTCAATACATTTTTTGCTGAAAGACAAGAGAGCTACTCGTTCATGTGTGTGGCATCCACAAGCTTTGTGGCTATGCTTATAGGAGGTTTTACCACCACAGCATGCATGAACTCAGGTGGAAAAATTCTACTGAGGCTATTGTGAGCTTGATGCAGGTCAGAGCGTGCCTCCAGAATCTGGAGTATATCTTCATTGATGAGATCAGCATGGTTGACTGCCACAGTGTATGATAATCTGTGCCAAAATATGTGCTGCTCTGAAGGACGAAGTGAAACCATTTGGTGGGATCAGCATGATATTTGCAGGTAATTTTGCCCAGCTGCCACCAGCCATGCACTGCACTCACACAAGGTTGGCAGAGTCATATACTGCATCCAGGGACATGTCCAGCAGGAGGAATCTATTGGTGAGGCAGTCTGGCACCAGTTATAATCACCACTATTATCATCCTTAGCGAGAACATAAGGCAATGCCCGCAGGATTCAGAGAATACCAAGCTAAGGACTGCTCTGAAAATCTCAGATATATGTTGGGACACACATGATTTAACTCATGTCTCATCAGCATGCCATAGAATCATGCAGTATGCATTTGACACTATTATCTTGCACTAACAGAATTCTGAACATCTCACTGTGAGGACAATAAAATGCCAAACTGTTACATCCCGTGCACCCACCTTCTTCTCCAGTTTAACTCCGCATTTTTGGAGTTAACTTCGCATTTTCTTGACCTAAGTCCAGAAAATGCGAAGTTAATGACCAGATTTCCCATTCTGACTGCACTACATTCTCCCCATACTTGTACTCCACTTTTCCGGACTTTTACTCCGCATTTTTGGACTACAACTCCGCTTTTCTGGACTATAACTCCGCATTTTCTCCGAAGTTCAGTCTTATATCTCAGATTGCACCATTCCTTCACAATAGACTTATTGACTTCATCCTGGAACCCCTCTTCTGTCCTTCTCCTTATTGTTTGCATTCACACTAAGGCTTACTTCTATATAAACCGAGCTGGTATGTTGTAGTTACTCAGTTCGGATACTTGTTGTACTTGTTGCAATCACAACTTGTGTCTTGTTCTCAAATCTGTTCCTTGTCTCCAACTCCGCTCCAACTCCGGGACGTACCCATCCCCATCCTCTAGTCTGAAATTGAGGACACCCCAAAAGGTTCCAGGCATGTTGCTAATAGCTTCGCGGAAGTCCTCACCCTTGCTGTGCCTCTGTCCAGACATCCTCAACTCCGAAGTCCGCATTTGTGAAGTCCGCACCCCCAACTCTGGACTTAATGCCAGCACGTCCCTAACAGACATGCAATGCAGACAACAACCGGACTACGGCTGCTTGTACATTCTTCATATGTTTTCATAATATACGATTGTACACATCTGCACCCCTTTTAAAGAAGAGAAGCTATGAAACTGTGTGCTAGATTCCAATAGTGAAATGAAGTACAGTACAAATGAATAGGATCAGCAACATCAGTGGACTTGCTCAATTCCGAATGAGGTGCCCCATGGGTTGAGGCCGCCCACTTGCCAGCCCCAAGTGGCAGCAAAGACTCTGATTTTGCGTGATATTTTCCAACAGAAGCTCAACAAAGACAACAGGTATATTGAGTGTACATTTACAATGTGGAAAGCCCCGGGAGCAGTGGTAATGGGTGTGGTGCTTCCTGGCTGTCATCCTGATCGTTACTGCCTATTTTTCGCATTTCTAGGCACAGGCTCAGATATCTGTCTGATTTCTGGCTTCAGGCATCGGTCAATGTGTGGCAGAAATCATATGTTTGATATCTGTCACACATTGTGCGGGTGTCCACCATTTCAGATACCAAACCGGTATCTGGTTTGTCTGGGCGTGTAGTCAGTTCATAAAATTTATCTATTTTGAGATCCATATAATATTGGTGAAGAGGTGATCAGGGAGCATTTTGAATGGCCTACTATAGTTATGCCAGCTTCAGTTACCATAAGCTGGGCTCAGTTCCAATCTGAAGCATGTGAGCCCCACTTTCCATCCAAAAATATGCATCATAAGATAGTGCATATATATATAATATTATAAAGGAAGCACCCGCTTTCATGAGCTCTGTGAGCTGCAATGATTTTTTGACATTCAGGATGAGGTGTGGAGAGGCAAAGTGTCACATGACAGCTTTTATGCGAAACAGTAGTAATGTACCTTGTAGGGTAAGATTGGCCTCACGCACAACTGACTACATCACGTGGCCTATAAATGTCACAGGCGTGCGGATTAGGCGGGGAGAAATCTTAGGAAACCATAGGCTACGGCAGCTCGCCGCTTTCGCAGTAATCATAGGCCTAAGTACAGTGAATCTATCATTCACTGTGGAGTTAGAGCTCCAGTATCTGTCTTTGTGAGGTGCTGAGGGAATAGATGGTTGGATACTCGTCAGAGCGTACAGGCGCCCGACGGCGCTTCGGGACTCTGAATATTTCGAGAAAATCCAGGATATAATAGACAGCACCGAGGCATGCCACCTTCGTAAGATATCCAGCCTCTTCGATATGCCCAAGTGATCTCTACGTGCCCGCTCGTCTATTGCGAACCTTGGAGTCCATGCGCAAAAGAAACAAAGAGTGGAAACGGAGCAAGAGAACGCGCCGCCGCCACAACCGGCGCCTAACGCACCGGTACGTCTTCCTCCTCACGCCTCTGTGTGCTGCGACGTCTCATGCTAGCGCACAGGTGCAGAACGATCCGAAACGATCCTCCGACCCTATGAGCAGCGTTAACGAATGTTATCAGCGCGCTATGAGGATATACGAGGGTGTTGGGCGTACATTTGCTGAGATATCCCAACCAGTGTGGTGTCCGAGTCCGCCCGCTACGGATGGCCTCAGAACCATCCCTACCACGTCTAATCCACCTTAGGCTGCTGTCAGGGATACGAGAGAATGTATGGAACATACCAAGGGTCAATATACAGCTATCCCTTCGAGTCCACCTTCCCTGCCAGCCGCTGGGGCAGAGACTCAGGAAAGCCAAGGTCATGGTGCCGCTGAGCCGGCCGCTGTTCCGTCCATTGCCAGAAAACGACCACTCTTCGAGCCCCCGCCTACAATTCAGGCTGCACAGGACGCATATGACGATCTTGTCGCACTCCTGCGCCCGCACCGCTCGAAAGGCAGAGGCTACAAGCCTTTCCAGGCAGGGAGCGACCACATGCAGCGCCGCATGCAGCAGATGCGGATGTTCCTGTCGTTCTACCTCTGCGGTGGTAGGACGACGGGCTGGATCGCATCCTCTTTGATGGTTGCGAGCGCGTTCGAGAAGGGCCCAGCATTCGCTCGATCTTTGAGGGCTTGGACGCGCGAGTTCCTGGCAGATCGGCATGCGCTTCCCACAGACGTTGAGCACACATGGTCGCAGTCCATCTTGGAACAGAAGCCGGGTCTGAAAGAGGCAATATCAGCACATCTCCAGACTCTCAGAAACTTTGTCCGTGCTCTGGACATCGTACACTTCACGTCCGAGCCAGCCACTCTTCTTCGCTTCGGGCTTGCGAAGCCCGTGTCCCTCGCGACCGCACAGTGCTGGATGCACGCACTTGAACATCGATGGACGAAGGGCCCGAACGGGCAATTTGTCGATGGCCATGAACGCAAAGATGTTGTAGGCTATCGTCAACAGTCCTTCCTTCCTGCAATGGCGGAATATGATCAGTACGCACGTCAATGGGACAAGGATGGACAGGAAGTTCCCGCCACACCACAGACTGGGGACAGTGCTGCATCCCACCCTAGCCGAAAACATGTCGTCTATTGGTGGCACAACGAGTCCACTTTCTATGCTCACGATCAGCACACGCAACGCTGGGTACACAAGCGTGAGAAGGCGACCCCGCGCCGCAAAGGAGAAGGGGCCTCCCTCATGGCTGCTGACTTTGTCTCTGCAGAGTACGGCTGGCTGCGCTCTCCCGATGGAAGGGATTCAACACGTATCCTGTTCCACGTGGGGAAGAATCGGGATGGGTACTTCACGCATGAAGAAATTTTTCAGCATGCAACCAAGGCGATGGACATTTTGCGGCAGCATTTTCCCGATGAAGAGCATGTCTTCATCTTCGATAACGCACCTACTCACCTCAAGCGCGCGGCTGATGCCCTTTCTGCACGGCACATGTCAATGGGTCCCACACGCGAGGGAAACCCTACATTTGGTGTGGAGACTAACATCCGCGACGAGAATGGGAGACCCATATTCGGATGTGATGGGAAGCCGATGAAGGAGAAGGTGCCCATGATGGACGCGTGCTTCGCTGACGGATCTCCGCAATCCCTATACTTTCTGCCAGGCCATCCACGTGCAGGTGTCTTCAAAGGAATGGCTCTAATTCTGCAGGAGCGGGGTTATAGTACCCAGGGGCTGCGCGCCCAATGCCCAGAGTTCAAGTGCAAGCCGCCCGCCCTCAACTGCTGCTGCCGCCGTCTTCTTTTCAATGAACCAGACTTCCGGGACGTTCAGTCACTTCTCGAAATTCACTGCAAGGCACGCAGGTTCCCTGTCCTCTTCCTCCCAAAGTTCCACTGTGAACTCAACTGTATTGAGCAATGCTGGGGCTACTCGAAGCGCCTCTATCGCCAAATGCCTGCGTCCTCATCAGAAGCCGACCTCGAGAAGAACGTCATAGCCGCTCTCGACTTGGTGCCTTTAGTTGTGATCCGATGGTGAGTACAGTTCTTCGTGCAGTCACTGTCTGTGCCATTCATGATGCTAACATGCTAGTACTAGGTTCTACACTCGTGCCCATCGCTTCATGGATGCTTATCACCGTGGGCTGAACGGGAAGCAAGCCGCTTGGGCTGCTAAGAAGTACAGCAGCCACCGTGTTCTCCCAAACACCATTCTGGCTGAACTTGACCGGGAGGGTGTCACTCCAGATTAGATGTACATCTTCAACTCTCTCCTCTCACTGGATTGTCCTTTGTATATAATTTCTATGTATTGCTCTGTTCCATTCCAGGGTACTCGGTCCACTGAGATGCGACGAAGGCCTGCCCGCTTCACGGCGGGCATGATAAGCAGTCCGTCTTAGGACTTAAACCACATAATTCGCTGCTTTATTACTGAAGCGCTCGGATCATGTGCTTCGGTCACAATGTGACATAGTGGTCAGTTGTGCGTGAGGCCAATCTTACAGATGGAGGTCACATTGATGCAGCAGAAACACCCTCCTCCGCAAGTCTGACCTCTTAGGATTCAGCAATCAAGTTCTCGGACTCCATTCAGCAGAGTACTATAATACACATCATTATACATACAATATTACATAGTGAACATCTTAGCAGTCCACTATCACTGCTAGGTTATGACTTTAGCCTTTCCCTTCAGCTTGATACCCAATGCACTCTTTCCCTCGACCTTCTTCCTCTTTGGGGCCGGCGCGCCGATGGAGGTTTTGACGGACAGCAAGGCCCGAGCAGAGTCAGGCAAGAGGCTCTGCAAATCAGGCTCCTCTGCACCCGCCTTCCGTTTGACGGTGATGACCTTTGTAGTTGTATCGCCAACTTGAGCTGGGCTTGCACCCGCCGGAGCGGAGGAGCCCGACGCAGGGACTTTGGCAAAAACTTCTCGAACCAGCTTCTCGTCCTCCTCTTCGGCGCGTCTCCTCTCGCGGTCCTCCTCCGTCTCGATTTCCTCCATGTGCAAACGCTCGAGCAGATCGACTGATTGGCCAATGCGCTCGTTCCTAGCGTTACGGGCTCGTATATCTTGCAGGGCATCGAGGATGTCCATCTCTCGCTTCGAGTCGACAGTCCGGTTCTCGAGCGCCTTCATGGGGTTGTTCTCCTCCTCCTCGAGCTTGGCCAATCGGTCCTCTTCCTCCACAGCTTTCTCTTCTCGCCACGGTTCAAAATTTCGCGAGGCACCGTGCTCCGCAGCGTAGTCGGTGTTTTTAGGGTCTGTTTTAAATGTTATCTCGGCGGAACAAAGGGTACTGGAACGATATTAGTAAAGCGTCGCTCAGACACGGGCTGTCAAACGCACCACTTGATGTAGAAGCGGAAAATCTTGATGCCATAGTAATCCTCCCCCTCGACCGTCTCCTTCCGGGCGTTGAACTTCTTACCCTTGTAAATGTACTCGCCACAGGTGTTACAGCGCCTGTACCAGGGTCAGCGGGCGGTCCGTCGATGACAAGCAAAGTCACGCACATGGAGAAGGGCGCCATAAGCCGGACAACCTGCTGGGAGTTCTTCGGTTGCCTCCGACGAGGGATGAGAGACGGATCGAAATCCGGGGGGAAGTACTTGTTGAGGACTGCAGGAATTGATCAGGCTCCGCTCAGAGACACGGGTCTACGAGACCTACCTTTGCGTTCAGACATGACTGGATTATGATCTCACGCGGCGGAAGGTAGAGGTTTGGTAGAGGAGCCGGACGGTGAGTGAGAGAGTAAGAGCAAGACGGAGGGCTTGGACGGGAGCGACGAACGACGACGGCGGTGGACAAGCGTGGCTACGGGTGGCTGTGTTTGGTCAGCGAGCGCTTGTTGGACTTCGGCAAGATCGGCCCGGATACTCTCCCGGCCGCGCCTTTCATTCCGCTGACCAGGATCGCGACCTTGCTTGGAACATTGAACAACCTCCGCTCCTGCTGCGAGCGTGCTCCCTCGCTTTTACAACTTCATCGAATTTCAGTGCATGGCATCGCTGCAATTCTGGAAGCCGGGAACTGTCGGTCCCGGGAGTACTCTTGACCGAGCAACAGAGACCGAAGATTACATCGTACCGAGCGCACCTACTACCTCTCTGTCTTTGCATGCCGCCAGAGAGCGTCTTCCCATTTTCAAACACAGTCCGTAACGTATCCTTCAAAAGTCCCATTTGCACTGAAGCCTTTGTAGGAGACAGACTTCTCTATGCTGTGGAGACTTTCGGCGTCGTCATATTGGTAGGCCAGACGGGTAGTGGAAAGACAACGCGTAAGTAGCCCTATTCAATCCGTCTTCTCCTGACTGCCCACCGTTCCAGAACTGCCGCAGTTCCTATATGAAGCAGGTTGGGCGGCCGAAGGCAACTGCATTGCGTGTACGCAGCCGAGGCGTGTGGCCGCTACCTCTGTAGCCGGCCGAGTGGCTGCAGAAGTCGGCACGACGCTGGGAGACGAGGTCTGTCCTGGTCTCCGTTCCCATAAGGTGAAATTTGCCTGATTGTTGACTTCACTCAGGTTGGATATACAATCCGTTTCGAAGACGTCAGCGACAAGGAACGAACGCGAATCCTGTACATGACCGACGGCATGCTGTTTCGCGAAACCCTGGTGGACCCCTTACTCAGTCGATACAGCGTCATCATGGCAAGTCTGTCTCCCTCATGGCAGTTATTCTGGGTGGTCTAACGTCAGTCGCAAGATTGATGAGGCTCACGAAAGGAGCATATATACGGACTTGCTTTTAGGCGTCCTGAAGAAGTCAGTCGTCCTCGGCGCTCGTGAAGGACTCCAATCTCATGAGTACATAGGATCCGGCGGAAGCGCCCCTCTCTGAGGCTCGTGGTCTCTTCAGCAACGCTTGACGCCACTGCGTTCCTCGAATACTTCACGGCCGGGAATGGGCCCAATGAAGCTACTATCGTGAGCCTGGAGGGTCGCGCTTATCCTGTGGAAGTCGCCTATCTGCAGGAACCCGTCCCCGACTATATACAGAAGGCCGCGGAGGTCGTCTGGGGCATCCACCTTCAGGTCCGTGTTGCCGGCCTTATCTTCTTTCAGCCTAATGACCATTCAGCAGCAAGGTCTCGGTGATATCCTTGTGTTCCTCAGTGGGCGAGATGAAATAGATCGTTGTCTCGAGCTGCTCTCTGAACTGCTACCTACGTGAGTATCGGGAGCCGCTACATACTGATCTTGCCGCTCATTACAAGTAGCCTTCCTCGTGGCGCGAAGCGCCTTGTCCTTCTCGCCCTTCACGCCGGTCTAAGCACAGATGAGCAATTGAGAGTATTCGAGCCGGCCGAGCGGGGCACCCGCAAGGTCATAGTAGCTACCAACATAGCTGAGGTACAATCTCGCACTCGTGGACGGTGTGACACGCTCATCTGCTACCCCTGTTATCTAGGCAAGCGTCACAATAGAGGGCATCAAATATGTTGTGGACTCTGGTTTCGTGAAGGCGTGTCCTTGTTCTACGAACCGGTCTTTCTCCGTTTGACGTCGTATGCAGATTCGAACCTACAACCCGTCCACTGCAATGTCGTCTTTGACCACAACACCTATCTCCCAAGCCTCGGCCACCCAGCGGGCAGGGCGAGCAGGTCGCACTGCCCCTGGGATTTGTTATCGTCTATACACTGAACGTGCTTTCGAGCAATTGCGACCGACGACCCCTCCGGAGATCACTCGAACGGACCTCACGACGCCCATTCTCCAACTGAAGTCCCTTGGCATTGATGATCTCATGAAGTTCGAATGGGTTTCGTCACCTCCTGCCGAAAGCGTACTCCGAGCCCTCGAGGGACTTGTGCATGCAGGGATGATAGGCGACGACGGCAGACTAACCGTCATCGGCGAGAAAGTAGCCGAATGTCCTGTGGAGGTGAACGTCGCACGGATGGTCAGTTTTAGAACGTGTATATGGGCGCCGCGTCTCACTGTCAACGATAGCTCTTCGCGTCTAAAGAATACAAGTGTGGGGAGGAGATACTCACCATTGCAGCGATGACGACAATTCAAGTACGTGCTGTTCTAAATCCTCGCCGAGAATCCCGCTGACTACCTGCAGGATGTCTTCGTTATTCCTGAAGGCGCTGCGGGCGCATTGGCCGAGCTGGAGCGACGGAAGTTCACTGCAGAAGAAGGCGTGAGTACCTGACCAGCTACATCCATAGATCAATTTTAATCTTCGACATGTCAGGACCATCTTACACTCCTCAACGGTATGCTTGCACTGGCCAAATTGAACGGGATGCTGACGGCCTGATGCAGCCTACAATGCCTTCACCCGATACGGGCGATCGTCATCGTGGTGCAAGGCGCATGCTCTATCTTTCCGCGCAATGTCGCGCGCCGTATCGATCAGATCCCAACTGAAGAAGTACATGCAGAGATTTGGCTTGCCTCTTGAGAGTTGCGAAGGAGATGCAAAGCGACTGAGAAAGTGCCTGGTTACTGGGTACTGGCGCAATGTCGCTCGATGGACCCCGGACGGCACATACCGTGCCGTGAGGGGTGATATAGTACGCCTGGTGATGACACCCATACTTCACGCGGACTAACGTGGCTCGCAGGTCCTCCATGTTCATCCCCACTCCGTACTCTTCACGCGTAAGCCACGCTCTGGGTGGGTAATCTTCCACGAGATGGAGGAGACGAAGAAAACCCAGTAAGTCGTGCGGCTTCTGCGTTTGTGGACGCGGTATTTACCGTGAGATGCAGGATACGTATACTCACTGAGATCGAGCCGGACTGGTGAGTACCCTAGTCGCGGGCGCGCGGCTTTGCACGACGGTACTGACTTGATGGACCCGTAGGCTTCTGGAGCATGGGCATAAGTATTACGATAAACATTCGGGTGCAAGTGTAGCGTCGCAGTAGTCTATGATGTAGAAATGCCACTTCGCTATACTTGTAGGCAGTTTCGCTGTGGGCCAACTTGGAGTCCCCTCCGTCGCTCAAGACGCCTAGGAAGTCGGGCGTCTGTCGGCGTCACTGAGCGCAGAGACGTGTTGCCGTGACCCGTCCGACTGCCGTCTCTTCTCAGTCCACCACCTCCGACCTACCCCGCTCAGCCATCGACAGCACATATGGGTGCATCGCAGTCGACGCCACAGCAAGAAGAGAAGGTCTTCACTCCAGACACCTCCCTTCACGTATGTCTCGTAACCCGTTCATTCAAGAGTGTCCCTCACATGCGCCAGTTCTCGGAGGATGTCGTGAATCAACTCGCCGACCACCAGGCTTCTCCGGAAATCCCGCACGACCGCCAGCTGACAATCGATGCCCACATCCGCTCGAGGATACAGGCTGAGCTTGGTCGCCTTCACCAGGAGGAGGAGCGAGTGCGGGAGGAGATCGAGCGTGCCCTGGAGAAGGAGAACCTCGACCGTGAACGGAGCATGGCCGGGGAGGAGAGCGCTTCTGAAGACGCAACCTCCGCCGGGTCCGTCAAGAGCAGCGCTGCGCTCATGGGCGACCTCGAGGAGCTCCGCCAAAAGATCGAGAAGTACCATGCACGACAGGATTCGGAGGAGCTCTCAGATGTTCGGGCAAAGGGTGAAGCAGTGGTATCATGCTACAGGTATGTCCTTCCTGTGCGCTTGGCCTGACCCCTCTGACGATCCTGAAGGTCCCATCCGACCACTACTCTGGATTGCTGGAGAGCTGTCGAAGAGTTCAAGACTTCGGTGGCGCAAGTAGAACAGGTATGTTGGGCAAACCACTATGCCGTTGTCACCTCACCGATTGGCCGTAGCGATATGTGAATTCACTGCGGTAGTCCACTCTCCGATGTAGCCTTCTCGCAAGCGAACTATTACATTTCGCGACTACACGCCCACATCGTACTCTACACAAGCACCAGTAATTGGCTAATGTACAGAAAAGTCCGCCATTGCAAACGTGAGTACACGCAGCAAGATATCGTGAGTTCATCATGTCCGTCACAGTCCATCGAGGAATCATAAGAATACAGCCTCCGCATCGTCTTCGTTTCCCGCGCTACCGCCTCCTCAACTCGTCTTCGTCGCCATACGCGTAGCCCACAGGCTCCCAAGGCTCGTCGTACTGTGAGTACAGAGAGCCCGTGCTGTACTCGGACAATCTGTTTTGCGACGCAGTCGAGGTCCTGTGGCGGTTCCAAGGCAGGTAGTTGGCCAGAAGCGACCTTCTGACGTCTTCGTTTGCCAATGCGGCTAGCAAACTAGACGGTACTCCCGACGTTTGGCGTTCCTCCATTGCGCTTTGTGTCGAATACACGGATCCGGAGCTCAGTGTGGAGGGCTGGTGAGCCAGTCTGTGTTGCCCGAACGCCGAGGGAGCCGTAGAAATGGTGGACTCGACCGGTGCGCGTCCTCGCGAAGGGTTTCTGCGAGGTAACGGCGGGGGCAAAGCGGGCTCTGGCCTCTCGGGCGCATCTTCGTACACAGATGGGGGCGTGGGGGGACGAGGGGCGGACCTTTGCTGCAAGGCTCTTTTCTCTGCATCTTGAGCCGGATCAGGATCGTCCGCATATGTGGGTTTGCCGCTCTGCTTGACTCACCACTGTCCATCTTCTTAGCCGCTGGTGAGCCCTTCAAGGTCGACTGGCTGGACGACGGCGCAGGAGGTACAAACTTGACCTTTCGCTGCTGGTGATTGCGGAGAGAGAATGCGGGTCTGTACTGGCTGGCAGGATGGGACAGAGAGGACGCGTTCTTCCGAGTGTTTTCTCGCACTTGCAAGACTGCCAACTAGGGGAAATCAGCAAAGAGGTCAGCAGTCAGGGCGATGTGCGGGAGACGTACCGCCTCCTTTATTTCCTTTGCTTTCTTCCGTTTGATGGACCTTCCCCACCATGTCCAACCGACGACGACGACGAGAGCGAGGATGACACCTGCAGCGGTGCCACCAGCTATGGCCGCCACTGGCACGTCCGATGTCCTAGCGGCCTCTATGGCTGCAGCAGTGGGCAGACTGCCGGAGCCACCCGTGGTAATTGTAGTCGTGATTACGGCATGTGTAGCCTGAACGTCGACTGTCGTAAACGTAGGCGTAGCGCTGGCTGCAGCGGGGACGGAGCCGTGGGTCGCGTTCGTGGGCGTCGCGGGCATGGAGGAGGTTGGGGTGGGGAGGAGCGGGAGAGCGAGAGAAAAGGGACGAGGGACGGGCCTCGTGGACGAGGAGGGAGATATACGAGCAGCAGGCTGAGATCATCTAGACGCACTAGAATCAAAGGAACGAAAGCGAAAAAGTACGGCGGATGCCTCGTGTTCTGGGGCTGATGCTCTCGACCTCCGCCGCTCTCACCGTGCGGAGAAACTTGCCAAATGGCGCTGCTGTGCCGATACATAAAGTATAATATATAAAGGTACCTCGCTCACGCGGAGCCAGCAGAAGCTCGGAGGGCCAGACTGAGCTATGGGACTGACGCAATGCAAGCATGCACGGGCAGACGTCGAGAAAGGTAGAACAGACTGAGATACAACGCAGTACAACGCACTCGCAAGTACACATACACGGTCCATCACCTCCAGGCACGACGAGCGGTCTTCCCGAATTTACTCGGCGTCGCCCTCCATCGCGGCGAGGGCCTCCTCGTTCAACGCCTCCGCCTCCTCCATCACCCGCTCTTCCAGGGCGGCAACCCGTGAGGCTGCCTCCCGTCTCTCTGCGTCCAGCTCTGCGTACCGCTCTTGCAACCGCTTCTCCCGCTGCTCCAGCTTCTCCACCTCCTCCTTGAGCGCAGCCAGTCTGACCGGCCCCATCGCAATCTCGTTCGTCTTCAGCTTCGAAAAGCTCTCGTACTCCAGCTTCACCTTCTGCAACTCCGAGAACGCGTCCGTGATGCGTTTCGCGAGCGCCGCCGAACGTGCTTGGTAGCCACCGAGGATTACGTTCAGCTTCTTCTCCGACTTGCCGGCCTTACTTGCCTCCTTCGCCATCGCCTCGCGGTAAGCCTCGAGCTGCGCAGCATAGCCGGCCACCCTCGCGTCGTGGGTGATGCTGCTGGGGTCGACCCATGAGCCAGAAGAGACGTCGTAGACAAGCTTCTCTCGCGTGTAGACCCAGGACAGGGATTCGTCAACGTCATCCAGGTCAGCGAGTGCAACGACTCCTCGTTTGAGCACTTCCTCGTTCGCGCCTGGGTATCCAAGAGAAGTCGCAAGCTCGTCGTGGACTAGGGACTTCGCGGCAGAAAGAACGTCATCTGGCGGTATTTGGTACGCTGAACGACTGCCTCCAGGATGAATGGTACCAGGGATAGGATGCGCGATTGAGTCGTGCTGTAGCAAGTCAGCGATTTCGGCATGCACAAGCTTAGCCGCTGCACCAAGATCTGAGGACTCGTCGTCGTCCACCGTTAGGTCCGCCATGAGGCGCGTGACGTCGACGTTCGCGGGACGCGGAAGCCCCCGCTGCACCACCAGAGATCTACGTGCCAGGGCCTTGCGCTCCTCCTCTTCACGTAGTCGCTTCAGCCGAGCGTCGCGCTCAGCAGCATCCTCTTCAGAGACAGGACCACCGGCGCCGGCCTCTCCATCTTCGTCCTCTGGAACGAGCAGCTCAAAATTGTTCTCCGGTTTCGGTAGGCTCATGAAGCCCGCCTTCAAAGCGTGCTTTGCCGAAGAAGTTCGGAGTCGCTGTTCCCGCGGAGTATCGCCGACGGCCGAGAACCCGTCCTCAGCATTGAGCCGGAGGCCGTCCCGGACTGGCGTGCGCAGCGCTGTCCCTGGGGTGGCTGCAACGTCTGTTCGGGGTGTAGCCCCTGGCCCTACGCCGCCCGTGTGGAGTGGAGTCGCCAGGGGATTGGGCGTGAAGGCGACCTGGTGACGCGGCGTAGCACCTTCGAATCCAGTACCACCTTGGGGACCAACATGCATGGGCGTATTCTCTTCGCCGAGCAGAGGCGTCTGGGTCATGGTCATGTTGCGCAGGTTCCGCGCCTCCGACATTACGTTGTCATCTAACGAGAATATGTCAACGAAGCTCGTAACTTTCGCACAGATTGTCACTTACATTGCGGAGCTGTCCGTGGCGTGCGAGCCATTTGGGCCTTCTCCAAGCCTTCATAGTCGTTGAGAAGCTTCGTACTTGCTTCCGTGCCTCCGCTGACCAACGCTTTGGCGTTTTCCCCGGCCTGGCCAATCTTGACGATCTCTTCGAGCTCCTTCTCCCCGACCTGAGCGGCAGGTAGCACGAGCTTGCGCCTTCTCCCAATGGACTCGGCCTCCTTCAGTTTCTGAATCTGTGCATCGCGCGCCGCGACGAACTTTGTCTGGTGCGGAGCATCACCCTTGCCGTCTTTGCGCTGCCTCTTTCTCCGTTCGGCTTCCTCATCTTCTGGCTTGCGCTTGTTCTCGAGACGACGGAGGGTCTGGCCGACAGGCGCTGTAGTCGCACGAGCTTGTTCGTCAGAGGTGTCGTAGAATCCGGGAGCAGGCTTCTTCTCGAATGGGATATCGGCATTGTACTGGACGAATGCATGTCAGAGCCGAGCCAGGTGGTGGTGAGAGGCTGTACGACTTACGTCCATGCCCTTCTTCTTGGTCTTGTGACGCATGCTAGTTAAGGTTAGCATGAGCTCGGGGTCCACCTGCTGGAGTCGGAAGCGGACGTACATGATACCTGCGGCCTTTAACTCTCTCTTCTTTTGCAGCACAGCCAACCGCCTAGCCTCCTCGAGCTGCCGCTCGCGTGCCTTGCGTTTGGCCTTCTTGCCTTGCGTGTTTGCCAGACGAGCACGAGCTTCGGAAAGCATCTCCTTCTCTACAACGAAGTCAGCCTAGAGTGAAAGGTGGGATAGACTGACCTGCTCACCGTCCTCGTCCATGTCTATAGGATCGGGGCGAGCAGGTTTCGTCTCCGGGTCGGGGTCGATCTCGCCAGGCCGTAGTCTCCGCACATCGTCTGCGCTCGGCCCAGCCTCTCCACCCGGGCCCGCTAGTCCCAGCTCCTCATTCTCCTTCGCCTCGGCCTCGTCGAGCAGTTTTTGATAGCGCTCCAAGCACTGAGTAGCCGTCCGTCCAACGATAGGAGCGATGGTACGCCATTGCGTAGGCATCAGCTTGGCGAGATGCAATAGTTTCTCGTCCTCCTCCTACGACCCATCCGAGGCGTGAGCGAGGCGCATAGAGCAAGCAAGGACAGGCACGCACCTTGGACCATTCCGTTTTCTTGATGGAGGGGTCGAGCCATTCGTACCACCGCGCCTTGCATTGCTTGGGTGTTTTCCGGACGAGCAGCGAGGATATGCGAGCCCTGAGGACAATAGCCAACCTCTTCAGCGATCCAAAGTCTACGGTGAGGACGATCCACATACCATTGATTCTTGCCATACTTGGCAATCGCAGCCTTCAAAACCTCATCCTCGGTGTTCTGGCAAAGACGTCAGCGTGTCGCGCGGGGTGTGTGCTCGTTGCTCGAACGCACTTTCCAGACACCTAGAGAGCAGCAGTGCGGCATCGTGCGATCAGCAGCCGGGTATGCACTGCGCAGCGAGGCCTACGTACCTCCTTTGATGATGATTCGGACCATTAGAAGGACAAGTAAGGAAGCTCGAGCAGGACGGGTACGGGTGAGATGGTGGTCAGAGACAACGGACGCGGTTCCGCGTCAAGCGGCGCTAAGCCCCTGCCCAATCCGGCCACTAACGCCTGGCACGTGACGCACGTCAAAATATTCGACCGGCTCTGCAGCTGCTGCTCGATCACCCACGCTCTCTTTGTACCCGTGCGCGGACTGGCAGGACTTGGCTCAGCTGCGCTTGCTCTTGCTACTATGCCCGCTCGACAAAGCTCACTGGCCTCGTCGTCGAAAAAGCGCAAGACGCGCGAAGCCGATGATGCCGTCCGCACCATTCAGGACCTCGAGAAGCAGCTCACGGCCGCGGTCGCCTCTGGCTCGTCCCTAAACCCGCTCGCGGACCTGCTCGGCATCGCTCTCGATGCTGATAATGCAGCGCAACTGTCGAAAGCGATCTATGCACTGTACCGCGTCTTCGTCATAATCACCTCGCGCGGTTTGTTCTCGGGACCGGATGCTTCAGAGGAAGCCAAGGCGGTCCGTACATGGCTCCTGGACAGGCTACACTCCTTTGTGGAATTGCTGTCGGGTATCCTCAAAGACGACGAGGCGACCCTCCGGGTACGTAGTGCAAAGGGTTCGCCGTGGTTAGTAGCTCAAGTCTCCCGTCTGATGCAGATATCCGCCCTCGACATCCTCCTCTCCCTCCAGAAGCATCTCTCCTCCGCCCTAACCCGCACGGGCGAAAGCAAACAGCCTCAGTTCCACGTCTCGCACTTCCGCAAGATTATGAGCGCACTTTTGCTCTGCCCCCCTTCGCCGCGCGGAATTCCCTCCAAGAAGCGACGAACAGACGATGACCATACCAGCAACGACCGCACCCTCGATGCAGACGTACGGGATCATTTCGTCAACACCTGGTTCAGCGTGCACGATGATATCCGGTGGTTCTTCCTCCGAGACGCTGCGTACGTGCACCGATTTGTCCACCCGACCGCTGTGCTCACCCTTGAACAGGCTGTTCATCTCCAGACATCCCTACGCTGAGGCTCCCCAACTCCCCGGGAACCTTCTCTCTATTCTCGAGCGCCTCACCACCTTCCCGACTAAGCCATCCGAACTCAACTCTTGGTGGGTAGAGGAACTTGGCACCAAGCCACCCAAACCCAAGAGATCCGCTGATGGCGACGACGACGATGACGACGACGTCGGCATGGGCGAAGGTGATGCTGGGGCGAACGAGGAAGATGACTGGCGCAAGTTCTTCGACGACCCCCAACCCAAGCCGACCGAGGAGAAGAAGGGCATCACCGCACGCGTCCATACACTGACGATCCACCAGTCCCTGCACTCGTTGGCGGCGCACAAGGCGGTGTTCACGCGAGCATGGCTGGCGCTGCTGCCTCAGTTGTCGTTGGGTTCAAGAGAAGAGACGAAGGCGTTCTCGCTGCGGGTGTTGAACGTCCTGCACAGAGGCGTCATCCCGCATTTGACGCGACCTATCTTGATAATGGATTGGGTGAGCTCCTCCGTGGACCATGGTATGTTCGCGTGCCTTCGCCGCTTTTTCCTTTTACTGACGGTCGCTCATAGGAGGGACGGTGGGCCTGCTTGCTTTGAACGCCCTCTTCACGTTGATGAAGGAATACAACCTGTACGTGCGCACTCCGGTTGCGGCCCTCCGTGTGGGAGACTGATCGCCATCTTAGCGACTACCCATCGTTTTATACACGCCTGTACGGCTTCCTGGATCGAGACGTGCTGCACCTGAAACACCGTGCGCGCTTCTTCCGCCTCACGGAGCTTTTCCTGAGTTCAACGTGAGTGGACAGATGGTCGAGGCATCGCCATCTTTGCTCACCCTTCTTCAGGCACCTGCCCGCGACCATCGTCGCCTCATTCGTAAAACGGCTATCAAGGCTGTCGCTGAACGCGCCGCCAGCGGCGGTGGTGATGTTGATACCGTTCACGTACAACATGCTCCGCCGGCACCCCGCGTTGATGGCTATGATCCATCGTACGGACGAAGTAACGGGCGCTGAATGCGGTAAGCCCTTCGTCCGCTTTGACCGGAGCTGCATCTGTCAGATGGGCGAACGGGCTGATACGTGTGTTGCATGATAGACGGATTTGACGCGCACGAGACGAATCCGACGCTGACGAACGCGCTGGAGAGCTCGGTTTGGGAGCTGTATAGCCAACGGCAGCACTACCACGCTGCGGTGTCGACGCTGACGAAGATCCTGGAAGAGGCGTTCACGCGGCCGAGCTACGCGATGGAGGACTTTTTGGATCACACGTACGGGACGGTGCGTGGACGGGGAAGCCGATGTGGGATGTGTACGGAGGCTGATGGCATGCGCATCTACAGCTGTTCGAGACGGAAGTGAAGCGCAAGATCCGGAAAGAGCCCGCGACTGCTCTGGAGCTGTCGCAGGTGCCTGAGGGCGATGGGCTGGAGGATCTGTGGACGTTCGAGTGAGGGCTGTATTGGTAGTGCCGCCCAGGCGTCTGGATAAAGCGATTATTATAACGGACGTGGTCGTTTCGCTTGCGTGCGTGTGTGTGAGGAGTGTTTTGTGACATACGGAAGAAGCGGATATGACGCCGGGAGGGGGAAGCGATGCTGTGCCCGGCGTTCAAGGGGGTGGAACGCGAGCCGGTAAATCGCCGGGGAGGAGTAGGCGCCAGTTGTGTTCAGGCACGGGGAGGAGTGAGATCACGGGCGTCTGTGGTGTGCGTAGGTGGAGAGGGGCCTCAAGCTTCAAGCTCAAGCGTTCGACGTTGGGCGATTGAATGCCGGGCAGGCGGCGACTCGCCGCGAACGAAGCGTGTCCATCCGACGTTTCATTCCGTTGCGATGCATGCACACGTAGCGGTCGCAGAGATGCGATTTACCTTTGGCGGTGAAGCGTGGGACAGAAGACGGCCACGAGTGTGCTGGGGACCACGCCTCAGGCGGAGTAGGTGGTTTGGCAAGGGCGATAGAGTCGTTGCGGCAGCGAGCAGTGTGCGACGTGCGAGCGGAAGAGGGTGCAGACGATGGACAGATGCTAGAGGAGAGATGCGGATGTAGAAGAGGGCGGATCGGAGCGCGCGTCGAGTCCGGCTGTCATTCTTAGACTTTACCGCCGTCGGCAGGACACTCGTCCGCAAGACGCCCTGTCCGTTGCGCGCACAGGCTGGGCAGGCGCGTCCTTGCTTGCCCTGGAGAGTTCTGAAGCGATGACAGAAAACGCAGAGGGACGGCGAGAGGCGGATGTCGGGGTGCGGGAGGGAGGGGATCGGGTGAGCGGGGCCGGGGAGCAAAGAATAGGCCGTGGACAGGGCGTGGGTGACCGGAAAGGACGCCGGCCGCCCATCACCCCGACTCCCCTCCGGCCATCCGCAAACGCACCCAGCGCATCGCACGCCCTGACGTGGGCCAAGCGACCGTCCAGCCACGCCGTTCACAGCACACCGCGGTCGGAGAGGGAGCGGGGAAGAGAGCGGGCGGGCAAGGGCTGGGAGTGCCGTAAGATGTCACCGGACGCGCCGGTGTCTTTCTGGTGCCCTTATCTGGGTGATTCCGGCGTCTTTTGGGCCTGGGACACAATGAAAGTGGCCGACTCCACGGGCCACGTTTCAGACTCCGCCTGCTGTGATTGGGCGAGTGTGGCCGGAAGAAGTAGCCGGAGCATGAAATCCGGGGAATAAAGGAGGGTTACCGACGGCCGGCTGGCAGAGCGTTGATCCCGATATAATAATACTGTAATATTCTGGGCTCTCCCCTTAACTCCCTTTCCCGCCCTCCCTCGCCCTCGCCCTTCCCTCGCCCTCCCTTCTCTCCTCTCTACCACCACCTCCCCCGCCGCTCCCTCTCTCCCTCCCCGGCTCTCCCCCTCGTCCGCTCTGCCCCTCGAATCCGTCCTCCCCATCGCCCCGTCGCAATCTCACTCTATCACAATCCTTCCTCCTTCAATCCTCACTGCAACATGGAGCCACAGCCCGCAAATTCGAACGCACCGTCCGTCTGCGCTCCTCCTATCTCCCCTGGCTCCCAATAACTGGCCCCCTCCTTTGTAGTGCAAAGACCCCCGTCCCGAGAGGTGCCCGCGCCTGCATGGTCTGCAGGCAGGCAAAGGTAACGGGCGCTCCCCTCACCTCCCGCGTTCCCATCTGCTAATCCTCTTCTCCCCCGAAGATGAAGTGCGTCGTGCCTGAAGACGGCTCCCAGCGCTGTCAGCGCTGCGTCAGAGCAGGCGTCCAGTAAGCTTTCTCCCCGCATGCCCCGCGCTGAACCATCATCCCTCACACAACCCGCGCAGATGCATCTTTGAGAAACATCGTCGCGGCCGCAAGCCCGGCTCAAAGTAGTTTGCTCTTTGATCGTCCCGTACGCTCACTCTGACATATCCCGGCAGACTCTCCGAGGCCTCCAAGATGCTCCGTCGCCTCGAAAAGGGCCTCAACAACGCAAAGGCAAAGCAGCCCACCAACCCCTCCCTCTCCCATGCATCTCCCTCCTCTTCCCAATTCGGCGAGGCCGATGCCGCAGGCCCTTCGAACTACCCGGGCTCTTCTACCCACGCTGCCCAACAGTATGATGAGGACATGGATGACGACGAGGAGGATCGCCCGGAGGAAGCCCTCTACCCTGAAAAGGTCATCCGCAGCTCCCACAAATCGTCCTTCCTCGACATCGTCATGAACCCCGAGCCTGCCGCCGCCGCGGACCATGTTCGGCCCCGCTCGGGAGCATCCACGGAGCGCGCCCACTCGTTGCCCCATGCAACCTCTCAGAGTCCCACCCGTTCTCATAGCTCTCCACAGCCCAAGCCGTACAGCAGCATCTTTGCCGGCTACATCCCTAAGGATCCCGTCGCCGCCGGCATCATCCACGAGAGCGAAGTCGACCATTTCTTTGACATGTTCTTCCTTCGCCTCAACCCGTTCATCAACCTCTTTGACCCTTCCCTCCACTCGTCCGAATATGTCCGCAGTCGCTCCCCTTTTCTCTTCACCGCCATGCTCATGGCGTGCTGTAAGTTCTTCAAATCCCGTCATTACCACGCCGTGAGGCGTCTTGCCGAGGAGTGGTCCGTCTTTACCTTCGCCGAAGGCACCGAGTCTGTCGAGACGGTACAGGCTCTAGCTTGCATGACCTACTGGAAGGAGCCTACCGACCGGAGGACGTGGAGCTACATCGGCATGGCCTGCCGAATGGCCGTCAACCTGCGCCTCAATAAGTATGTCGGGAGGCGTCAACCCCAGGAGACCATTCTCAACTTCCTTGAGCGTCGCAATCGGGAGCGCACCTACCTCGTGCTCTTTGTCCATGATCGCAGCCTAAGCATGCAGACCGGCAAGCACTGGATGCTCCACGAGGATGAGCTCGTGCGCAACTCGCGAACTTGGCACGAGGACGGCTGCTCGGGAGCACGAGGCGAAATCCGCCCCGAAGATGTCATCGTCGCGGCCTTCGTGCAGCTGCGCCTCATCGGCTCTGAGGCTACGGACACGTTCTACAACCGTGCCAGCGCCCTGTCTCCCGCATACCCCTCCGGCGTGTCTTTCGAGCATGAGCTGCACAAGTCCAACTCGAAGCTGGACGTGTGGTCGGAAACTTGGGACGAACAGCTGCGTCAATGTAAGCAACAGCGCTTTCGCATCACTTGTCCCCTTGCTTACCGTGCGCAGGCTCGCAAGCAGGTACTTTCCACCGCGCGTTCATTCAGTTCTTCCAGTCGCACGTGCGGCTCTTCCTCAACACATTTGGCCTCAACTTGTTCAGTCATGAGGTAATACACTCTTCTAAGTTCTGTTGTTGTCAGAGACCGACCGACTCTGTCTGCTCGTCTCAGCGTGTCCTGGCCAATCCAGAAGCTGTGCAGCAATGCTACCGCAGCGCATGTGCGAACCTCCAGATCATATCGAAGTTCGACCAGCTGCACGTTCTTGTGAGTCTCTTCCTGTATGGAGTCGTAATCAGCTCTGACGAGTCGGTCAGCCGTACTGTCAGGAGAGTATCACGGTCATGACAGCGTACGCCGCCATCGTGCTGTTGAAGGTGAGCGCCCCGCCGCGGCATCTTTCCCTAGCCACGCCGATTAATATCTCGCGTCAGCTCCTTCGCGGTCCGAATACCATGTCGCAACTAGCAGACAGCGCGGCGGAGGAAATTCACGACATAATCAGTGGCGCCGCCGATGCTTACCAACACGCCAGCCACATCACCGGCTCCGAAATCGACTGTGCTGCTTATCACGCCCGTTTCCTGCGCCGCCTTGTAGCCACGGACGTGGAGAGGGCACGCCAGCAGCTTGATCGCAACGGCTTCCGACAGGACGGCATCCCGCCGTTGTTCGCTCCAGGTGCGTGTGGTGCCCCCGATATCGCTAGTTGTAGCTAACATGTGCCGCTAGCACTACCCCCCTTGAGGAACGCCCAGCCTTCGGGCGTCCAGCACATCTCGCAGCCAGACTTCTACTCGCTACCGCGCCCTGCGCCTTCACATGTCCACCAATCGGCGCCGCTGCCTCCGCTCTCGATGATTGGCTCGTCGACCCATCACATGCCTAGCTTTGCGACCCACGGCAGCGACGTGATGGACGGATCGGTCCGCAACGGTCTTGCGCCCGCCAACAGCCGCATGCCTGCTGCCTATCCAGCGGCCCAACCCGTCAGCGAGTCCGACGATTCTTACTGGAACTACATGCTAGGCGAGGTGAGCGAGTTCCCGAAAGTAGACGGATCGCCCGGCAGCGGAGGATTCGTCGCCAATGCCCCGATGGGTGACTTCAGCTACCCCTCCTCCAACCAATACCGCGAGCCGCAATATCCCCCCGTATACGGCAGCCACCCGCAAGGCCGCCAATCGGCCCACCAGTATCTCCCGCCCGTGCAGTCGTTCGGTCACTCTTCGTTCGAGCCGCCTCGCTGAACGGCGCCACCTACTTTGAACTCTCCCGCTTCTTGGTCGGACGGATCGCTAGTCGTCTCGCTTTGTACGAATGTAATCTCGCACGCGCTACCCTCGCTGTACCCTAGCTCTCCTGCAGTCCGAATTTTTCGCTTGCCCTCTCTACGCCATACAGAGATATATACATACAGCTGCCTCTTCTCGCTTGTCGCGTAGTGCCTTAGTATCGCTTTCTAGCTGTGTATACAGATCGTACATGTACAACAAGCTTGAATCCATCGAGCACCTCGGTCTTCTCCCAAACATAATGCATTGACGTACAGCGATATGGCCTCATACAGCTAGGGGATGCACAGCGAGCTCGTCTATTCACTCATCATCCCCGTACTCAAACAACCCTCGGGTATGCACTATGAATCTACGCCTATGTAGAAGACGATGACCTCTCGTCCCACCGCGGCCACCATCCTAGGGATCCCACGACAGGCCACGAAATCAAACGAGCGCACATAGAGCGGCCGAGGCGCTATTTGGAAAACCGTCGGCTGAGCTTGAACGTACGTGACGTTATGGACGTGAATCACGGCGCCTTTCGCAGGCGAGCTCGTCGACACCGCAAAATAATCCGGGTACGTGGGACACCATCTGCAATGCACGTCAGAACTCGGTTAGCCTCCAATCGTTGCGACCGTGCCAAGCAACAGGCAAACACACGCTCCAAGCAGCGGTAGTCGCCAAACCGCACCATAACCCGTGACGACGCCGAGGACGCGGTATGATGCGTGTGTCAGGACCGCAGGCGAACCGCCCCGCGCACCAGAAGCGAGTGAAGGAAAGCGGGAGACGGGGACTGGGGGTGAGACGTACCTGAACTGACTTCCGCCTTCGGCAAAGCTCGTTCCCGTCACGTAAGGTTTGCCTCCAGCGAGATTGCCCATGTCCCACAGCGCAAAGCGTGAGCCGTACGCTGCACCCACGCTATATCGCACGCCCGTGCGGAACGCAAGCACACGCAAGCACGAATGGTAAGCGGGAAAAGGACACAACGCACAAAGTACAGCGTCAGCGAAGGTCGTTCGGCGCCGAATCCGGCGCCCCCGGCGGGGTTGCCGTTGGACGTCCGGAAGAAATCGCCTTGCACTCACAAGTCAGCAGATGGGTCTCTCCGCCATGCAACGGATCCAGACCACTTCGTGGAAGGCCCCGACAGAGAATCCGCGAGCGCGCGGGGTTCGAGTAGTTCGACCACGCTAGAGTTCCGCCAACTATCCTGCTCGTTTTCGTCCGGATCCGACCGCCAGTCGGTGAGGAAAATAGACCCACGGCAGTCTGCGACAAGCAGTTCCTTGCTCGTGGACGGATGTGCGTTCACGCTCGTCAGAGGGTGCGGGAACGTGATGACATATGCAGTGGGCTGTGGGCGCGAGGGAGGAGTCGCCCCAGGGGAAGGGGGAGTGGTGAGGTCAATGGACGGATGGAGGTCCCACACCATCAGCATTTTGTCATCTGCGGACCCTGTGAGCGGAGGAGAGCCTTAACGGGTGTGAGAGGACACACCTGAAACAGTCGCCACATATCGCGAGCTGTCTTCGCTCCGTCCGCCACAGAAAGTCATATCATTAACCTTGCCGTGGTGTCCACTCAGACCCCCGCCGAAAGGGAAGATCTGTTCCTCTTCGGATGACGACTTTGAGAGAAGATATAGGCTGAAGTCGGCGCCCGCAGCTGCAAGCCTGACGAAGATGAGAGACGCGTCGACGCGTCGTCAAAGCGAGTACGCGGACTCACTCTATTGACCAGTCGTCGGCGGACGAGGGCGAGCTGACGCGCGAGGACCAGGCAACGGCAGTCACGCGAGATCCAATATGAAAGTTCGCAATGGTCTTGCAGGACGTTTCTGTCTGGGCCGAACCAGAGGTGAGCAGTCCGGGCTGTCCGGAGTGCATCCGCCACTCACCAGGAGTAGGACCTCGACCGAATGCGCCCCTCCCACGGCTATCAGGTCTGCCGCATCATCCTCATAACATGCGCGCACAACGAATACCTCGGTTCCGTGAGAATGGCGGACGTCCATGGTGGCAGGAGGGTGGCAGACGAGCAGGCGAGGCTGAGGCACGGCTTGCGAGAGCAGAGCACGTGCGCGACGTAGTGGGAGTGTCTGTTTGGGCTTGTTAGGATCGCAAGGCGAAGGACAACAGCGCCAAACAAGCGTCTCTCCCTCTTTCCTTTTCGATGCCGCCACCGTCGAACAAGTTCCCGAATCCGCTCTTCTTTCTCGGCCTCTCTGCGCTCTCCTTCGCTGCATTCTACGCGACCTTGAAGTACAGATCCGCGACATATCCCGCGTCTGCGCAGCCCCGCCAGCACGACAACCCCCTCGTCCCTCCGCGTCACAGAGACTCGTAGAGCTCCACCCGCGTCACCGAAGCGTGCATCATGCCTGCTATCGTCGACAAGATCGCTGAAGCTCTCCACCTTAAGAGGCATGAATCTGGTTCTGTAGAGACGAGCACTTCTCAGAACACGCCGACTGCCTCTGCTGTATCCTTTCAAGGTACTAAGACCCCCGTATTCGATCACGAGAAGGTCAAGGTGTTCTTCGTCCTCGGTGGTCCCGGTGCAGGTAAGGCTCATTGCAGGGCGTGTGTACGACGAGCATTAAGCCGTTCATGTGTTTCCAGGCAAGGGTACTCAGTGCTTGAACCTCGTGAACGACTTCGGTTTCTGCCATCTATCCGGTACGTGGCTCGCTCCGCAGCTGGTCGGAAGGCCATGCTGAGATTTGCGAAAACCACCAGCTGGCGATCTCCTCCGTGCTGAGCAGCACCGCGAAGGTTCAGAGTACGGAGAGCTCATCCGCAAATACATTCGCGAGGGGCAGATTGTGCCCATGGAGATCACCATCAAGCTGCTCGAGAACGCCATGCGTGACGAACTCGCCAAGACACACGAGCGGGAGGGCTGGGAGGATGGAAGGGGCCGTTTCCTCATTGATGGCTTTCCTCGTAAGATGGACCAGGCCGTCAAGTTCGACGAGGATGTACGTAGCACCTGCTTTTATCTTGCAGTATCCGATCTTACATACGTGCATCGCTCAGGTGTGCTTGTCAACCATGGTCTTGTTCTTCACGACCACGGAGGAAGAGATGCTCAAGCGTCTGCTCAAGCGCGCTGAGACTAGTGGTCGTGAGGATGACAACG
Organism: Pilatotrama ljubarskyi; assembly: GCA_022385805.1. NCBI lineage: Eukaryota > Fungi > Basidiomycota > Agaricomycetes > Polyporales > Polyporaceae > Pilatotrama > Pilatotrama ljubarskyi. The sequence continues at coordinate 490,763 of MU277683.1, read as the reverse complement.
AGGAGAGCATTCGCAAGCGGTTCCGTACGTACGCCTCGCTCCTGAGTCGGTACCTAACTGAGAGCAAACCCTGCTCAGGCGTTTACAAGGAGCAAACTATGCCCGTCATCGAGCATTACAGCAAGCAGGGCAAGGTTGCGACGGTGCGTACAACTTCAATGGTGCCCCTTCAGGTGTCATTGATAGCCTGCTTGCAGATTGACGCAACCGCAACTATTGAAGAGGTCCACCAGAAGGCGAAGGAAGTCATCGAGAAGGTATTTGCCGGGGATGTTGGTCGCAACGTGACAGCTTGAAGTACGGTGACATGAGGACGATCTAGATACCCGGCGGACGTATAGAAATAATACAGCATTGATTCCAGGCGTTTATGTAACATCTTTTACTAGCAGCGATGATCATACAAGATTGGTAAACTTTCTACAGCGGTGTGCGTGTGTCTCGCGAAGTCCATATTCGAGGCATGTCCGGGCCATCAAGCATATATTGCGAATCCCGTCTTGTCATTCATCGGGGTTGCCGCTGTGCAAGTGGCTTTGCCCTCCGTTGGAATGGTCAGAATCTCACCATCGGCGCACACGAGATGCGCCGGTTCGTCGACGTCGTCCTATGAATGTTGTAAGCAGGTAGATCCAGATGCAACGATATGCTGTAGCTCTTACAGGTTCCCACTCCCATCCGCCACACCGTACGTACTCGACAACCGTAGGTCCATCTCCCTCGGTGACGATGCTTCCGTCGTCAGCGTACCGCAGGGAAATATGGGCACCATCTTGGTACGCGGCTCCAAGCACGGCTCCGACCTTCTCCGCAAAGGCCTTGCGCGTCTCCTCGGAATCCATAGTGTAGGATGGGTCCCGCATCGGCCGTACAATGATGAGATCCAGAGCCGCGCTACCCTTCTCCTCCAGGATCTCCTTGGCTTGTGGTGTGATCCTGAACGCAGGCTCAAGCCGATCCACATTGACCGTGGACAGGAAATATGCGAATGGGCCGATTAGGTCAACGATCGGGTCATCCTCGTTGCTCGCCTCATGTGGGACGAAGCTGCGCGCCTGCGGGTCGTACACCTCCACAACCTCAGGGCCCTTCCGCGGGAAAAGCTTGACAGAGGCGTAGTACCAACGTGTGATGTTCTGTCGGGCCGCAGTTTTGAAGCGCTCGATGCTCGGATCCGACGCACGCAACGCTTCAGAGTCACGAAGTATGGACGCATGCAGCGCGGTCGAGGCGACGACGGCCGAGATGGAGACCTGTTTGGGGCCGGGCTTGTTCGGTGGCGGTACGTGAGGAGGAGAGATGACGTTCACCGCGAGGTTGAGCGGGATGGAGCGGTGGTTCCCTGAGACGAAGGCCCGAACAGATTTGAGCTTGTATTCAACGGGATCCTCCCCGGCAGAAGGCGGGAAGATGGAAGCGTAGAGCGCATTTGCGGTGCCGGCTGGGACCAATGCGAGATGGATACGGGGCAAGGGTTTGCTGCTCGGGATGCTGTTAAGTACGTTGATGAGTTCGTGCAGCGTCCCGTCGCCTGAGCCCAGAACTACGGAGATCGGCTCGTGGTCGGTCGACGAGGCGAGGAAGTCTGCGACGATCCTTCCAACATGGCCACTGCTCTCAGTTGCGACGACCTTTTCCGGGGTCACGTTGTGCTGGTGCAGGAGAGGCAGAACGTGGTCAAAGAAGAGGGCCTTGGCGGAGCGGTCTCCGGAGACGGGGTTGTAGATAACGAGAACAGGCATCTCGGGCGATTAAGTCGAATGGGCTACGAAAGATTATGATATATAGGTGAGAACAAACGCGATCCGAGATTAGTATAGCTCACCGGTCGAGGGCAGATGAGAGACGACAAGAGCAAGAGGTAGGGTCGTTTATTACTGTATATTTGATTGGCCCGCGACGACTCGCTCAGATCGTCATCTCGCCCGATCCAGATCGGTTGCTCTCCCCACGATCCCAGATCTGTCCGATCCGGCAAACGCATCTTATCTTATCTTCCCCGTACTTACAGTTATCGATGCTCTGCGCTGCGAGTCGGCTTGCCTTCGACGGACTCACGGAGTAGCGCATGTTCCGTCTACTGGCCACGACTACCCCTCGCTCTCCCTGCACTCGTCTCATTCTCGCACGCGCCATGTCCTCAGCCCCAGCCCTGAAGCCCTTCAATCTTGCCCTCATTCAGCTGGGACAGGTGGGTCCTGACAAGGATGGTACGCGTACTATGATTTGTATGATGGAATGGGATAGGACTTGCATTGAGTTGCTTCTATAGCCAATCTCAAGCATACCAGGGATATGATCAGGAAAGCTGCTAGCGGCAACGATGGCGCAAAACCCAAGCCGAACCTCATCGTCCTGCCTGTGAGCACGGCTACTCCTCTCGAGTAACGCCTTGTAACGACGCGTACTAGGAATGCTTCAACTCGCTATACGGCCACGTGCACTTCCCGGTCTATGCGGAGACCATCTCGTACACCCCCGGCCAGCCCTACGACGTCGCATCATCCGAGAGCCAATCCGTCAAAATGCTCTCGGCTGCCGCGAGGGAGGAGGGAGTCTGGCTTATCGGAGGTGCGGACTCTGGCATCTCATCATGAAGGGCAACCCTCATCCGTCAGATTACCAGGATCCATTCCTGAACGCGAAGCTGGGACAGGGAAGCTCTACAACACCGCTACGGCTTATTCTCCTACAGGTGCTGGAGGACCGCTCACCTCGAAAGCGTGGTACTGACACCTTGTGTAGGAGAGCTGGTCGCATTCCACCGCAAGGTACACCTATTCGATATCGACATTCCAGGGAAGATCAAGTTCAAGGTAGGTAACGCTTGCCATTGTCATATCGGTTCAGGTACTCACGCCGCCTCTTCAGGAAAGCGAGACCCTGAGTGCGGGCAGCTCGATCAATCACTTCGACACAGGTAGTACTCGCACTCCTGTGATACACCATGGGAGCTCATCTCGAGACAGACTTTGCTCGTATTGGGCTGGGCATCTGCTACGACGTCCGCTTCCCTGAGCTAGCGATGACCAATGCGCGGAGAGGTCGGGGCCTACATCGCGGCTATGCTCGTACCACAGGAGACTCACGCCTTATGCTCAGGGTGTCAGGTGCTGATCTATCCTAGCGCTTTCAACACGACGACGGGACCATTGCACTGGGAGCTGCTGCAGCGAGCACGGTGAGTAGGTCAGGCGGGTACTTTGGCGCCGGATTGACCCGCTCTTGTAGCGCTGTGGACAACCAGGTGTTCTTCTCGATGTGCAGCCCGGCTCGGGACCTAAGCCAGAGTTACCATGCGGTGAGTCAGGCCGTCGAGTCTGAGCAAATTCCAGGTACTGAGAGTTTATGCAGTGGGGCCATTCGATGGTGGTAGATCCAATGTAAGCAGCTGGCGGTCAGTACGCAAGGCAAGGACTAATGAGAGCATGCAGGGGCAAGGTGATCGCAGAGACCGAGCACGAGGAGGACATTGTGTACGCGCATATAGGTGAGGCTTTGTGCCACTCGGCCTGAGGGTTTCGAGAAGGCTCGGCGAGCGCGGTGCTGACTGAGTGGATCGCAGATCCGAAAGTGTTTGAGGAGGCGCGGGCGGGGATACCTGTGACGACGCAGAGGCGATTCGACGTGTATCCGGATGTGAGCAGGGGCCTGTAATCCTAGCACTGTAGCAGCTGTATCGATATGTTGGACGAGTACATGTATGTCGAGAACGTGTGCGTGGGTGGCTGTGCGGGCACCTTCCTAAAGCGGGGGACGCCTGCCTGATTGGAGGGGAAGGTTCGAGGAGATTCGACGGTGTTCGATCGCAGACGGCGACTTTTATCGGCAGACGCTGCTGCTGCCTCCCACTCTCCCCCACCCATCCTCTTTTCTGCTCGTCCTACCTCCCACTCCCTCCCTTCGCTCCGTACGCCCTCCCCCTCGACCCCGCAATGGTCAAGGAAACGTAGGTCCAACTCTCGTCTACACCGCTCGATCGCCTCCGATCTGATCTCGCCACAGCAAATACTACGATCTCCTCGAGGTCTCCCCAGATGCCTCCGAATCAGAGCTCAAGAAGGCCTACCGCAAAAAGTTTGTCCACAGCCCCCTCCTATCCTCTAACCTTCTTCGTATTTAACTGTTGCGGTACAGGGCGCTACGGCTCCATCCAGACAAGGGCGGTGACCCAGAACTCTTCAAGGAGGTGACCCACGCGTACGTCATTTCCTCCGTCAGACTGCCCAGGTCCCCTGCTCACATAAGTCACCGTCCTTGATCTCACACAGGTATGAGGTCCTCTCCGATCCCCAGAAACGCAGCATCTACGATGCGCGAGGAGAGGCAGGCCTTTCCGATGCGGGTGGCATGGGTGGCATGGACCCACAAGTACGTCTTATCGTCATTCTGCTGCTGCATGCGCACCCTCCTAACCATCGCGCCTGTAATAGGACCTCTTCAGCCAACTGTTTGGCGGAGGCGGATTCTTTGGCGGTCCATCACGCTCTCCCGGCCCCCGCAAGACGAAAGATCTCGTCCACCGCATCCACGTCACCCTCGAAGATCTCTACAAGGGCAAGACCACGAAGCTCGCCCTTACCCGCAACGTCATCTGCCCCAAGTGCAGCGGCAAGGGCGGCAAGGAGGGCGCCGTTCGTCCGTGCACATCCTGCTCTGGCCGCGGTATCAAGGTCACGCTCCGTCAGATGGGCCCCATGATCCAGCAGCTCCAGCAGCCTTGCGACGACTGTAACGGCTCCGGCGAGATCATCAACCACAAGGACAAGTGCAAGCACTGCAACGGGAAGAAGGTCATCGCCGAGAAGAAGATGCTCGAGGTTCACATCGACAAGGGCATGCGCGGTGGCCAGACCATCACCTTCCGCGGGGAGAGCGACCAGGCGCCGGGCGTCACTCCTGGAGATGTCATCATCGTTATCGAAGAGAAGCCGCACGAGCGATTCAGGCGTCAGGACAACGACCTCTTCTACGAGCAGGAGGTCGACCTGCTCACCGCTTTGGGCGGTGGCCAATTCGCGATTCGGCATCTGGACGACCGCGCGCTTATTGTCACCATTCCTCCCGGAGAGGTCCTCAAGCACGGTATGTCGACGTGCTGTTGGCTGTCTTCGATAGTTCGTCGTTCTGATCATCTTACAGACGACCTCAAGGTCATCCACGGCCAGGGTATGCCATCACAGCGACACCACGAACCCGGCGACCTGTTCGTCCGGATATCCGTGAAGTTCCCCGATCGCATCGACCCCGCGCTCATTCCTCTTCTCGAGCAAGCCCTTCCTCCTCGGCAACCTGTCGAGAAATTCCCTTCAAATATTGTGCTCGAAGAGGTACAAATGGACGAGGTCGACCAGCGGCAGCGCGAGCGCGCAGCTGGCGAGGACGCCATGGACGAGGATGAAGACCAACCACGTGTGCAATGCGCGAACCAGTAGCCGCTGTCGTCACCTCTATCGGCTTGGACTGCATCGAGGACGCGGATGTTAGAGAGAGCGGGACTGGGTGTAGGTTGTTGCTGTTCGTCGATCGCTGTTGCACTGTCTGCTGCATTCGTTTCCACTCCATTCGTACTTTACGTCGCTTAGTAGCATCATTCGCTAGACTCTGTGACACTACACTGTTTTATAGCGCAACACGGGTTTCCTATCATCAACTGAACATCCGGACTGGAGCGCTTTCATCTGCTACTCTACTCAGTCACCTGGAGCGGCACTGCTCCGCATGAGAGCGCCAGAAGAGATATACCGGCTTTTCTACTTACTATCGTTGTCCGAACGGACGATCGCTGCACTAAGTACCCGCTTCCAAGCTTTGAGCTGGCCTTCCTCTGAGCCACCACGCTGGTAACTTCATGCCTCCGCAGGGTATCCTGGAACAAGTCGTAGACTATATCGACCTCCCGCCGTGCCCAGTCGACTTCGTTCCTATGGCCGAGAGCCACGTTGAAGAGGCCCTCTTCCCCTTGCGCTATGCTTGTTTCTATGTCGATCGGCTCACCGAAGAGATAAAATGGATCTGTATCGCCACGGTTTCCCTGCGGGAGAGTCTGAGTTAGGGCAACGCGGGAGTACGTACTCGGCATGATATCCACCATTCGAACCTCTCGAACGCGTCATAGGCTGAGCGCACCGGACGTCGATGTTATTAGGGCTGAACATGCCCACTTCCAGGGCCAACTCTGGCGGCTTCGGGCAGTCGTGTTCGCCATCCGACTCGTCTCCAAACCCGACAACGAAGACTTTGTCACCGTCTGGTATGAAGGACGCCTCTGACAGATTGCCATGCAGGACGCCAGCCGGGTGAAGGGCGAGCGATGCTTCCGCACTCTTGCGCCTGCGGTGAACATGATCAGATATCAGCTGCTTGAGAAAGCGAGGACGGTGTTTCCGATGCGAGCACTGGCACGGACTCGGACTGCAGACAGAGCGGCCACTTGCTTCGGAGAGAGATGGACCAAGTGAGAGACGTCTTCGGGGAGAGTGAGAGTGAGAGTGAGAGACATTGGACCAGAGTCCCAGCGAGCTCCGACTCTCTAGTCCAGTGTGGCTGGAGACGCGACGGTCCGGGGCCGCTGCCGTTTGCGGAAATGTCGCCGGCGTCTAGCTGCTGCGTCGACGGTCTCACCTCCCCCTCTCCTTTCCTCTCTTCCGCCCGCCCACGGCCTCCGTCGCGTGTGCTAGATCTACTTTCACTTCGGTCTTGCATCGTACAGCCGGCCTCCCAGCGACCACACCCGCACAATGGCCCGCTCACGACGCCGTTCCGGCAGGACACAGAAGACGCCCGACCCTACAGGCGCCACCGACGATGATTCACAGACCCAGCCCGCGCAAGAAGGGGAGGACGACCATGATGACGGGGACGACGACAAGTGTCCGGCATGCAAGGATACACCGGTCAAGTCTGAGGGCGAGGGCGAGCAGGCCGTGGCGGACAAGGAGAAGTGGGTCCGCTGCGACGCGTGCAAGACCTGGTTTCACTGGCGGTGCGTCGGCGAAGGCGGAGACCTCGACGCCGTAGGCAAATGGTCCGTCGACTCTTACCCTGATGCAGCTCATCCCGTGGCTAACCGCTGTGTGCATGCTGTCGTCGGGGCGACAGGTTCTGCAGACCCTGTCTGGACGCGGACCCTGCTCGGGTGATTACCATGAAGCCACCTGCGCGCAAATCTGCGCGGAAGAAGACGCAGCGGGACTACGCGGGGTTGAACGCGGGTCAGGAGGCGGATCCCACCAGGTTTCTGCGTATGATGGAGGGGAAGGTGATCAAGCGGGACCCGTTCAAGCGGATGAAGGGTAGCGAGGTTGGGCTCGAGTGGCTGGAGAATGACGAGAATGCCATGAAGGAGCCAATTGTGGTCGAGTCGGAGGAGGGTCTGGGTATGAAGATGCCGCCGGATGGTTTCAGCGTTGACGATGTCGTCGAGGTCCTGGGTGAGGATCACCCGGTGGAAGTCATCGGTGCGTTCGCTGGTCAGCACCGGCGCAGGCGTGTGCGCCTAGGAGGCATCTGTGCTTATGTCGTCATATCGCTTGTCGCACCTTCAGACGTCGCAACTCAGTCGAACAGTCCGAACTGGACATTGGGCAAATGGCTCGAGTACTGGCATACCGAAACCTCAAAGCGAGACAAGATACGGAACGTCATCTCGCTTGAAATCTCCGGCACGCCGTTAGCGGACCAAGTCCTTCCTCCCCGTATCGTCCGTGAACTGGACTGGGTAGAGAAGTTCTGGCCAAATACCAAGAAGGGCCGGGGTCATAACTATCCAAAGGTGCAGCTGTACTGTCTTATGGGTGTTGGTGGCGCGTGGACAGTAGGTCGACTCAGTTCGTACGTACCTCTCCAAACTAACGACGCCTTACGCAGGACTGGCATATCGACTTCGCTGGGTCGTCCGTCTATTATCATATCTTGAGCGGCGCGAAGGTGTGTCCGTCTTGCATGCGTGCTGCAGTGACGAATACGACGGTGGTTTGGTTGTCACAGGTGTTCTACTTCATCCGCCCTACGCCAGCAAACCTGGCCGCTTACGAACGATGGTCAGGAACTGAGGTCCAGAATCATTCGTGGCTCGGGGATATGTGCGACGAAGTGTTCAAGGTGGAGTTGAAGACGGGCAACACGATGATCATCCCTACGGGATGGATACACGCTGTGGTGAGACTTTGCATATCTTGGTCCTGTCTAACCACCATTGACGGCTGTTCTGTAGTACACGCCTGTGGATACGCTGGTCTTCGGAGGCAATTTCTTGCATTCATACAACGTCCCGACGCGTGAGTACTGACAGGCATTACACGCGCCTCTTGCGCTCAATGGAAACACACAGAACTACGTGTCCGGGAAATCGAGATAGCCACGCATGTCCCAAAGAGATTCAGATTCCCGTTCTTCGTGAAGTACGTCTCGCGATTTGCCTCGTCTGCGCTGTACGTTAACGCCGCCTAAGGTTGTGCTGGTACGCTGGGGAGAAGTACTTGCGTGACCTTAAAGCAAGGGAAGAATTTCCTCCTCGGGTCCTGGAGTCTGTTGAAGCACTGGCCGACTTCCTTGTGGCTGAGGCAAGGACTATGGAACGTGGGACGGATCCTGCGAAGCGCCAGGCGAAGGAGGAAGTACCTGGGGACCGTATCAAGGATGCACCTGCGCTCGCGAGGGAGCTCCGTTGGCGGGTTCGGCACGCGGCAGGATACTCAAGTGACGACGAGAACCGGAGCCATCGAAAGGCAAAGTCAGTCAACGGTGAGGCTGCAGCGAACGGCATGGGCAACAAGCGGAAGCGGGTGGCTATGGAGAGCAGCGAGGACAGCGTCGAGCTGTTTCGTAACTTCAAGCGGCCCGCTTGGGACCACGTAGAGGAGGGACCGACGGAGAGGGAGAGCAAGACGCTGAAAGTACGGAGACCGGACACGAAGGGATCAGACTGGGTGCGAGAGTGGGTCAGCGGAAGGGGTGATGCGGAGGCGGAGGACGGGGAGGCGGCGCGCGTCGAGCGGAAGAGGGACGTGATCGTGAAGGTGCGGAGGACGGCGAAGGGGCTGGAGAGGCAAAGGGTGGAGAGGGTTCTGGAGGAATGGGCGTGGAACGGGGCGCCGTCTGCGGCCTCCCCGTCCGTCGCGCACAAAACAGAGCCGACGGGGGACGTCGAGATGGCTGCAGAAGACCGACCGCCGCCTGCGGAGGAGAAGGCTGAGCCGACGGGGGAGGACTCTGCGATGCCCGACGCGGGCACGACGGGGAAGGAGGAAGGGGTGAATGGGAGCGCTCCGGTGGCCGCTGTCGCAGAGAGCACGTCGTAGCAGGTACCTTTACATACTCGTATCATTATTGGCTGTACCCACTCCTGGGCGTATATGTATCCTGCCTCGTTTGCGAGGCCGATGATTGACGACGGACGGTGTGGCAGAAATGCGAGTGCGGTGTCTGGATATTCGTTGATTGCATGCACGCGGGACAGCGCCGGCTGTGCGCTCTGTCCCACAGCTCTCATCTCCTCCTCCTCCTCCTCCTCCCCGTCCCCGTCCTCCCCCACCTCTCCCCCGTCCCCCGCATTCGTCTTCGCACCCAGCCTCGCTGCGTAGGCTGCACGCTCGTGACGACCACCACCTCTCCTGAACGCGATGTCCGACCAGCAAGACCAGCAGCACCCTTCGCCTCCTCCCACCAACAGGCAGTCCCGTCGCCAGGGCATGCCTCCCAACGGTCAAGCCTGGAACAGCCCTCCCCTCCAGCCAGAGCACTCCTCCCCCGCCGACGGCCCTGGCCACTGGCAAGGCTCGCCCAACGGACAGGATAACAGTGAGCTCCGTCCCGTCTCAGGCGGTGGAACGTCCTAACTGTCGCTTCCCACCGCCCTCTCCTCGTCCATCCGAGCAGTGACTCAACCTCTCATGCGTCACCAAAACCGTTCAGTTCCTGCTATCAACACCCAGATTCACGCGGATCAGTATGGAGAGCATGACGCCGTCCCTCCATTGCCCCCGCCGTATGACCCAAACAGCGTCGCAGATCAGTTCGGCAACATGCATATCGCCCAGCGCGGCCCCTCCCCAAGAGGCCCTCCTCCGGGCGACCCTATCCCTCGTGCAGGAACGTCCATGTCCATGCGCTCTATGCAGTCGCCTCAGCGTATGGGTCCGCCCATCGGCGGTGGTCTTCCCTTGTCTCCGGACCAGATGCGCCGTCAGCCTCCCGGTCGGGTTGACAACTCCATGCGGTCCAACTCTGTTCACTCTGGAGGAAGCGGAAACAGCGGTTACGTCAGTATGTACAGTGAAGGTCACGACTCGCTGCCCCCAGATGCCTCCACGGAGACTGACGGTACCAGCCTCTACTCGTACGACGATCCCATGTTCCACCCTGTCCAGAATGGCTATGGGAACGGTGGGTACCCTCCTCCGCCCCCCAGTTGGCATGGGCATGGCGTTCAGCCGCAGTTCAACGTCTCGCCACCTCCCAACGAGTTCAATCACCTGTATGCGGCTGCTTCAGACGTCCTCGGTATGGGGCCCCCTCCTGGTGGTCCACCGCCGTCGATGAACCAGCAATATCCCCCAGGCCCATCTGCGTCTGCCTACCCTCCACCTCGATCGCACACACCCCATCTTCCTCCTGGCCCGTCACATACATTCCCTCCCCCTGGTCCTTCTGCGTCGCCTTACCCACCTCCAGGTCCTCCAGGAGCCCCATATGCTCCGTATCAGCAGGGACCCGGCCCCATTCCGGCAAGCCAGTCTGTGCCCTACTTGGGTCCTGGGCCCTACCAGCCCGGCCCACCTGGAGCATATCCTGCTGCTTCGCAAACGAGCTTGGCCAGAGGGCCCTCCAACGCCTCTTCGTTTGGTCCTCCGCCTCCCCCGCCGGAAGAGCCGGACTTTGAGATGAACCGACCACGCTTGCAGCGATCAGAGACAACGGCATCTGTCACCCCGCGTACGCAAAAGACAAAGGCCATCGACCTCAGCGCGCCGCCCTATACGAAGGAATACATCGACCAGTACCGTCAGCGCATCAAGGACGATCCCGATCCGGAGGCGCACTTCCAGTACGCAAAGTATCTCATCGATGCCGCGAAGAAGATCGGTCAGGACGCGAAAGAGCAGCGCGGACTCCGCAAATACCGTGACTCTCTCATCGCGGAGTCGCTCAAGGTCATTCGGAGACTGGCAACCCAGGGACAGCCGTACGACGAAGCGCAGTTCTTCCTCGCGAACTGCCACGGGACCGGCACGCTCGGGCTCCAGGTCGACCACGAGCGCGCGTACCACCTCTATCTGCAAGCCGCGAAGCAGAACCACCCAGCGGCATGCTACCGCGTCGCCGTGTGCAACGAGATCGGCGCGGGCACGAAGGCGGACCCACAACGCGCAGCCGCATTCTACCGTAAAGCCGCTTCGCTCGGCGACACCGCGGCGATGTATAAGCTCGGCGTTATCCTGCTGCGAGGGCTCCTCAAGCAGCAACCTAATCCGCGGGAGGCGATAGGGTGGCTGCGACGCGCGGCAGAGCAAGCCGACGAGGAGAACCCGCACGCGCTGCACGAGCTGGCGATGCTGTACGAGAACCCGAACAACGGTGTGGTCCCGCACGACCCGGCCTACGCGAAAGAGCTGTACACGCGCGCCGCACATCTTGGTTACACGCATTCGCAGTTCAAGCTCGGGCAGTGCTACGAGTACGGCACCCTCACTTGCCCAGTCGACCCTCGGCGGTCGATAGCTTGGTACACGAAAGCCGCGGAGAAGGGCCATGCTGAGGCGGAGCTGGCGCTGAGCGGGTGGTATCTGACAGGCAGCGAGGGCGTACTGAAGCAGAGCGACTCGGAGGCGTACCTGTGGGCGAGGAGGGCCGCGAACAAGGGTCTGAGCAAGGCCGAGTACGCGGTCGGATACTACGCGGAAGTCGGCATCGGCGTGAAGCAGGACATCGAGTTCGCGAAGCGGTGGTATATGCGCGCGGCAGGTCGGTCCCTCTCATCTCCGTAGTGGCCGTCGAGTTTGACGATGCTCACTCGGCATCTTCTATTGTAGCACAAGGAAACAAGAGGGCTATGAACCGGCTGACCGAGATGAAGCGGAACGGGAACAAGCGGGCAAACATGGCTCGACCGACGCGTCAGGACGCGAAAGACGAGTGTGTGATCGTATAGCCGCGGCGCACGCTCGCATGTGTGGCGTCGGTTCTCGCTGGTCTGGCTGGAGGGTTCTTGTTCTTTTGGCGGGTATGATTTTACGGGGGTGGTTGTGGTGTGCTCTCTGTTTCTGCGGTGGCGGTCGTCTCGATCTTATCTAATCTCCCGAGTCTGGCATTACGACATACGTACTACCCTGTACAAACTCTTAATCCGAGCTTCCTTCGACTCTCCTCCGTCCGCAGACGCGTCCGCAAACCTCGTCCACGCCAACCTCAGCAAAAGTCGTAGCAATGGCCGAAGCAGAAGTGAGCCCACATCGCGTCCGATCGCCGTGAACTCGAGATCTACGAGCGCAGTGGCGCACTACCGGAGTACTGACCACTGACTGACACGCGATCGCGTCCCGCAGGTCTCGCTGCTCGAGTACCTCGACCTCTCGCAGCTGACGTGCCTCAACGAGTCGCAAGAGCACACGCTAAAGTCCATAGTCGCGGACAAGAAGAGGAACACGGGCAGCGCATACGTCCTGAGCGACGCAGACGAACAGCTCCTCCTCACCCTCCCCGTACGTCCCCCCCCCCCCTCACACCCATCCGCCCGCATACTCTCACTCACACCTCCCTTGCCCTATCGTCTCATACGTGGTGCACCTCCCACATTGTCCGCGCCACCTGTCTGCCTGGCGCCCACCCGCCACACAGTTCAACCAGAGCGTGAAGATCCGCTCGATCGTGCTGCAGACGGCGAACGCGGCGCAAGGGCCGCGCAAGATCCGGCTCGTGACGAACAAGCCGTCGCTCGGATTCGACGACGTCGAGGACGAGAAGAGCGTCGTGCAGGAGCTCGAGCTCTCCGAGGACGACGTGCGCGAGGGCCGCAAGATCCCGCTCCGCTTCGTCCGGTTCCAGTCCGTGAACAGCTTGCATGTGAGTGGGCCTGCGCTGGGGACCAGGACGGAGCGTGCTGACGCGCTGTGTGCGTGGCGCAGATCTTCGTCATGTCGAATCAGGGAGACGAGGACGAGACGCGGATCGACGCGATAGACGTGTTCGGGATGCCTCTCATGTACGTCCATCCCGTCTGCGTCTCCTCTGTACTTGGAACTGACGCTGCACCCATCTCTCAGGGGAACGAGGGATGTCAGTGGACTGAAGAAAGTCGAGGACGAATGATCATGATGATACCACCGCGCGCGTAAGCTGTAAGTCACGCTGATGTACGAGGACCCTGTGAAACGCATCTGTACCCCTACAAATCGTCACCTTCACGCGGCCACGATCCGCCCGTTTGCCCCAAGTCGAGCGTGTCCGCAGCATGCACCAATCCGCATAGAATACATACATGTAACAAAGCGTCCGTCCGGACGCCTCGCCGCGCTACTCACGTACCTACTTGCCGTCGATCTGCAGCCACATGCTCCAGCGCCGACGCGCCTCCTCGTCGCCCTCAAACACAAAGTTGACCTTGCGCACCTCCGCGAAGCCCTCGTCCACGGTGGGCTCCTCGAAGTCGGCGCGGAAGCCCGTAAACGCGCTGTAGGGCACGAGATCGCGTTTTGGCTGAGCGCGCGGTAAGTCGACGTCTTGCCGGCGGAAACACAAGCGAAGGCTCACCTCGGAGGCGGCTAGCTCGGGCGGTAGGTTGTATGCGCGGTATAGGTTGTTGTGCCAGGCAAGCTCGAGCGAGCCGGCGAAATGTATGCACCTGCGAAGCCAAGCTGCAGTGAGCAAGCGGATCGACATCCGTGAGAGCCGCCGACTACCTCACGGATGCCTTGTACTTCTTTGCGATGTTCACGTAGTACTGACGCGTCGCTTTGTCGCGATTCGTGTTATCTGCAGCGCCCATTGAAACGACTCTCGCATGTGGGATGACAGGCCCACGCACCCACGACGACGCTCTGGCCGTCCTTGAGCGCCTGCTCGGTGGCCTTGACGCACTTGGCGCGCGTCTTGAGCGTGTCCTGGTTCACATGCACGTACCCCGCCGGCGCAAAGTGGGTGCGAAAGAAGGACGACTTTCCGAGCGCGGGGTAGCCCACGAAGAGGACGACTTCTGGGGCAGAAGGCGCCGGAAGCAGCGGGGGTTCTGCGGGTTCTATAGGGGGCACTGACACGGGATAATTTCGTCAGTCGCACGTTCTCAGTACGCGGGAGAAGAGGGCGCACGGTCTGCGGGAAGGGACGAGACGTGAAACCCGGGGAGGGTGTACGGTGCTTTGGGGAGGCCGAGGAAGTACTCCTGTGAGGCCGGATGAGAGGCGTCGGACGCGGCGAGGGACGGCCTACCTCCGGGGTGTAGAAGGGAATTCCGATGTTGAGCGCGAGCTTCCGGTCGGTGGACGAGTGGTCGTTGGGACGGCCTGCTGCATCTCCGACAAAGAAGGACGCGGACACGTCTGTTTGTTTCGAGACGTCCGTTAGGCGTAGTCTTTCGATAGGAGAGGACGACGCGATCAAACCTATGTTGACGTTGTGGTGGGCGAAGATGCGCTCTAGTTCGTACCACATGCCGGGGATGGGCTTGCGGTAGCCGTCCTTTTCCGTTGCGGCGAAGAGGCGGAAGGGGACGTCGGAAAGCTGTCAAGACGTCAGGATGGGCGGGGGCGGTCAGGCACGGCGGTGGGGGTAGCGCGCGGCTGGACAGACGTACTGCATGGGCGATGAGAGGGATTTTCTTTTTCCAGTCGTTGATGAGTGCCTGGGTGCGGAGGGCCTGGTTGGTGATGATAACGATAGCATAGCTGACGAGGACACGGACAGGAGTGAGCGGAGGGAGGGCAGTCAGGCGGGAGGATAGTACCCCTGTTCGTGTACTTGCTTGAGCTTCTTTGGTACTACTGGACGCCACCAGTCGAACTTTGGCGGTGCGCCCTTCTTGGGGAAGGAGGACTGGATGAGGCAGCCGTCGAGGTCGAAGGCGGCGACCCTGGGGGACGGCTTTGGGTCGCGGTTGAGAGCGTGGAGACAAGATCGCGTTGGGCCGAGAGGGGGAGAGAGCCAGCGGAAGGCTGAGGAGTCTGAACCCGGCTTGTCGAAAATGGGAAATACTGGATGGACGGGTGAGGGGAGGGACAGGGGCAGGGCGGGACCATGCGTACGTTTCTGCGCTTTACGTGAAGGACCGGGCTCTGGCGAGAGCTGGTGGTGAGACTCGCGAGAGCGTTTGCGTGCGGAGCCTGGACGATAAGCGGTCGGTGATGGCAGCGGTTGCGACGGCACCAACGCACCCTCCGACATTGCTCTGCACCCAGCAGCACGGGCCAGCGGACGCAACAAGACGCGTGAAGACGACAGAGTAAGCGGTGGACGAGAGAGACTCGGAGCGCTGTGGCTGAGCGCTGAGACTCTGAGAAGACCCGTCGCGGGATCGGCGTGGGCGTCTGTGGCGTGTACTTGCGATTGAATATTGATGTCTGCTGTTTCGTTATAAGATACATGCGCTGTCGTGTCCTTCGTCTGTGTCTGCAATGTCCACAGCCTACTTCCCCCCCTACTCAGACGCGGCCCCATGGCGCTCTCGCGTCAACGTCCTCCGCCGCAGTCCTCTCCACTTCCGCCAGCTCGCCTTTCTCGCCACCACTCTCCTCTTCGCCCTCTCTCTCCTCTCCTTCCACTACTTCCCACACGCCGCCTACTCCTCCGCGCACGACCCCGAGGTTCCCTCGCCGCTCGCTGACTATCACATATCCTATCGTCCCTCCTTCGCAGACCCACCTCCTCATATACCCCACGCGCACCGTCCACCCGCACAGCCTACAACTGCAGCACCAGATTCTGAGCCCTCCAATGCTCGTCTACAGGAGCTCCCGCCGCCCCCGGACCCAGTCACCTTCGCCCTCATCATGTTCTCTGAAAACTCGGCCGCCGAGGGCGCCATTCTCATCAAGGTATGTCTCGCCCGCTGCCATTCCTCTGCGCACGGACACACCCCTCGCACCCGCTCAGCGCGATCTCGAGTCCATTCACTGACACCATCTCTGCAGTCCATCATCCTATACAGCTCGAGCCCCCTCGAGTTTCACATCATCTGCGACCAGAGCGCACAAGAGTACCTCCAGAAACGCCTCAACCTCCTCAAGCACCCTCAGCATCACGTCCTCGTCCGCTTCTACCGCCTTCCCCTCGAAAGCATGCGCGCGCGGATAGACCGCGAAGGCGCTATCAGCACAGACCACTCCGCCGGCGTCCGTACGTCCTTTCCTCCCGTCCCGCGAATGCGCACACTCACCGGCCCCCGCTCCCCAGCCGGTCTCATGAAACTCTTCATCCACGAGATCCTCCCCGACTCCGTCCACCGCGCCATCTTCGTCGACACCGACGCCTTCTTCATCTCCGACCCCACCCAGCTCTGGGCCCACTTCCGCGCCCTCCAGCCCGGCACCGCCATCTCCATGCCCTCCCACCCGGACCAGTCCGCCCCTCAGTGGCACGACGCGAACCGCATCTGCTCCTGCATCATGCTCCTCGACCTCGCCCGCCTCCGCGCCCTCCGCCTCATGGACTCCTCCTTCTACCGCGGCGACCCCCACGCCGCCCGCGTCCCCGCCCTCGCCCCGCCCGCCTTCGAGGCCATGTTCGGCCGCCCCGTCCCCGTCGACGGCGACCCCGCCGGTCGCGTCCGCTACGACGGCGTCAAGCTCGGCGACCAGGGCTACTGGTGGGCCATCGTCAGCCACCGCCCCGACATCTTCGAGCACCTCTCCTACGACTGGGAGGTCTCCAGCTGCCTCATGGACATGTACCTCAAGGGCCTCGGCGACGACGACGTGGACGAGGCCCACGAGACCTACGTCCAGGTCCACACCCACGACACTCCCGAGCGGGGCCGCGCCGTCCTCCCCAAGATGCTGCACTTGTGGGTCCTCCTCATTCCATCCGACGCATTCCTCTCGCTGACCTCTGCTTTGCAGCAACTGCCTCGACGGCGTCGACCGCTACTACGACTGGCCGGGCTGGTCCGACCCCGACAGCGGCCTCGCCCAGCGCTGGCTCCCCGCCGTCCGCTACCACGTCGGCTACAAGTGGCTCTGGCTCAACCAGCCCGAGTCCAATGCGACCCTCACCATCCAGACCCTTTACGACGTCAAGTTCGCGGACGAGCTCTTCGCGCTCTCGCGCGCCGGAAAGGTCGAGGTCGGCGCGTAGCCTTGTTCTCCCTCGCGCTCCCACCTTTGGGCCCATCGACAGGCACTGGACAGGCCTGGAACAGGGTACACGCGCCCATCCTCACTGTAATAGGCGTCATAACGGCGCCCGAGAGGTAAAACCTGCCAGACGTGAATACATGTCTCCAGACGCGCGCCAGATAGAGGGCCGCTGGGATGGCCCGGTGCGGACGCCGCTCCCTCGTGTCGACTTGCGTTGGATAGCTAGCTAGAGTTGTACAGCCTACTGATACATTCCTTTATTCGCCGCGCCCGTGCGCACCTTTACAGTGTATACGTAGTACAATAATGCATGCTGTTGTCTCCTCCTTTCCTCGTTGCCACTCCTGCAGAGACCCACGGCCCGCCTACGCATCCTTGGCATAGTACTCCCGCGCGCTATGCGACGGCGGGACCGGCGGCGGCAGCGGCGCCTTCGGCTTCGGGCGGTGCGTATCGACGGCGCCGATGGGGAGCGTGTAGCGTTCCTCGTCGCAACCGTACGCCTTGGGCGTGAGCTTGATGACCGTGTGCAGCGGGATCTTGATGTACGGCAGGTCCGCCTGGGGCAGGTCATGGAAGTACGCGTACAGGCAGCGCAGGATCGCTTGGTGCCCGATGATCAGGATGTTCTCCTGCCGCTCGAGCTCCATGATGACCGGCTCGAGCCGTACGACGACGTCTCGGTACGACTCGCCACCTGTATGGGAGGGTCACGGTGAGCGATGCCGTGAGGCGCATAGACGGTGACGGCGTACCCCGGTATCGGTAGTTGAACTTGTCTTCGTCGCGGTTGGCAAAATCTTCGGGGTATGCTTGCTGAAGCGGACGAATCAGTAGAAGTCCGGGAACACGGTAGTCAGGACACAGACCTCGATCTCTTCGTACGTCATGCCGTCGCACACGCCAGCATCAAGCTCGTCCAAGGACTTCCAAGTCAGCTTCGGGTATGGCAGGTACTGCGCGGTTTGGATGGTACGTTGTAGAGTGGACGTCCAAACCTATCCGTCCGTAGCGTGAGGACCTGCGCATGCGTCAAGACGACAAGAAAGCCCACAGTCAACGGAGCGTCGCCAATGTTGTCCGTGATCAGCGCAGGCAATGCCTTCGCATAACGCATGCCTCGTTCTGACAGCGGCGAGTCCCCGCCAATCTTGCCTTCCACATTGAACTGACTTTCTCCGTGCTGCATCACGTCGCACCGTCAGCCGTCCGGCGCCTCTACACACTGCCGCTACTCCCACTCACCCGAGAGAAGAATATACTCCTCGGTTTGAGGTGCAAGTTCATCAAGTAAAACGCGATCCGACTCTGCAAGTAACCGTGGATGTGGCAAAGCGTAACCTGGCTCCCCACGTTCTTGATGCGCAGGTACGACAGATGCGGTTCCGTGATCGTCTCATACACGGCCTCGTACTCGCGGATGCGGCGCTCGAAGTCGCGCTTGGCCTCCTCACGCGACATGTCCTTGTAGTCCGGATCGCCAGACGAGACCTTGAGCGCAATGTTCGCTGCCAGGATCGCGGGGTCGTCGCACACGGACTCGAGGAAGATGACGACGATGCCTTTCTCCTTCGAGACGCGTTCGACTATCTTTTGTCTGAGAGGAGGCGTCAGTGAATGAAGAGCAAGAAGCGAGTGAAAATAGGCACCTGCGAGCCCTGGTACTGTTCGTCGCGTCTAGATGAGTGGTTAGCCCGGAGCCAACCTCCCTCTAGCGGCGATATGATGCACACCGTGAATGCCAACGTTGCCGCCTTCACGAAGCCACTGAATGAGCATCTCGAGACTATCGTTCGCCAGCTGGTCACGAAGTCTGGTCGCCTCGACATTATCATGGCTGAAGTATGAAGCAGTGTGGTCTTCGCGCTTCCCGCTCCTAGAACGATACGGATGAGTTTCTGCGGACATTCAGGGCCAGGAAACAGACAGACTGCTGCGCTTTCTGTCTGGCTCTTGATCGACGCAATTGGCCGACATTGAACACCTTGCGAGGAATGAGAACATGCCTGGCACAAGGCAGAACTGCATACCTTCACGTCGTATTCCAACCACTGTCGCCGCTTTGAGCATTCTTTTCATACGTCAGGTCAAAGTGCCGCACAGACCTTCAGGTATCGCATCAGCTTGTTACTGAGGTATGACTTCCCTCTGGCGGGGAGTCCGACCTGGAAGCGCGTGAATATCGCTGAGAAATCGATGCATGCTTGCTGGGATCACACCATAGCCAGAACGATCTTGGCCTCGGAATAGTCGGGCTTCGCCACTGCAAGGCCTTGAGCACCGTCATATCTCAGCATACAAGTAGGACACACCCTTGCCGCCGATCCCGACGACGGACCGCGGGGGCGTGGAGGCTTGGGACATGACCCTGCTCGTGGCATTGGATTGATCAAACTGTTTTAACCTTGGAGAATATCTCAATAACCAAACAGCTGATCTGGCGTAAGGAGAAGAAGCGTACATAGGCCCTCCAGCACCGAACGCCGCAGGGGGCGTGCCGACATCGGGGGCAGAAATGACGGCGATATCGGGGGAGCTCTTGCTCGCCTTCACGTCCTGGAGGACGCCATCGACCGCGGCGAGCTCTCGCGTCGTCAGGGGTGGGGTTGCGCTGCGCTGCGGTGTGTCTGCCGCAGACATGGTGTTGGATGGTGGTGAGGAGGAGGATGGAGGTGGCGAGAGCGTTCCGAATCCGAGCGGGGCTTGGCTTGGCCTGGCTGATCGAGTCGGACGCGTGCCCGGAACGGAGCAGCGCGTTTTGCTTCCGCTCCCTCACTGTGTCTGACCATGGCCACACTCTCCTCCAGCATCTCAGGCGCAGGCTTTCATTTCACGCTCTCTACAACCGTCACCGTCGCCGACTCGCTCGTCCTTGACACTCAAACGCTGCACATACTTTTCGACCTCGATCCGCACATCTATGCAGACCAGTACGAGCTCGCCCAGCGGCCGGGCTACTCCTCTATCCTCTGGGGCACGACAGACCTCGAGAAACCCGTCTCGGCCGTAGATCCTGGTGGCTCAGTGCTCCTCGTGACGGCTGACACGTCCCGGCTTGTCCACGTCCCAGCAAATATCACTTTCGATGTTCCCTTGCATGCACGCTACGGCAGGCCAGTTGCTGACGTTGACGCGGACGGTGCCTACCACCATATCGTCGTAAAAAGGCCTCTCGGTTTCTTGGCTTCGAATGCGGATGGTGAGCATTGTGCAACTCTCAAACTGTGAAGCTCATCCTCAACATTGATGCCAGCTCATGGAGAAGTGCCGCCAGTATTGCGCCCATATGTATCGCTCGATGGATGGCCTTCGTTCCATATGTCCATCATCCCAGACACATCTACTGATGGCCCTTTCAATGTTGTAATTCCAGTGGGCGTGCTGGACGACTTGGCCTGGGTAGACATTGGAACAGCCACAGTCATGATTGCCATGTTCTTCTATCTCCTCCACGCCTCGTTCAGGACTGCCCGTAAACTCTCCAGAAAGCTGTCCACGAAAACGGATTGATAACAATCAAAGCAGGAAATGTGTCAGTACAGTATGGCAGCGGACAGGTCTACTGTGAGTGCTGATATAGTGCAGAACCAAAGTCCAGATGTCGAGCATGACGGTCGTTGTGTCCTTTGTATCGGCGCGCTTGAGTGCGGTGCGCTCTGTGGTCGATGGGCGTGCGCCGCAAACATTGTCCGCGGATGAAGACGCCCCCCGCCTGGAATACTCTCCTTCGTTCTCTATCCCACCAAGCCGTTATCATGTAACGACGCATCGTCGCTGCTTCACCATCTTACCCCACTTTCCCCGCATGCTCTCCTTCAACGCGAGGTTGAATACCTCCCGCACGTTGTCGCCCGTCTTCGCCGAGCACTCGATGTACTTTGCCCCGATTTCCCGCGCCACCATCGCCCCCTGCTCGGTCGTCACCGGCACCTGGCCCTGGGCGCTGAGCATGCGTCGCG
Organism: Pilatotrama ljubarskyi; assembly: GCA_022385805.1. Lineage (NCBI taxonomy): Eukaryota > Fungi > Basidiomycota > Agaricomycetes > Polyporales > Polyporaceae > Pilatotrama > Pilatotrama ljubarskyi. Next base: position 469,519 of record MU277683.1, on the reverse strand, counting down.
TCTGCTCATCTCTTCGGAGGTCCGTCTTTGTCGCAACCAGGATCAAGGGTACGCCTTCGCAGAAGTGTGCAACTTCCGGATACCACTGTGACACGCGACGCGATTCAGCGTAAACAGGATGGAGGAAAAAAAGTATAGAGAAGGAGATTCAGGTCGTATAAAGTGCACATACCTTGTCCTGGACGTTCGCAAGCGAGACGGGGAAGTCGACGGAGAACACGATCAGGATCACATCGCTTTCGGGGTAGCTGAGCGGTCGGAGACGATCATACTCCTCCTGCCCTGCCGTATCCCATAGCGCCAGCTCTACGAGCTTGCCATCAAAGTTGACGAGCGTCACGTAGTTCTCGAACACGGTCGGAATGTACGCCTTAGTCGCGCGCCGCGTCAGCTTCAGGCCACCGCGCCGTCCTAAGACGGGCTGCGCTATCCGAGACGCACCTCGGGGAAGCGATTCTCCGCGTAGACAATGAGGAGACACGTCTTTCCGCAGCCACCTGGGAGCGGCACAGTCGATATAGTGAATAGACAAGATCAGGGGAAAACGCGCACCATCGCCCACGACTACGAGTTTCCGCTTGACATCTGGTCTGCGCGGAGGTCCCGAGGATTCGCCAGGGTTGTAAGGGGTGGCCATTGGGTATACCGAGATAATGAGAAAGAGGCTGAGCCCGCCGAGGTCAAGGCTTGTCTGAGTCGACGCTGAAGGAGTGGCAGACTTCGTGAAGGCAAAGCAAGACGAGTAAGATGGCTACAAGTACAGCAGAGTGGGAAGAGGATGAGAGGTGGGAGGGGGCGTATGCGTATCGCGAGGGAGTTTAGAGCAAGGTGAGCGACACTGACACTCGACCACAGGACGCGGTTGCGTTCACGTGCCCGCCGCGTTTCCCCTCCGGCGCTTATCCTTCCCGATTCAATTTCCAGCTCTTGCCAGCTTCAACGCAGCTGCTCCCAGTGCCGAGTGCCAGTTTCTCACTCGACTACAGTAATGCAGCACCTACCCTCCTTCTCAGACGCCATCGCTGGGCTGCAATCGACCAGGTCTTGTCTGTTACATCTTTGCTCGTGACTTCTATCTAGCAATTACAATCTGACCGTCCAAGTCCTGATACGAATACAACAGATTGACTTCTGGCATCCTCTTCAGACTTCACGTCGTCCACTCACTGCTTCTCGCTCAGCTCGGCAACACCAGGCAGTGTCTGAGCCGTCCAAAGTCAGCGTTACCAGCACCACTCCACAAAAGGGGCTCTCTGCTCACCTTGCCCTCGAGGAGCTCGAGACTGGCTCCACCGCCGGTGCTGACGTGGCTCAGCTTGTCCTCGGCGCCGTAGTTTGCGACGACGGTCGCAGTGTCACCGCCGCCAACGATGACCGTAGCGCCCTTTTGTGCGGCCTCGATGGTCGCGTCGAGGAGCGCCTTCGAGGAGGCCGCGAAAGCGGGAAACTCGAACACGCCAGGAGGGCTACAGATCCTTCAGAAGGTGTCTCTGTCTTTCGGTAGGACGCTGACTCACCCGTTCCAGAGGATGGTCTTCGCTTCCAGCACGGTCTGGCGGAAGAGCTCCCGGCTCTTCGGGCCCGCATCAAGACCCATCCAGTCATCAGGAATACCCTCCTCGTCAGTAGCGGTACCGGTCTGTGAAGAGTTGAGCGGTGCTACATTGACAGGCTTATTTTGCGCAGACTCACTTTGGCGTCCTTGTCGAATTTGTCCGCAATGACATAGTCGACCGGGAACACGATTTTGATGTTGCGCTGCTTGGCCTTCTCAATCAGCGCAGCGACCTTCTCGGCACCCGCGGCGTCGAAAAGGGACTGGCCAATCTGTGTAAAGCTCGTAAGACCTCTTATAAGGCATCTGAGGGTCTGCTTGCAATGCTGACCTTGACGTTGTTCAGGGTCTTCTTGAAGGTGAAGGCCATACCGCCGCAGATGATCAACGAGTCGACCTGGGCCAGGTGATGATGATGAATACAGGATCCTGAGGCGCATGCATTGTGCATACCTTATCCAACATGTTCTCAATGAGCTGAATCTTGTCGGAGACCTTGGCACCGCCGAGGATGGCCAAGAAAGGACGCTCCGGGTGCTCGAGAGCCTTTGCAAAGTAATCGAGCTCCTTCTTCATGAGGAAACCGGCCGCACGCTGGGAGAGCTTCACGCCGACCATACTCGAGTGGGCACGGTGGGCAGTACCGAACGCGTCGTTGACATAAACGTCACCCAGTTTGGTCAGGCCCTCGCGGAACTCCTGAACCTTGGCGGGGTCTGCCTTGACCTTCTTGCCATCCTTGTCCTTGCTCGAGCCCTCTTCCTCGATGTGGAAGCGGAGGTTCTCGAGTAGGATGACGGAGCCCTCGGGAGCCTCGTTGACAGCCTTCTCGACGTCTGGGCCGACGCACTCGTTGACGAAGGTGACGGACTTTCCAAGGTGCTTCTCGAGCTCCTTGGAGACAGGTGCGAGCGAGTACTTGGGGTTGGGCTTGCCATCGGGTCGGCCAAGGTGGGACATAAGGATGACCTTGGAGGCGCCTGTGGAAATGTTAGGCGCAGTCTGCGTACAGGGTCGCAAAACGACTGACCATTGTCGATAGCGTACTTGATGGTGGGCAGGGCAGCTACAATGCGCTAGAATGAAACGCTGTGAGCTGCGTCGCGTAGATATCAGGAGATGCGGAATTGTACGTACGGCCGGGTTGGTGACCTTGCCATCCTGCATGGGGACATTGAAGTCGACGCGGATGAGGACGCGCTTGCCCTTGAGGTCGAGGTCGGTGATGGAGAGCTTGTTGGCGATGGACATGGTGTGCGATGGCAGAGATGTAGCGTACACTGCGATCGATGGTTGTCTTGAAGGAACGCAGACCGAGGAGGGCTTATATCCGCGAGCGCTTCAGCGTCGATACCGATGAAGTCACGGCTCGGCATCTTCCGCGCTCTGCCTCGGACTGCCCGTCTCTCACCAAGTTCGCGTCTCGGCACCTCTAGCTCCTCCCATCCGCCCATTCATGTCCGACAAACAGCAAGACCAGGCTGCGTCCAATTCTCTCGGTCTCGACCTCGCAGCCCTCAAGATCAAGGACAACCCAGACCCGGCCGCTTCCAAGGCGTCCGAGGACACAAAGGACGCGTCCCCGCCAACTGACGCCGCAGTGAAGCCCGCTGAGGGAGCTGCCGAGGCTGCACAAGGCGATGCTGAACAGGCGCAAGCAGACGCAGGCGAGGGCAAGAAGGAGCCCAAAGAGAAGAAGAAACCGTACGTGAACCCAGACCGTGTCAAGACTGGTGGAGCACAACGGGTACGCCTTCCGTGTGGATTATAAGGCGGCATATCCTCTGATGCCCAGCCAGGACAAACTTAGTGAAGAGGAGCTCGCGGAGCGCATGGCTCGCATACGCGAGCAGAACGAGAAGATCAAGCAGAGGCGGCTGGTTCGCACAGTTTCTCGGAAGACCCCATTCACCCTGGGCTCATATGGCCGTGCAGGACGTCCAAGCAGATGAGGACGAGTACAAGAAGATGCAAGCGGCGGAGCGTGCCAAGATGGCGAAGCAGAAGAAGGTACAGGAGAACATTGACAAGGCTCGCGAGCAGAATGCTCGCCGCAAGTTGGACAAGGTGCATATCACGCACACTATGACGGAGACTCACGCTCTGATGACGCCTCTCAGGTTCAGAGCCGTGAATGGGACTCAGGAAAGCCTGCGCGCGCGGACTGGAAGCAGCCCAAGAAGGCCGAGGAGTCTACAGAAGACGGTGAGAAGAAACCAGCGCAGTCCATCGGCATCCGCGGTGCTGTCCGCGGAGGCGGCCGTGGAGGAGGTCGAGGCAGAGGTCGTGGAGGGGGTGTTACCTCCCCCAGTGCTGAGAAGGCAGAGGCGGCTGCCGCAGCTTCTGCGACTGGGACCACGGCGCCCACTGAGACGGTCGCTGCGAGTTCATGAAGAAGAAGGATATACCCATGTACCACCCACATATCCGCTTGCTGTATATCACCCGTGCTAATGCTCATCATCACCTTGACCATGCGCAATTCCTCGCTCTCCCTATAATAATGTCCGTTATGGGCGCTTCCAGTGTCGATCGAACAGTCCGCATACTATCATGGCCCCAGTGTTCGGACACTCCCATGCTTGGGCACCAACGCATTGTCCGATAGTCATACAATTTCAAAGGTATATTCTCCCGTGTCTTCTGCAACTCTGACACAAGAATGAGATTTCTGGAGGCGGGCAAGGTCGCGATCTTGAAGGGAACATCTGACAAGTATTCAACTGCCACCGGTTCTCGCTCGAGGTCTGTTGCTGAGCGCTTCACGCCGAACTCTCGGGGCATGTCCACCATGCACACAGATGCCCCTTTCCTATTTTTCCGAGACCTCTTGAGGTGTGGTTGGACGGTGAGTTGAGTATAGAGGTAGGGCGTGACTTAGACTGCAAACGCCGCAGCAGATATTCATACTCCGACTCCAAGCGCCCACCCCCCTTGGTGGCGATACCCTCGGCAAATCGCTGAGATCGAACCCGGCAGGGTCGGCTGCGTGACAGTCGCGTTACGCATCCACGGAGAAATGTCCGAACACTGGGTCCCGAGCAGTTCTGTCCCTCGCTATCGTGTACATCTTGACGTACTCAGGTAGAAATTGAGGGCCAGGTAGATCTGTGCATGGCAAACGTATCTGCCAAGTATGCAAGTTATCAGAAGAGAAGGGAGCAAGATATTCGGGAGAATGTCCAGACTGTCCGAACGTTGGGGTCGTGATAGTATGGCAATTCGTCCAGGCGCATTTTCGTAGGCGCCCAGCGAGCTTGTGCACTCGTGGGTCGCTCGACTCAGCCAGCTGCCTCTTGTCGTCCATTCTCTCGCCGGGTTCTGTTATGGGTCGCGGTGTCCTCCTTACTTCGAACTTGCCTCAGCTGCAAAACCTCATCAAGCGCGACCCTCCAGCCTACAAGGAGGAGTTTCTCCAGCAATGGAACCACTATAACAGCATCCGCCAGATATTCCAGATCAACCCAGACGAGAATGCGCAACACTTCAGGGAACTGGTCTCTTTCATAGCGCAGGTGTGCCGAAGCCGTACAATGCGTACTTACGGACTGAACATTGACCTCGGCTTCAGGTCGCACAGTGTTACCCAAAGGAGACGGCAGACTTCCCGTCCCAGATCTCCAGTCTGCTACTCGAGAGCTATGGCACGCTGTCTCCAGACACCAGGAGATCACTGGTGCAAAACCTGGTCATGCTCCGAAACAAGGACGTCATCACCTCCATCACGTACGCCCAGCCCAGTCTTTCCGTCTTTCGTCCTTCCTCACCCATGCTCTTCCAGCCTCTTACAGACATTGTTCCCGCTACTCCCGAAGACCACCTCTTCTACTCTACGCGGGTTCATTCGCAGGACCATCCTATCCGATATCCGCACCGCGAATCTTCGGAGCAAGAACCACAAGCTCAACCGTGCAGTACAGGCGATGCTCTTCGGCATGGTTGAGAGAGGGATGGATGCTGAGGTCGTGGGCGACAAAGGCAAGCTCAAGGCTGCAGCAGGGCCAGGGAACAATGGCGAAGAGGCGATGTGGGCTGTCGTCCTTACGAAAGAGCTGTGGCGGAAAGGGATTTGGTATGTGCTTCCGCCTGCAGTTCTCTCTATATCCATCTCAGACCATCTGTGTACGAAGGAACGACGCGAAAACCGTCTCGATCATCGCACTTGGCTGCTTCCACCCTGTCGTGAAGGTACAGAGCGCATCTCTGCACTTCTTTTTAGGCAGTGACGAGGAAAAGGAGGACAGCGATGATGAGGAAGAGGACGTACGTCATGAATCGTGCATTCACCGCTGTATCCCTACTCACAGCATCATCACAGCTTCCAGACGTCAAGGCTCTCCAGCATCGCCGCGAGATCAACAAGAAGACAAGGAGCGGGGATAAAAAGCTGCAGAAGTTGGCCAAGGCCGTTAAGAACGTCTGTATACGTCCTCTCAAGACCTGCTGCGTACTCACTCCCTCCGCAGAAAAAGAAGAAGAAGGCGGAAAGCACGACGGCCAACTTCCCCGCCATCCAGCTCCTCAACGATCCGCAGACATTCGGCGAGAAGCTCTACGACATCCTCAACAAATACGACAAGCGCTTCTCGCTCGACCACAAGATCCTCATCATGCAGCTCCTCTCGCGTGTGATGGGCGGCCACAAGCTCTGCGTGCTCGGCTTCTACACGTACATCATGAAGTACCTCACCTACCACCAGCTCCGCATCCCCGCCATCCTCGTCGCGCTCGCGCAGTCCGTGCACGACTTCACCCCGCCCGACGCGCTCACGCCCGTTGTGCGCAAGCTCGCGCAGGAGTTCGTTCATCCTGGCGTTGGGAGCGAGGTCATCGCAGCAGGTATCAATGCCATCCGCGAGGTGTGCAGGAGACAGCCGTGGTCCATGGAGGAGGACCTGCTCGGGGACCTCATCGAGTACCGCAAGAGCCGCGACAAGGCGGTGACCGCGGCAGCACGAGGCCTGCTGCAGCTCTTCCGTGAAGTCAACCCTGGAATGCTCAAGCGGAGAGAGCGGGGCAAAGAGGCCAGCATGGGCATGGCGAAGGGCAGCCAGCCGTTGCCATTCGGGCACAGTGCTCAGGCTGCTGTGGACATCGAAGGATTGGTGGTACGTATACAACATCCGATTGATTATCCGCGACCTCATTTTGCTCCAGCTCCTGGAAGACCATCTCAAGAAGCTGCGCGAGGAGGACGGCGTCGCATCGGGAGATGAAGAGGAAGATGACGCGACTGCATGGGAGGGCTGGGATGTCGAGTCGGACTCTGACGAGTCGTCGGATGGATGGATTAGCGTCGATTCTGACAGCGATCACGACCTGGAGATCAGCGACAGCGAAGACGAGGACGACAAGCGGAAGAAGAGGAAAGGCAAGGCGAAAGCTACGGAAGAGGATGACGAAGACGGGAACCAGGAGCCCGACAAGGATGGTTCTACTCAGGAGGCCGCTCAGGAGGCAGCGCAGCGAATCTCATCGCTGGCCACTACCAAGGTAAGCTTCAGACATATATTAGCATTCGACAGCAAGCTCAACTACCGCTCCGCAGATCCTCACACCCGCCGACTTCGCCCTCCTCAACGACCTGCGCATAAAGGCCGCGTCCGAGGCTGTCGAGCGTGGTGCAGGCTCAGGGACAAAGCGCAAGCTTGCATCGCTCGAGTCGCAGAGGAAAACTCTCCTTGCTTCCGGCGACGGCACCCTCGCCGAAACCTTCATCTCCGAGGAGGACATCCTCGGGCCGCGCAAAAAGACCAAGGCGGACTACGCCGAGCGCATTGCCTCTATCGAGAAAGGCCGCGAGGGTCGCGAGAAGTTCGGCTCGCTCAAGGGCAAGAAGAACAAGGCGACGCCGAGTAGCACGACGAACCGCGAGAAGGCGCGCAACAAACCGATCATGATGATCCTCGCCAGTGGTGCAGTGAAGGGCAAGAAGAAGGCATCACTGAGGCAAAAGCAGCAGAAGCTCCGTGCGCATATCGAGCGGGCGAAGAAGGCGCACCACTGAGCTACCTGTACATTGTACATCTGCCCGTCTTTGCGTCGTGTCAACCTGTGCCTATCAGCTATTGGGGCATTTGCCTACTATTACATTTGCCTTGTGTACTCTTGCGCTCAGCTATTAGTTGGATCCACTCCCTGCGTTGCGGAGACATTGTCGGCGTTGTCTGGAACATTCAGGTAGTGCAAGTCGGACAAAGCGCGCAGACGTTGAGCGGCTTGCTCAGGTGTCAGATCCCGCTGAGGTTCAGCCATAAGCTCGAATCTGATTGCCAATGTCAAGAGACGTCCAGGGTAAAATGAAGAGTGGGCACTTACCCGACCAAGAACTTGCGAACGGATGCGCTACGGAGCAGCGGCGGCGCAAAGTGTAGATGTAAGTGAGCAACGTTGTCTTCATCCTTATCTTCTTGGATGGCGTCCGACAGAGGCGGAATGGGCCGCTGGTGAATGCCCATGGAGTAGGCGAAGGAGCACGAGAAGAGGTTGTCGTAGCGCACGGTGAGCTTGGACAGGATTTCTGCGAAAGACGCTTTCTCTCCTGGGGTGAGATGTGCGATGGAAGGAATGTGGCGTTTGTAAGGGAGCACTGCAGGCGAGGTAGTCAGAGAAGGCGACTGGCTAGAGTCGGACCTGGAACTTACGCATGATTTCGAACGGCCAGATAGCCCACCACGGCACGAGGGCAATCCAGTGCTCGTTCCGCAGGACAACACGGCCTTCGTTCTGAGCAACACTCACTTCGTAATACACGTAGTCGCACAGGAGACATGCACGGTCGAGAGGTCCTCTCGGCGCGTCCGAAGGCGGGGTGGTGAGCGAGTACTTCTTTAGATTCTCGAGCTCTGTTGCGGGCAGGGACGGCACCGCGGATAGTGACCAAACTTGGCCGTGGGGGTGGGGATTTGAACAACCCATCATAGCTCCCTTGTTCTGCGGATTTGGTCAGTATTGGCAACGCGAGAAGCGCAAATCTCCTCTCACCTCGAAGATTTGTACATATTTTATACCGTCTTGTGCTCCGCGCCGTTTGTAGACATCGCACCAGGTCTCAATTATACGTTCGATGTCCTTCGGGGGGAGGCGCGCGAGAGTGAGGTCGTGGCGGGGGTGGAAGCATATCACGTCACAGCCGCCCTGAACGGGCTCAGTTGTTAACAGCGGATGGGGCGCTGGAGGTGCAGCAGGACCAGGGGGAGGCAAGACCGCAGCATAGTCATTCGTGAAGACCATGGTCTGTTCGTACTTCTCGTTGCGTTGGCCTCCTGCACGAGTGTTACCGGGGCAGAGATAGCACTGAGGGTCGTACTGAGGAAGATTGGACTGCTGCGGGGGCTCCGTCTGTCCCTGCCATGGCCGTTTGGTACGATGGGGGGATACGAGGACGTGCTCGCCGGTGAGCGGGTTGACTGTAGAGCAATGCTTGATCAATCTCGCTGGTATTTCTCCGAGAAAGCGCGACACGTACGGCGGCGATGGGGATGAGTAGTCGGGTCGAACTGGATGTCAGCCATGGTCGTTGTGGACAAGGAGTGTTATCGATGATTTCTGCGGATTTTGTGCCGTCTGTGCCATATGGACGTCCTCGAAGGGAGAACTTTCGCTCTCGCCGATGATCTCATCCTTCCCTCCGGCGGACTCGGCCCGCAGCACCGGCAGCCGTGGGCGCTTGATTGCTGTTCTCAGCGCATGATGCCGTTCAGCACGGTACTGCACGACTCGGACTGCCACCACCACTACCGCGGCCTCAGTCCACTACGCCATGTCCGACGAACCCGTCTACAAGCGTCCTCGTCTCCAACGCCCTCGCTCTCCTTCTCCTGTGTACAAACTAGACGACGAAGATGACTCCTATGAACCGTATGTCCCCGTCGCTCAACGACGTCAGGCAAAACTGGCAAAACTGACGTCTTGGGGTGCAAATGCGGAAAAGGACAAGGCCAAGCAGCTCCAGGAAGAGCAGGATGAGCGTGATGACGAGGAGCGGGAGGAGGAGCGGCGCAGGGAGAAGGCTCGTAAGGAGCGCACCCTCCTGATGGAGGCGCAGGAAGTCCATGACAAGAAGGCCGCGGAGGGTACGTCGGTCTCGATCCAACCTCCAGGCTAAGACTCATCTCTTGCCCAGATGCTCAGAAGACTGCTGCTGAAAAGGCGGAGGAACAGGATGCAGAAATCCTTGCAGCTATCGCTGCACGCAGGAAGCTCGCCTCAGACCTTGAGCTCGCCAAGGGTGTGCAGTATACCGAACCTCTGAAGACAACGTATGTCTCCTTTTCTGCCAACCTGTCCCGCCGCCGCCCATTCTGACACACCGCAGATGGCGACCACCGCAGTTTGTCCGCGAAAGGTCGGAAGACGAGAATAGGCGGATACGGGAGAAACACCACATCATAGTCGAGGGAGAAGATCTACCCCCGCCCATTGACAACTTCACGGTTAGTGGACTCATTCGAAATCTCATAAATATGCTCACACTTGCTCGAAGGACATGAAAGTGCCCGAGCCGTTGGTGAAGTTTCTGAAATCGAAGCGGATTACCAAGCCTACGCCCATCCAATTGCAAGGCATACCCACAGCGTAAGTTTTCGTTGTTCGTATGTTCCTTCATGCGCCGACAATTCTTCTTAGTTTCTCAGGTCGCGATATGATCGGCATTGCTTTCACGGGCTCAGGCAAGACCCTTGCATTCTGCTTGCCTCTGATCATGTTTGCGCTTGAGGAGGAAGCACGCCTGCCTTTCATCCGTGGCGAAGGTCCTGTTGGCGTTATCCTTTGTCCGTCTCGCGAACTTGCGACACAGACATACGAGAACATCCTGACATGGACGGCAGCGCTGGCGAAAGACGGTCGCTACCCTCAGCTCAACACGCTTCTGTGTATCGGTGGCATCTCCATGAGCGGACAGAGTCACGTTTTTCAGAAGGGCCTACATATCGTAGTTGCCACCCCTGGACGATTGATCGACATGCTCGAGAAGAAGCGGTTCACGTTCGACAACTGCAAGTACCTTTGCATGGACGAGGCCGACCGGATGATCGACCTGGGATTCGAGGAGGATGTGCGAAACATCATGAGCTTCTTCAAGGTAGGACCCCCGTGGATCGTGCAGAGGAGCCGGACGCTCACTTGTTCCCAAGCGACAAAGACAAACATTGCTGTTCTCCGCGACTATGCCCCGGAAAATCCAGGATTTCGCTCAGCAGTCGCTTGTCAAGCCTGTGCTTGTGAACGTCGGTCGGGCTGGTGCGGCCAACCTGGACGTCCTACAGGTCGTAGAATACGTCAAGCAGGAAGCAAAGATGGTATACCTCCTGGAATGCTTGCAGAAGACTCCGCCGCCTGTCATCATCTTCAGTGAGAACAAGAATGAGGTCGATGGTATGTCCAAACGATAATCACCGGAATGCTGGGAAGAGCTAATAGTCTATCAGACATTCAGGAATACCTCCTATTGAAGGGAGTGGAAGCCGTGGCTATCCATGGATCGAAAAGTAGGAGCAATTGCAGTATTGATAGTGTCGTGACGAGCCACCTAACTCTCGACTGCAGCCCAGGAAGAGCGTCAGTACGCAATCAAGGCCTTCAAGTCAGGGGCCAAGGACGTGATGGTTGCATCTGGTGTCGCGTCCAAAGGTCTCGACTTCAATGACATCCAGCATGTCATCATCTTTTCCATGCCCAAGGAGATCGAGGACTACGTGCACCAGATCGGACGTACGGGCCGTAGCGGCAAGACGGGTATCGCAACCACGTTCGTCAACATGAACACGCCGGAGCAAACGCTCCTCGACCTGAAGTACCTCCTCATGGAAGCTGGCCAGAAGTAAGTCGCTGTTCATCTCCGGGATCAGCTGTCTCCATATGCGTGCGAGTAGATGCTGACAGCAGTGTGATAGGGTTCCACCGTTCCTGCAGAGCATTGAAGATCCGCGCGCCGCGCAAGGAGGGACGCTCAAGGGATGCCCGGTGTGTGGTGGTTTGGGCCATGGCATATCCAATTGCCCGAAGCTGGAGGACACGCAGAGGAGGCAGATGGCTTCTCATCGGATCTCCGACGACAGGGGAGGAGGGTACTAGTCTGCAGTGTAGTTAATCCGGGCTTATGGTCTACATCGTTTTCTCGCGCAACGCCGCTCTCGCTGCCCTGTCTTAGCTTGGTCTTTGCACGAGCGTTCTGCATTCTACTCTGACAATCCGCAACTTAATTCCTCCTACGTGTACAAAGTATTGGAACAGAGCGATTCCATGACTTCTCTTGACCTTCCTTCCACATGAACATATGAGATAATGATAAGAGGCTTAGAGCTTGGACGACTCGATGAAGGAAACACCCTGAGGTACAGAGTTGGTTCAGTTCGTCAGAGCACCTTTCTAGAACCATACCTTCTCGATGTTGGTCGCAAGCTCCGGAACAGCAGCCTTGATGAGGTTGGCCTCATGGTCCGAGACCTTGCCCAGAGTGTTGATCTTGACGACTCCCTCAGGCTGCGTTGCAACTATTGTCAGCAAATTGAGCCGCAGAGTGTGTGGGTCCACTCACCCCGAGCTCAACAGGCGCGGAGAAGTAGTCGAGATCGCGACCGATCTCCTTCTTGAGGGCATCGCCGCCCTCCTTGTCCGCGGCGAGGTTGACGAACGTGGGCGCGACGATGCCCTTCTCGCCCTTGGCAGCGCGGATCACCTTATACGCGAACTCCGCGCCGGCGTAAGCCATCGAGAGCGTCGCCGAACCCGCACCATCCTTGGCCTTCACGACCTCATCACCGCCGAACTGGATGCGGTTGATGAGCTTGTCCAGGTCGGCCTGCGCGAAGCCAGACGGCAATGGGTGGGAGGACTGCGAAAGCAAGGGGACGATCTGATAGGGGGAGGTGAATGCGTGCTCTATGATTGGTCGATTCAAGAATACGGACCGTAACACCACTGTGACCGCCGACGACTGGGACGTTGACTTTGGGGGCGAGTGAGAGGTCACCCAACACTTCCGAGACGAAGGTCGACGCGCGAACGACGTCCAGGGTGGTAACACCGAAGATCCTGCGGGCTGAGATTAAGGCGCAAGCATGTACCGGTTTCGCACAGTACGCACTTCTTCGGGTCGAATACGCCGTGCTTCTTAAAGACCTCGGCGACGATGGGGACAGTGGAGTTGACAGGGTTTGAAATAACAAGGACGAAGGCCTTGGGGGCGCTCGTCGCGATGCCAGTCGCGAGATCGCGGACGATACCAGCGTTGATCTGTGATAGTGTGAGCAGGCCAATCAGTCTGGCGTGATCGACATGCTGACCTTGAACAGATCATCTCTGCAGGGGAAGATATTTGAGTGTGTGCTCTCTCAAGCAGGACATGGTACGAAAGACTAACCTGGTCATCTACAGTGCATAGATGAGCGATCGTTAGTGTTACGCGATGTCAAGTACGTACTCCGGGCTTCCTAGGCACACCAGCAGGAATGATCACGATGTCGGCGCCGGTGAGAGCCTTCTTCAGGCCATCGTCGGGGGGCAAGTAGCCGGCGACCTTCGCCGGGGTCGAAATGTGAGAGAGATCGGCGGCTACGCCAGGAGTGTTGACAATATCGTAGAGGCTCAGCTAGAAAGGCCGAGGTGAGTATGCGACACGCAGACGAGGTGTGCACCGTGGCTACCTCCGTGATCAGGGGGTTCGTCTTGAGCAGGAGGGACAAGGGCTGGCCGATGCCGCCTGATCGAGGTGAATCAGTCTAACTCTGCGATGTTGATGAAAGAATACCAGCGCACCTGCAGCGCCGAGTACTACTGCCTTGACCATGGTGGATGCGATTGCGAGGATAGGACGGAGAGGGAAGATGGAGAGGAGGAAGAGACGAAGGGGCGACCCCGCACGCCGAGCGCGAGTGGTATATCTCGGTGCACGTGACCTCCACAGTCCCCGTGGGGTTTCCGCCTTTCCCGGGCCGATCGCGCGACGCCATCCCAGGATGCCCTTCCTCCCGTCCGCCGCCATCCCCCGACGACTCGCGACGCCCGCTCTTCGTCTGCCTCGCCGTCCAGTGCAGTCTCCAAGGCCGTCTTCGCGTCGTCCGATATACCTGAACGCCCGCACAGCAGCAATGCCCGATTCCAAAGTGGTCGCTGTCGAAGATCTCTCCACTTCGGAAGCAAAGTGAGTCTTCCGGTCCTATGCACATGCTTTCCGTCTCCCATCCCTGAAACACCCGGAACTCCGTGTTTTTGCATTTCAGGTGGGTCAAGCTCAAGAAGTGCCGATATCAAGACCCGACGGGAAAAGAGGTGCGCCACGGATCGCCGACGTTCCTCGCTCGTCCCGGCGTCCGTACTCACAGCGTCTTGCAGCGTGTCTGGGAGTTTGCAGAGCGGCCCACGCGTTCTTCTTCGGGCGTCGATGGTTTGTGCTTTCCCTTCCTGTGGCTCAGTGTTGTCAATAATTCACGGTTGCATAATTGCAGCCGTTGCTATTCTGGCATTACTCCGCTCGGAAGCCAACGCGTTCCCGCCATCAACTATCATCATCGAGCAGTTCCGGCCTCCGGTAGACCGCTATGTAGTAGGTGTGTGGCCACGCAATTCAGACGCCTTGAACGCCTTCTCTGACCCGTTCGGCTGGATAGAGTTGCCCGCAGGTCAGTCCATCGGACTGTCGATCTCGCCTTGGTTCACACCTGGAAACAGGCCTCATCAGCGAGGGAGAGACGGCGGAGGAAACTGCCATTCGTGAACTGGAAGAAGAAACCGGTTTCAAAGCGAGCGGTGTAGTGGAGACTTCCCCGCTGCTTGTGTGCGACCCGGGTATGAAGCTGCACTTGTGCACATATACGCCACCCTGAAAGTCACTGCTTTAGGCATGACCAACGCCAACATGAAGCTTGTAACGGTTGATGTGCCCTTCCCGGAGAAGCTAGAGATGCCTGCTCAACAGCTTGACCCCGGAGAGTTCATCACAGCCCGCATAGTGGAGTTAGCGAAGCTGCAAGCTGAACTGAAAGGTTCGTCACACTTTCGGCACACATCCTCCAATTTCTGAAACATGGCGCTGTGCCAGACTATCAGAAGAAGGTTTGTGAGCCAGAGCTGCATGTTGACCAACCTTAACGCTCTTTGACAGGGATTCGTGGTGGATGCAAGGCTCGACCACCTTGCGGCTGGCTTTGAGCTTGCGGAGAAGCTCCGTCAGCCAAAATTATGAACGATCCAGCCTCATTACTTTGCGCAACGGGACCATGTACTCTCAAGTGTGTAAGAATAGCTACTGGAGGAGGCTGCGCATTCACGACGCATCTCATTGCATCAGATCGAGGTGAGTGGTTTCGTGGACGACACAGTCAATAGGGAGTGGATGCCAAGCGCCAGGCGCAGCTCCTCGGGCCTTTGTATGGTGCTTGCGCGCTGCTGCGTCAGCCGGACAGGATCCTTGGCTGCGTGCGGTTTGCACAGCGAGTGGATGGGTTCCCCGCTCTCCTCAGAGGCCGTTCGTAGGTTCTTCGAGGGCATGCACTGCCTCTTAGGAGCGTTTGCAGCTGTCCTTGGCCCGACTATGCTTTTGCATTTCTGTGCGCGGGTCACCGTCGTTATCAATCGCCCTATATGAGGGTCCCTCCGCCTGTCACGATGTAAGCCTCTCTCTTCGTCGCTCAGAGCAAACACCATGTCTCCCCGGGTTCCTTTTGCAAACTCGTCCTTCTCCCTCGACATCACATCGTTGGCCGGATTCTTGGGAGCAGACGCCGCCTTGGCGGTGATGATGCTCCCTCATCTCCACGCTCAGCGCAAGTGGTGCGGATGGTACAATTGTCCGGGGAGCTACTATCTGGCGAAGCGGTACGGGCAGCTGGCACGCTTCAACTTCTGGAGTCCTTTATACCGTCCCTCAGCTGTCCCCCGAGAACTCGCTGCCGAGTTGGGTGGTATCGCGGGGCCCATGTTCACCTCAGCCCGATCCGGTGCTATCCTTCAGCGCACAAGTCCTCTAGCTCCGATGCTTGTGGACGAGTGCGGTGCGGTGGACGCGATCGTAGCGAAGGGCCGACGGTCAGAGGGGATGGATGTGACGATCGTCCAAATGGAACGGGAGCCCAGAGAGCTGGAGCATCCCAGGGTTCCGCATACCCATCCCAGACGCCTGGCCCTTCTCCCCATGGCCGTGACGCTATCCGCGGGCATCGCCTCAGCGTACTATCGCGATAGGTACTCCGCATCCGTCATATTCCTCGGCGCCCTCTTCCACGGCATCGCGTGTGTGGTCATGGGAGACGCGAAGTTCACATACCAGCACCGCATCCCCCAGCAGACTGCCCGCCTTGCCTCCGGGTGGCTCGAAGCTCAGAACTCCTTCATCGTCCTATGTGGGACGGAAGCAGCGGTTGCGCCCGTCACACGGGGCCGCTTCTTCCTGGAATTCGAGGATGCGAAAGGGCATTGTGCGATCACAGTATGCTCGATCCTCCTGGGGCTCCAGTTCCTGCTCCAGCTCATCCTCGTCCCGGCGGGCACGCTCTTCGGCCAAATCATGTTCATCGCATCCCTCCTCGCCTCATGGGCCTACCACCGCCTCGTCCTGGCAGACGGCAAGGACAGTGTACAGCGACGCATCCTTATGGCGGAGATCCTGGGCGGGCCTCGGCTGCAAAAGTACCGCTTCGGCACGAGGACCGCAGCTGCCGTATTCACTGTCCTCACCCTCCGTCCTGCCATCGGCTCCGACGTCGAGGCTCGATTGCGGGCGCTGCTCCCTAGCGATACACCGGTGTGGCAGCTCTGGGATGACAGCGTGGCGCGAAGAATTCTGTCCGGACTGCCCCTGCGTTTTTCGGAGGAAAGCACGTGGGAATGGCAGAGGATGCACGGCCTGTCGACCAAGGAGGAGAGCCTGTTGTTGACGACGCTTCTGCAGGATGCGGCGGATGCATATGAAGCCTACCTAGAGCATTCGCCTCGGACGATCTAATCTCTGCCGCGGACGGACTCTGGTCACAAGCAATGTACGGTAACGTTCTCCAGTGACGGGCAGTGGCGAGGCCATTAAGAAGGCTGTGCGCAGTCTTCCGAGATGGTTGGGTCATGTATACGGCGTACTGCAGTGATTTCTCGATGCTCTTCTGTCCTTCGAGAGATGCGATGGGTACGTGAGTACGGGCAGCTATCTGCTCAGCACATGGCCGTGCGCATACAGCCTCAGCGCGATCCCTTTGTCCAGATTGCACAGAGATTTCTCACTGTGAGCACTTCGAAGCCCAGGCATAGGCAAGGCTTACTCCGCTGGATGAAGAAGGTGCCAATTACGCATCGCCGTGCGGGCTTAAGTATGCGGTAGGACATGCGCCTCATCAGCTGCCACGATGGAGCGCCAACACAGCCCACCGGTGAAGTTATGCTGATTCTCAACACGTATAAGAGGCGTGTTCTCCTGGAGGTGAACGTGCGCATTGCATCATCCGAGCACATCCTCTCACCTCCTCCTGAAGCACTTCGTCCTATCCTCACTCATCCAGAGGCCAACTGTTCCTGACGTGAGTCGACCATTCCCGCAGTCAATGTGAGCTGACATCGACGCGCAGATACGCCACAGTCTCTTCCTCTGTACAGCCGACAACGCAGATGACTTTCCAGCAACAAACGTTCAACAACGCCCTCCCGACCGTGGCTTTTGCCGGCTTCGTGGGCGGGGATGCCAGCGCGTCCGCACACACCGCTTCTTACCTCTATGGGCGACGGAACGTTCCTGCCCTGTACAACTCCCCCGGGAGCTATGAACTCGGGAAGCGCATCCTTGCACTCCTGCAGTCACGCTTCTGGGACGGCCTTCACGCTGGGGCCAGTCTCGATCCCGACGCCTTTGCCCGGACCACGCCCACCCTGAGTGGGCCAAAATTCGTTGCCACCTTCTCCGGGACTCAGTCACCGACCACCGGAGAACCCGCGCGTATCCTCCTGGAGCACTGTAGGAACCGGCCCATTGACACCGCTGCCCAGGGCAGAGTAACGAGTCCGTATGCCGTGACCGTTGTTGATCTGCACCACGTTCCGGCGAGTGAGGTCCATCCTACCCTGAAGGCCGCGGCACCGTTCCTCCCCATCCTCGCCAGCATCGGGGCTTCGGCAGGATGCGCCCTTGTGGGAGACTGGCATGTATTCTCCATGATCGCGTTGGGCATGTTCTGCAATGCCGCGACGTCGACCGTCCTCAGGGCGAGCGATCTCACCTTCAGCCATCCGACGTCGGCACCTGGAGCACCTGCAGGCGACGGTTTCTTGGAAGCCGGAAACGAGATCGTAGTCCTGAAGGGATCGGAAGATGCCGTCAATGCGATCACCCGCGGCCGCTTCTCAGTACGCTTCAGCGACGAGCAAAGCCTTCGCCGTCTGTCCACTTGCGCCACTCTCTGCACCCTCCAGGGCCTCGCACATCTCCTCGTCGTGCCTCATGGGACCGTTCTCGGCCAGTTGTTCTTCCTGCTTTCCCTCGCCGTTGCTTGGCTGTACAATTCCAGCGTGGCTTCCGTCGAGAAGAACGCGAAGGCTCAGGTCGTCATGGAGGATCTCCTCCAGGCCCCGTCGATGAAGCGCTATAGCCTTGGCACGAGGACCGCAATGGCGGTGTTCCTAGTGCAGGTCCTGAAGCCGGCGGATGTGGAGGAGCAGCTCGCTGCCCTGATCCCGAACAAGACGCGGGTCTGGACTGCCTGGAGGCAGATCGTAGCGCGTAGGCTCGCAGAGGGGAAGCCGATCTTCGATTCTAGCCTTCCTGCCCCTACCGAAGCAGCCGCATTCACGAAGGAGGAGAGCACGCTCATGCGTACGCTGCTCGGGGATGCCCAAGCCGCGGTCAATGTCTATGCCTCTGCTCGTGCGCACATGTGAGATGCTGATGAGCCTCATACTCCCACCTTGTATCCCATTTCCACTGGATCCTCGTTAGCGCACAGCCCATACGGCCGATGCATGCGATACCCCCTTCGATTGTCGAGTCTACGCTCACTATGTACTGCCATGGACGAGTCGCCCATCGCGGTCCCTTGCCCACCTCTCCTTGCAAACCTCCTAGACTGACGCCGATCCTCGGTCCGTTCTCGAACATGTAACACTCACATGATTTGCCATAGTCTGTACCAAGATCTTGCTCTGTCGTACTAGCCACCTGTATAGTACCGCGGCTGCTGGTGCAGCGCGGCCTGTCGGGATATAAGCAGTAATTCATCAGTAGAAGTAATTCAGTTATCAATTGCGCGATGCCCGCTCCGCAAGCCGGATGTTGGACATCATTGATTATTCCTGAGCGTTGCGCATAGGAAAAGGAGTGAATGAATTTTTGGAACTGCTACATGTTTGGTTCGTCCTATCATACAGCATGATCGAACAGCTTTCTCGGCGGTTATGTACTCGAGGTCTGGGCGTCTTTCGGGGTCTAGACGTCTACCTCAGGCTTCCGTCTTCCACCGGACACTCGCAGCGTCCTGCTCCATCTGCGCAGCTCTCTCGTAAGGTGCGCCTACGGTGGACAAGCGTTCTGCCCCATGCGTGCACTGCTGCTTCAAGGTTTGACCTACCGGTTCTCAAGTTCATAGTAGCAGCTGCACGATCTTGCAGAGAACTTGAATGCCCATGCGCTCACATGGTGAGCGACTTCTACCTAAGTTGCAGTTTGCATGTTCTTTGGCTGAGGCTCGTCCAATATTCGCAGCGAGTCGCAAGTCGCGAGACTCAGAAAGCGCATCGGCAAGTATCTTCACAACGTCGTGCCCCGGTGGCCGTCGATTGACTCTTCCAAAGGCACGGCGGCAGGTTGCAGCCCACGAGCTGCGCTTCAGGGAAGTGAAAGTTCTATGAGCTCTGACGGCCCTCGGTGCAGTGGCGGCATGATTGCGGTTCAGCGACATGCCTACACCGGACTCGGAGTCAAGGTCGTCCTCGTGGACAGACTCTCGCTTCAAGTCGCCCTTACACACCTGCGGCACGGTCGCTACAGCCAGACGCGTCAAAGAGCGTGCAGGCCCGCGCGTGTCAATGCAGCCCCCACTCATATGCGGGCCGGTGACTACGCTGGTCTACCACAAGGGTTCGCTCCTGCATCTCGATGGATTCATGTTCGTCCGGAAAGGGCGGTCCATCAACTTTTCTGACATGCGCAGCTCACTTCGCCGTCATGTAGTGCGGTGATACTCCAGCATCGATCGTCCAAGTCGATGTCGGCCACCCGCAGCGGGTGTGGCTTGCGGCAGACTCTGCGCATTGAGAATGCGTGGTGACCTAGACATCGCGCGGCCGTCAACGTATGCTTGGAGGCGTGCACGCATACGAAAGGAAAGCAGCTGGGTACCACGTCCAGCTTTCCTGCATCGCATATTCTGTGAGTACATAACCGATCTACAGAGCTCTATACCTCCTCCGTACCAGCGACTCCTCCGGCATTCCCCCACAGCTCGCCCTCGATTCGACATGTCTGATTCCTCACCGCAGCCTTTCAGCCTAGACATATCTGGGGTAGCCGGCTTCTTCGGCGGGGATGTCTCCGTCTCCGCAATGGCAACAGTCCATGTCTACGAGGGTCGCAAGTGGCTGGGGTGGTACAACCAGCCCGGCAGCTACGAAATCGCGAAACGTTACGGCCAGCTCAGCCGCTCCCGCTTCTGGGACGCCCTCTATCCCGGTATCAACGTCGACCCGTCCGTACTGTTCGAGTTCGATGGAACAGAGGGTCCGAAGTTCACTGCCGCACAGTCCGGCACCATCCTCCCGAAAACAGGGCACGTCGCCCGGCTCTTCATGGAGGAATGCAAAGACACTGAGCCCACTCCTGTACAAGATCTACATATGCGAACGACCACACCGGGTTCAGTGACTGTAGCGACCCTGACCCGGATCCCGCCATCGACGGAGACCCCCACGCAGAAGCGCGACGCGACCAGCATCCTCGCTGCCATTCCCATCGCGGCATCCCTTGCTGCTTGTGCCGGTTGCGCCTATATCCGGGACTGGTATTGTCTTGCAGTCATTCTACTGGGAGTCGTCAGTAGCGGCCTATCCTGCTACGTAATCGGCACGGGCATCCTCACGTTTTCCCATCCCATCCCTGCCGAAGGCGTACCAGCCGGCGATGGCGTCCTCAATGACGGGAGCTCCGAGTTAGTGGTCTTGAAGGGACCAGAGGGCGCGGTCAACTCGGTCACGAGAGGACGCTTTGCGCTCGAGTACGCGAGCAAGCCCGCCTACCATAATATAGGAGTGTGCTCGATGATCCTCACCCTGCATTTCGTCGCCCAGCTGCTCCTCATCCCGCAAGGGACACTTCATGGCCAGCTTCTGTTCCTCGCTTCTCTCTGCGTATCCTGGATATACAATTCGTACCTCTCCTCCTTGGACAGAGAGGGCATCCAGCGGGCTATCCTTCGCCAGCAGGTCCTCCGGATCGAGCCCGAAGGGTTGCAGAAGTACACGCTCGGGACGAGGACCTCCATGGTCGTTTTCACGCTTCTTGTGCTGGCACCTGCCAAGAAGACTTACCTGAGGAAAGTCCTGGACGATCTGCTTCCCAACGACACCGACACCTGGTCCCAGTGGAAGGAGGCGGTTCTCAGCCGCATTGAGGGCGGCTTCCGCGACGATGGGTCAAGCTTCGTCTTCGAGTTCGACCCCGCTCAAGTGGAGGATAAACTCTTGACTACCCTCTACGACGATGCGGAATTGGCTGCGACAATATACAGGCTACATCGTCAGTGAGTCTTCCAATCTATCGTACAGCATTCCATGCGCATTCTACTGACTGGAGTGGGCTGTCAGAGGTGCACGACCGATGTACGCGGGCGCGCGGCACTATACATCGTCTATCGCGAAGGGCAAATCCGCACAGCTCTTCAACGATCGAAGGGAATCCAGTGGCGCCTACACTCAGATCAGCGCCAAAACCTCAGTCGAGACACTTAGTAAGGAGACCTAGTCGGCGCCGGCAGTGCTCTAGCCCATAGACGGTGTTGTTTGTCTGGAATGTGGCCATGTAAGCGATGTACTACTTATGCTATCTGACAGACCGCGCATCCATCTTCGCAAAATAGCTCACCCATGTCACTCTGCATCCGGCCTCTGGGCTTGACTCGGAATATTCGTAAAGGTATAGTCGCCGATCGCAGCATTGTTCATAAGTTGAGATATGTACCGTCATCGCCCGCGGCGGCGTGGACACTGGTGTACGCATACTGTATGGATCATGGCCACCCCGCTAGTATGGCCACCGAGTACTACGTGTGGGCGCCAGTTACATAGTCGTGTGGCTGTGCGTGAGGATATCATATGACGGTTCTCACCCAATTCTCACCCTCTACCAAATGCTCATGTCCCGTTACGAGGATGAGCACCATGAGCTCGCCTTGAGGCATGGCTTTCAGCGGCAATGGCATCGGTCTCCATATTCTCTCATCGATATCCGAGTCTGACACTCACACTCTACCCGCACCCATCCTCGCCCCGACAACACTGCTGTGGCGAGCCCGCAGCTGCCGACGATGGCGAACACGATACCGTTCCAACACTCTCAGTTCAACCTCGACATCTCCGGAGTCGCAGGATTCTTCGGTGGCGATGTGGCCGTCTCGGCGATGGCAACAGTCCACATCTACCAGGGCAGGAAGTGGCTCGGGTGGTACAATACGCCCGGCAGCTACGAGATTGCGAAGCGATACGGCCAACTGGGACGATCGCGCTTCTGGGACGGCCTGTACCCCGGGATCAACGTTGATCCCGCTGTTCTCTTCGAACTCGATGGTGCGAAGGGCCCCAGATACCAAGGTGTGCACTCCGGCACCATCATAGCCAGAACGGGCCATCTCGCCCATCTCTTCATGCAGGAGTGCAAGGACACGCCGATATCCCATTCGCGCCTAAAGCGATATCGAGTCACTTCCCCCATGTGCGTGACGGTTGTCGATTTACATCACCAACCCGACCCCCAGGAACATCCTCGTCTCTTCCGAGACTCCACCACCCCGCTAGCCAGCATACCGATCATGGCATCGCTGGCTACGTGCATCGCGTGCGCGGTGTATAAGGATTGGTTCTGCTTCTCCATGATCCTCCTCGGAATGGTCAGCAGCGGTGTGTCGTGCTTCGTCATCGGCACTGGCGTTTTCACGTTCACCCATCCGAAACACGCCAACGGTGTACCCCGAGGAGACGGGATCCTGGTCTCCGAAGGGGACAACGAAGTCGTCGTCTTGAGAGGCTCCGAAGGGGCGGTGACCCCGATCACTCGAGGACGCTTCTCGCTCAAGTTCAGCAGCGAACCCGAGTACCACAACATCGGAGGGTGCTCCTTACTGCTCACCGTACAGTTCCTGGCCCAGCTACTCCTCGTCCCCCAGGGCGAGATCTTTGGGCAGATCATGTTCCTCTGCTCCCTCGCCGTCTCATGGGGATACAATTCCTATCTCTCTTCTCTGGATAGAGAAAGTTTCCAGCGACGGATCCTCTTCGACCAGCTTCTGCAGAAACCCTCTAGGCGCAAGTTCGAGCTCGGTACGAGGACCACCCTCGTGGTCTTTGTGCTCCTCCTGCTCTCAACCGCCGAGCCGGCCGCGCTGAGGAAGCTCCTGGACGACCTACTCCCTAACGAGACGTTAGTGTGGATTGTATGGAAGGGTGTTGTCATCGAGAAGGTCTGCAGTGTGGGTAGGGGCATGTGCCTTCCTCAAGGACTGGTGTTCGACTATGCTGCCGATCATGGCCTCAAGCCCAACGATCGTGCTCTCCTGCAGACCTTGTTTGGTGACGCCCAAGCCGCTTTCGAAGTCTACTTGTAAGTGAAGCCGCGAGTACGCACGAACCTGACAGGCTGAACAGACATTGAACATCTTGTAGCGAAGTGGACAGCCGCAAGTACGTTTCAAAAACAGCTTGTAATGGCGCCTCGAGAAACGCATGACAACATTCTCCAGACATGAAGCTGTATAGCCCGATGATGAATCGGCCTACCTTCGAACACATCGATTGAGCTATGATAAAATCGTATGCTTCCCGTCGTACGTCCCATGTATGTCGTTTCCTCGACTACCCGTCGGACTCGGCGTGATATCTCTTCAGTAGTTTTGACTCGGCCATCCTTCGCAACCTACCCTGCCCTCCTCTGACATGTATTCCAAAGCCAATCCACGCTAGACGCCATATGTATCGGCCTCATGATTCATCAATTCAGGAGGACTCATCGCCATGGTGTATCCCACTTCAACAACATGGTACAACCTCGCTGGCACCGTCATAAACGCTCTTAGGCCTACCTGCATCAGCAAAAGGGTGCGCTCATCTGGAGCGCCTGGGATGTCTGGCACAGCCCCGTCAGACACTCCAGTGTGTCAGATCGAAATGTCTGGATTCAGGAGGTTCCCTGCTGCGGCAGATGCACGCGTCTGGTAACAGACCGTCACCAGTGCAACTTCAAAGCACTTCCAGATGCTTCCCAGACGTTGACCAGGCTGCAGGCAACCCCCATACAGATCCTGAAAAGGTCATATCCAGACCAGGTGCAGAGCGGAGGGTAACGAGCGGACGCGATCAGATTCACGGGAGGGTGATGGTATGGTATGAACAGTGCAATCAGTACTATATACTAGAAAGTATTACGAAGGTACGATCAGGGTGGCTTCGCAAAACACTTGCGTAAACGGGAGTGAGAGTCCAAAGGAGCGGGAGACAGACTCAAAGAGACCGTTGAGGGTGGGTATAAAGAGCCTGAGCGGTCGCGCGAGCACAGGAGATGACCACAAAGGCGCGTTGTGTTGGCCCCGGGGCACTTGGTGGTGGACGCGTCAGTGTTCAGATGCATCCTGAGATACCAGCAGTGAAAGACTTACCTTCACTGATCATCGTCATCGGATTCATCGACGACCGCGCGCTCATCGTCCATGATGTCGTCGTAAAGAAGAGCGATGTCATCAGCATCGCGGGGAGCAGTAGCCCTGACGCGCTCTTCAGCGCCCTGCATGATATGGATCCACGTCGTCTCGCGGAGGTTAGCGACAGCGCGAAGATAAGAGCGCGTAGAGTCAGCGCGTGCCTCTTGCGAGAACGCGTCCTTCTTCTTTGCCTCTTTGTCGGAGGCTGCTGGCTTGACATATTCACCTGTCATCCACCGTTGGAGCGCGCGTTCCACCTGAGGAAGAGGTCAGATCGTGACATTAGGATGGGGCATTTGTACTATGTCGACTGAGAACTTACGGCAACCACAGAAAGGGTGAGCGCGCTGAAGGGAAAATCCCTCGATTTCTCGACAGTGCGACCTGTTGCGGCAAAATCATATGCCAGCGTATCCAAGATGTACGCTGATTGGAAGGGGCCGACGCTCTTCTACGTGGGAGATCAGTCAGTGTACAGTGCGCTCGCATATATATGGTCGCGTTTCACGTACTGTTTCGCGCGAATCAACGGACGTCTTGACACTAGCATAGCGGAAGGGAAGGCCCGGCCCAAGCGCATACTGAACGTAGTCGGCGCGGGCCTGAGACGTGACGAAGTACGTCTGTAAGAAATTGGCCACGGCATCCAAGGCTGCTCTCGCGATGGCTGCGCGCCACTCATATACCCGCTGTTGTGCCTGATATAGAATGTATCAGTATTGACTATCAGTTGCGGGAAGGACAGCAATCGATAGAACATACCACATCATGAATTGGCTCACGGGGTGAGATTGTCACGGGCAGATCAGGGAAAATGTCCTTCCAGAGGGCTTGAAGGATTCCACTGACGTCCAGGTTGATCGTGCTCCATGGGTTCGCAGAGTACTCGCCGATTATTGTCAGGAAACGGGGTATGAGAAGCCTGCGCCACTTCCAATGAAGTTGCGTGGGAATCGGGATGTCACCATTGGTGAACGTCTTCTTTCCACCAGAAGCCCGGCCGCTACTATGGGGAGTCACCGCTGCTTGAGCGACTACAGTGGAGCTAGGAGGCTCAGCAGGTGCGATCTTCGACACACTGCCGGCTTGCTGTAGCGTCGAAGAGCGCTTTACCTGAGCGATGCCCTATTGCGCAGTGGTAAGATGCCTGCGACCGGGTGACCTCCGATTCAGTCAGCAGCCGGACGCACCTGCAAAGTATTGCGCTCAGGCACTGCTACCACCGGTTGGATAGCTGCGGAAAGTCCTGCGAGTGGGGCTTCTTCATGGTCCGACCAGAAATCTTCTGCGCCTTGGGACTGCTCGGCGGCAGCAGACAGGCCCGTAAGAGCAGCTCTCACCGTGTTTGATACAACACTGGCACGCTGAGGAACGGTGGGCGTGGGTGTGCGCTGCGGCTGCCAGCCAGCTCGTAAGCCGCTAGGACCCGCAGCACCCTTTGATCTCTTCGCCGGGGTACTGAAGGCCCGGGAGTTAAGTGTTGTGAGTTAGCATGCCCATGGAATTTCGGAGTGCCGTACCTTGTCGCTTGGAAGGCAGGAGCATCTTCATCGGTCGGGCGCCGCTTGCCAGACGACTCATTCTCCTTGGCATGCTGGGCAGGAATGAGTGGGAGAGAGCAATGCAGGAAGTAGGCATCATGAAGCTTACCTTTGCCGCCTCGATATCTGCCCGTGAGAGCTTCTTGACTTTGGCGCCAGTCTTGCGCAGCTTTGACGTGACTTTGCTTGCACGACTCGCTGTATCCCCAACGTTCGACTCGACCATAACACCAGTGAGCAGAGGCGATCCGATACTCGCCAGTGCTAGTGCTGCGGTGTGCCAACTATTCATATACTGCTATAACCTGGAGAGCTCACCTATGGCCTGATCAACCCGCAATTCATCCTGCCTCGCCATCTCTTCCTCCAGCTCAGCGATACGCTGCGCAATGGCCGCCTTCTTTGCCTCAGCCTCCCGGCGAGAATTCTCCTCTTGACGGAGGTCAGCTGCTACTTGGGCAGGCGTTCGGCGAGGAACATGATCGTCGCCTTCAATACCCGCAAGGGCTCTGTAATTGGGGCGGGCGGCTGCAGCGCCCGACGCTGCGGTGGTCTTAGCACGAGTACCATAGGCCATGATGATGCGGAAAGGTGAGTTGCACAGTGTGGTAGAGCAAGAGAGTGGGCTGAAAGAGAGGCAGGTGTCGGTAGAAAGCTGTCTGTTCGACGAGAGGAGGCTCAGGCTGAAGAGATGGGACTGTCCCGAGCTGGCCGCGAGTGATCTTATAAGGTCCAGCGTTGCCAGGGGAACTTCACGCTCAGCTCAGTCACCACTGACGCAATCGTCTCCACATCGACATCGGGCAGTCTGAGCAGAGATGGTGGCCCAAGCATGCATACATCGGGTTTGAGTCGCCTCGGATGAGGACATCACTGTGGAGAGAGGTGAAGTCCGAGTCGACCCTCAGCCGATGCTGGAGCCTTGCTGGAGCAGAGTGGTGGTTGCAGACTTGGCAGGGAGCGGAAGAATTGTTGGCGACGGCAAATCTGGCCCGTTCCTGCCGTCCCTCCGGCATGGCACGCTGAGTGCGAATGCACTTGCAGGGCTCAGCCCCTAGTCTTGAGCTGTACGTACACGCTGTGACTTGCCTCTAATCAACATACACTCTCCCCTCTCCAATGCTGCCTCATACCCGCACTGCCCACAATCCTATCCGCTATGAATGTCCACACCCTGGATGCAACCAGGTATGCCGGAATGCGTCAGGCCTGACACAGCATTTCAATTCTGCGCATGCCTTACTACGGACACTCTACCCATCTGTGCCACCTGCTGAGACTGCCTTTGGCTTGCCGTCTGCCGTCGATAATGTCGGCCGTAACAATTCACGAACTAGTTCTCCTTCTGGTTCTCAGGCTGCCGATGGGGGAGACCGGGGCTTTAACGCTGCAGAGCTGCAAGAACCTCCCCCTCCCGCACTCATCCACTTAACTCGGCCTGGTACTCAGATAGTCAAGCATCCACACCTCACCGGTAGGCAACTGTCGGCTCTGCCAGTGCTTTTAAGCTCGCATTTGCTGACCAGTGTACCGGCATGCAGGATGTCCATGTGACATCCATGGAATTCCTCTGCCTCCCGGTGCACCGCCGCCTTTGCATTCAACACAGGGCCCGAACGATTGGTTTCCATTCCGCGATCGTATCGAGTTCGAGACCGCCGAATTCCTCTACAAACGTGTCCAGATGTCCCAGCCCAAAATTGACACGCTCATGGATCTCTGGGCAGCTTCTCTTGTCCAGTTCGGCGGCACACCCCCTTTCGCAAGCCATCGAGATATGGGGTGCGTGATTGACAGTATCCCACACGGCGACGTGCCGTGGGAGTCGTTCACAGTCACATACAATGGGCCGCTACCTTCAACTGGAGTCGTGCCACCTTGGATGACGCAGGAGTATGAGATTCATTTCCGTGATCCCCGCCTTGCGACCATCTGGATGCTCCGGAACCCGGACTTCAACGGCGAGTTCAATGTGACACCTTACAGGGAGTACAACGAGGACGGCGAGCGAGAGTATACAAACCTAATGTCCGCAGACTGGGCGTGGCGCCAGGCAGTAAGCTCAGAGTCTCCTTGCACATCCACTACTTATAGCTACCATTGACTGATGCACTGGTCTAGGATATCGTTGCGGAGGATCCCTCGACCCACGGTGCCATGTTCGTGCCTATCAGCCTCGGGAGCGACAAAACAACAGTCTCAGTCGCCACGGGACAAAATGAATATTATCCGCTCTATCTTTTGAGCGGTAACGTGCTCAACAGTGTGCGCCGAGCGCACCGGAACGCGGTCGTTCCGGTCGCATTTCTCGCTATACCAAAGAGTGAGTGTGCTCACGAGTCCTCCGTACGCTGTCTGCACAATTGCTGACATAACCTTTTCTCGTTATCATTGCAGCTGAGCGCAAGTACAATGACAGTGCCCCGTTCCGTAAATTTCGCAGACAGTTGTTCCACACGAGCATCTCCACGGTCTTATCGTCCCTGCGTCCGGGGATGACTACCCCTGAAGTTGTGCAATGTCCTGATGCTCACTACCGCCGGGCAATCTACGGTCTGGCGCCATATATTGCGGACTATCCAGAGCAAGTGCTCGCTTCGTGTATTGTACAGGGCTGGTGCCCAACGTAAGTACTGTCTACACAATCCGCTTCGCTCAAGCTGCAGACGTGGTGCTAAATTGATGCCGTTATAGCTGTCTTACGCCATCCACCAATCTTGATGCGCATATCCTGTGTGGACGACGCACTCAGGAACTTACGGATCTGCTTGTCGCATCTCTCGATCCAGGAATCCTCTGGAGGGATTATGGCATTGTGGCCGATGTCATCGTGAGCTGCCATTATCCTAGAAGACGTGTCCAGGACTGACCCGATTTCGTTACAGCCCTTCACATCAGACTTTCCCCGTGCCGATATACACGAGCTGCTCTCCGGTGATATTCTCCATCAGGTCATCAAGGGCACGTTCAAAGATCATTTGGTAACGTGGGTCGAAGAGTACCTCAAGTTCATGCATGGCGACGTACAAGGCAAGACCATCTTAGATGAGATCGACAGGCGGTATGATACTGCTCAGGCTCTTCAAGCTGCTAGATCCGAGTTTGTACTGAACATTCGATAGGATTGCGGCGACGCCTCCCTTTCCTGGATTGCGTCGCTTCAAGGATGGGCGCGACTTCAAACAGTGGACCGGTGATGACTCAAAGGGGCTCATGAAGGTATTATCTCCCTCCACGCATTGTCAAGGTGATGCATAGCAGTGTTCTAATCTCCGAACAGGTATATCTGCCAGCTATAGCTGGCTTGGTACCTCCGGATATTGTGCGCGCGATGCGTGCATTCCTCGAGTTCTGTTACATTGTCCGAGGCGCGAGGCACACGGAGAAGACTCTCGCTCGGATGAGGGATGCTCTCAAGCGCTTCCACCTATACAGGAAGGTCTTCGAAGACAACGTCCGGCCTACAGGCTTCTCGCTTCCCCGTCAGCATTCACTCGAACATTTTGAGATGCATATTCGGAACTTCGGGTCTCCGTGCGGACTTTGCTCATCAATCACTGAATCGAAGCATATTAAGGCTGTCAAGGAACCCTGGCGCCGCTCAAATCGGTACGAAGCAATTGGACAGATGCTCATCACTAATCAGCGCCTGGACAAGCTCGCGGCGGCACGCGCTGACTTCGAGGCTCGGGGTATGCTCCAGGGGACTTGTCTCTCTGCTGTTATGACTGCCTACCAAGCTGCACTTGCTTTATTGCCCGTGCATGGCGATGCTGAGCCTGCAGATGCCGGTATGTTTGCATGCAAACCTCTCACTAATGTTGCGATAAGCTCACAAGCCTAAAGCCTCCCAAGGTCGTCCAATGGCGGCTCTCACAGCGGATGCTCTTCAGGGGCAAGCCGCTGCCTCCAGCACCGGGGAAAACAGCGAGTCTGGTAACGTCGAACCTGGACTCGCTGAGGCCAAAAACGGTGATGAGGATCCGGATAGCGGGATCGTCGAGGGTCCCCGAGTTGATGCATCCGTCACGTTGGCACGCAGACCTCGTACGTGGCATGATCAGACCAAGCGAGATCTGCTGAACGCTCACTGCTTTTATCGCAGAACCTCGCTACCCACGTACTGTCGACGGTCTTGCTGCGCATTTCAATATGGGCGCGTTTCCCCGTCTTGTTGCACGGTTCCTGCATAATCAACGTCATCCCGACCTGCCTCTCGATGACGACATGGGAGAAGCTGCTGTGTGCCCCATCACTTCACCAATCCACGTCTTCCATTCCGCTGTGGCGCTATATTATGCACCTACTGATCCCTCCGGCATTGGTGGAATGCGGCGTGAACGCATCCGCGGGACACCTTCGTGGCATAATGGTCCTGCTCGCTATGACTGCATCTTCGTCGACAAAGGAACATTGGAAGAAGGTCTGAAGGGTCTCCTCATCGCGCGTGTTCGCCTCTTCTTCTCGTTCAAGCATGAGGGGCAACTCTATCCATGTGCACTAGTCCATTGGTTTTCCACTGTGGGTGAGGCTCCTGACGAAGACACCGGCATGTGGATCGTAACCCCGGACTTCCTGGAGAATGGTACCCCATCATACGACGTCATTCATGTTGATACGATATTGCGCGGAGCCCATCTCATCGGTCGGATAGGAGACACATGGCTACCACAGGGTTTCCTGCCCTCTGACAGCTTAGACGCCTTCTGCGCATTCTACGTTAACAAGTACGCCGACTATCATGCATTCGAACTTGCCTCATGAGCATGCCACCTCCACCGCGCCACCCTCAACCTCTCCTTGCTCTTCCTCTCTCGTTATTTACCTGTCTCCAGCGCAGTCCCACTCTGCCCTCGCTCCTGTGCCTTTGCATACCCCTCCTAACCTCGCACACCCGTGACTTGTCCTCGTGCATCTGTCTCACCCTCACGCATCCGTCTCACCCTCGCGCACCGGCCTCTTGCCCTCGCGTGTCCGTCTCTTGCCCTCGCGCGTCCGTCTCGCCCTCGTGCATTCTGTTCTTGCCTTCGTGCACCCGTCTCTCACCATTGCGCACCCTTCTCTCGCCTTTGCCCCCGGTCTTCTGCCTTCGCGTAACCGTCTCTTGCCTCTGCACATCTGTCTCCCACCTTCGCACCCACACACGTGCATCTCTCTCTCGCGCATGCATCTCTCGCCTTGCGCAGCCATCGTGTACCTTCCCATGCCCTTGCAGGTTATCTTCCACCTCCATGTGTCCCATTCTCGCCTTCGCGTAGGCTTCTCTGGTATCACGCAGCCATGCGAGAGGCTCGCCCTGTCGCGCGTCTGTCTCTCGCCGCGCTCGAAGTAGCTTCTCCCACCCATCCTCGCATGTCCGTGTCCAGTCTTCGCGAGTGGCCTCCCTCCTTTCGTGGCCTTCAGAAAGGTGGTGTATCTTGTACTCTCCGTGACGCTTACTCAATACGAATGCACTTCACCTCACGATGACATATCGCGCTCTTGCATTGCGACCCAGGACGGCATCTGCATGCATGCTCGTGCGCCGCTGCTGCAAAACTCTCGGGCACGAGGCAATAAGTATTTCCGCAATGTTCACTATTTCCGCTCTGTTTGAGTTGTGCACAGTGATCTGCCTCGCACCGGAGGAAGTGGAAGTGTTTGCGTACACTTCTACGATATTTCAAGCATGAACATCAGGCCCAGTAGAGGCTCTATTTGAACACTCGCAATGGTGGCACGGATGAGGGCATCTTCATCGTCTGGCGCCCTGGAGAAGGAGGGACACTGGAGGTACTGTGAGGCTACTGGCAGACACTCTGCAAAAGGAGAGCTCGAGCAAGCGCTCACTCCTCCCAGGACGTGCAGGCGCCCAGGACGGAATCAGGGGCGCCAGGGCCGCCCAGCGCAGAGTCGTTTTGCTGATGACTGCATGGTTGGGCATTCGACAACACGTGCATCATCGTTGAACATACGTCGTGCGATTCCATGAATCCAACCCGAATCTGGCCAGGTGGCGGTACTACTATGTTTGGTGAAAAGCACTACACGTAGTATTATGTACCAGAGCTCCACGACGTCAGTAGCGTTGCCAGACCGTAGACAGTCACTTGTGGCAAGATTTCCGGCACGTACTACAATGTGTGACGCCTAGTCACGCCGAGGCGCGAGTCGCGCTGCGCGGGCGCGTCGGTAGGAAGTGCCGACATCTACCACTTGGCACCCGACTGCACCATGTCCACTCGTAAGCACAAACGTCGGCGTATAGACGCAGAGGCACAACCCTTGACAGTCGAAAAGGAGAACTCTCCTCTGAGAACGGACGAAGGGGTCGGCGAGGAGGTTCCTGAGCCGGGGGATGGTGCGCAAGAGCCCCAGCCGGAAACTGGGGAAGATGCCGGGGCGTCTGCGAAGGAACGCGAATTGTGGGATGCGTTTAGGGAGGAGAACTATGAACGTACGTCCTCGCACTACCGAACTCGCAGTGGCCTTGTCCGAGGGTCGTTCTTCCAGTGCTCGAACAGCTACCGCTCTCCCTCCATCGAGCCTTCACCCTCATCCATGAGCTGGACCAGCAAGCGCAAGGTGAGTCCATTGTCCGTTCCGGAGGTCATACATATAGCGAACAAGCTTCAGAAAACACAAGCCACATCGCGCCCGCTATCCTGAAGTACGTCTCTCTGCGCAAGTCATTAGCCGCGGCACCACGACCGAACGGCGACGCGCACGAGGACAATGGTGAACCTAGCGGCTCTACAAGTGTAGAGGCAGGTGGCCCTAACACCGCTCCCTTGACGAACGGGAGCGCGCCCAACGGAAGGGCTACCCCCGCGGCGGCGGCTCCGAGACCTCCTACCAAGCGGCAGCCAACAACGTTCGCCACGAAGTCCCTTGCTTCAGTGGTAGAATCCTCCATTTCGACGCGCGAGCTGCTCGTACACATCGCTCAATCCGCGGAAGAGGTCACTAGAGCATGCGCGGAGAAGGTGTACCTAGCACAGCACGCATATGATCTTGTACGTCTCCGGCTCCAGAGAATCATGTTTCCGGGGCGTAGATCTAACAGCACGCCGTGTCGTAGGTTGACCGATACATCCGCGACCTCGACCGTGCAATCAAGGAACAAGAGGCCTCCATCAGCCTTGGTCTCCGTCCCGGCACTCACCCAGCCTCCATCATCCTCCCAGAGGTGGTCGTCCCTCAAAGCAGCCGGGGGCGCGTCGTCTCGACTCCGCCACCCGCTGCGCCCCCTGCGCCCGTACCTGCACCTGTACCTCTACCCGAACCCATCACCGCTCCTGTGCCCATCCCTCCTCCAGGCGAACCCTCAGAACAGCCCGTAGAGGTCGCTGAAGAGCCTGCAGAGCAGGGAGCCGAGGAAGTTGTGGCCGAAGAAGCAGAGCCGGTGGCCGGAGCAGAACCCGAGCCACCCGCGCCTCCGAGGGAGAAGAGGAAGGGCAAGAAGCGCAGGAAGGGGGCGGGCCGCCGTAAGACAGCTGCGGCCGCGGGGGAGCCTGAGGCCGAGATAGTCGGTGTAGGGGCCGAAGAGGAGGCTCGGCCCCAGCAAGAAACACAGGCGCCGCTCACTCTGCGTATCCCTGCACAATCGACGGTGCAGACTCCGGTGATCGTGGACGACGACATGCCGCCAGATCCGAACGAGCCTCGCTACTGTTTCTGCCACCAGGTCTCGTTTGGCGATGTACGTGTGCTCGCCGCTCATGTTTGCGAACTTGCTTCCTCATTTAATCGAACAGATGATTGCATGCGACAACCCCGACTGCACCCGAGAATGGGTGAGTACTCTACTCCTGGAGTAGAGGATGTGCTCGCT
This sequence comes from Pilatotrama ljubarskyi, assembly GCA_022385805.1. Lineage (NCBI taxonomy): Eukaryota > Fungi > Basidiomycota > Agaricomycetes > Polyporales > Polyporaceae > Pilatotrama > Pilatotrama ljubarskyi. The sequence goes on along the minus strand of MU277683.1, from coordinate 435,736 downwards.
AACGTCTGCACTCCTTCACTTACAGTTCCACATCGGCTGTGTCGGCCTGACGAAGATACCCAAGGGCAACTGGTACTGCCGTGAATGCGCCGCGTTGCGGAAGCGGTCCAAATCGCGCAGGAGGCGGTGACAGGACCCTTCCTTGCCCATGTTCGTTTCCTTTCTTGCTCTCCGGGATGATCGATACCTCTGGGTATACTTGTACAACACGGGTATGAAGTGTATAGCGATACATCATAATGTAACAGTAAAAGCAATGCATGAGGAGAAGCCGAGAGCATAACCCCAGACGAACCAGCCACATCTTAGGTACTCCTAACCTGCATGCCTAGCTTGTTCGCCAGAGTCTCCATGTACACCTCTGAATGCCATGCGTAAGCGTCATGAACTGGTGGCCGCGTGTGGGGGACAACGTACCGGTCTCGTGCCTGAGTCTCCAGTACTCCGCGAGGAGCTCGTTCAGCTCAGCCTGGCTCGTCTTCATGTGTTCCGCCATCTGTTGGACGCGTCAGCCATCCACATCCGAGTATAGACCAAGCCGAACCGTCCACCTACCTGCCGCTCGATCTCATCCGCCTCAGCGCGGAGCTCCTCGACTTGGCGGTCGTTATCCCGCCGCTCGACGGACATCTCCTCGTACTCGCGCTGCAGACGCTCGAGGGTCTGCTGGCTCGCGAGCCTCTTATCCTCTGCGTGGCGTTGTGCGCGCTCGAGCTTCTCTTGCGCGTTCGAGAATTGCTTGTGGACGCGCTGTGCAGGACTGGCTAGTCAGCACGGGCGAGCAGCGAGGGTAGAAAGCGAGGAATCACGGACCTCGCGTCTCATGACCAGCTCTGCGCGTTCGCCCTTCTTGCGGTCGAGCGTGTCCTTGAGGTCGCCGAGCTCTTTCTGCGCTGCGTCGAGTGTGCGCATCTCCTTCTCTATCACTTGCAACTGCTCGACACAAGACCATACGTCCTATACGACAGACCAGTGTTGAACACCGAGCCATGCACATGCACTCTTCTCTGAAGACGCACCTTCTCGATGTTGAGGAGCGCCGCGATCTTCGTCTGGAGGTCGCGCGTCTTCGCCTCGTTGGCGGCGACCGTGCGCTTCTCCTCGATCGCGGTATGCCCCATGGTGGTGATGGTGCGCTTGATGCGCTCGGGGGACTGCACGATGCGCGAGCGAGTGCGGTTGATGTTCTCCGTGGCGGCGGCCATTTCGCTCGCCACTTTCTCCTGTGGATGTCCGTCAGGAGGCCGTGCGATGGACGAAGGTGGGTCTTTGCGAGACACGAACCTTTTCGGCGACGAGGGCCGCCTTCTCTTGCTTCAGGCCTTCGACGTCCTGCAGGAAGCCCATCTGCTTGTCTTTGTACGAAATGACCTGCTCCATGAGGGCAGCATTCTCTTGTCGTAGCGCTTCACACTTTGGCTCGTCCTCTGCTCGTTTAATCCTACCCCAAGGGCGTTCACGACATGTCGCTGAAACAGACATAGGCGTCACTCACTTGAACTCGGACATCCTCTGTTCGAGCTCCGAGGTCTCTTCGAGGACGGCCTGGCGCTCCTTGATGATCGCAGTGGACTGGTTGCGGAGGCGGTTGATGAAGGCTTCGCTCTGCTCGGTGAACTTGATGAAGTTGATGAATGCGGAGAAGACGGCGCGTGTACGGTCGGGTTCGGGGAAGTAGAGGTCTCTCGCGCTGAAGTCCTCTATCTTGGCCGCGTGCGCAAGTCTCTGGCTACGTAGGAGTTGAGACTAGCTCGGCCTATGACGCATATAGACGCATACATGTGATAGAGGAGGAGGTTGTGGGCGAGTGCCTGCGAGTACATGTCCTACGTATGGATGAGTCTATGAGAGGCGAGCATCGTGGGTGGCGGAGACATACTGGGTTTTCCGTCGTGGCGAGTGCTTGCTCCAGGGGTTCCTGCAGAGTCTCGAGGGTGATGCCTGTGAGCTGCTCGAGACAGGCGCTGTACACGCCGAGGACGAAGTCGGAGGTGGGCCGCGCGACCTGTTCTGGACTGACGGAGTAGCCCCAGCCGGTGAACGCGTCGACGACCTCGGACACGGGCAGCGACGGGAACCAGAACTTGCTGGACATGCTGGCGCGTGCGATGGACACGGGGAGAGGGAGAGAGGAGGAGCAGCCACCGACGCGGGCGTTGTTGAGTGTGCACTGCGGTCATGTGACTCCGAGGCAGAACGCGTCGCGCGTTTTTGGCCATCGACCACCACCAGGCGAGTCGACCGAAAGAGGCGTTGCTGGCCCGTCCTCAATCGTCCTCTATCGCCTCTCGTTCTCACAGCCCCGCTTCAGCCTACTCCGCCCCTTTGTCGCTTACCACCACCACCACCACCACCACCACCACCACCATGGCCGCCCGTCCCAAGAACAATCTCGACGAGCTCCAGCGGCGGCACGGCGCGCTCTCCCCAGCGCCCCTCAAATACGTCCCATCCACCCCTCGCGCAAGCGGAAGCAAGGTGAGCTCCCTCTGCGACGCGTGCTTTGCCTCGCCGCTTACACGCCTTCTTCCAGTCAAAGTTCAAGCCCGCAAAGTCTATTCCCACGTCTAGCACGCCGTCCAATGTAACAGGTACGCGTCCGCCGCTCTTCCCTATCGCAGCTGACCGTCCACAAGTCCGCAAGCTCCCGTCGTTCTCTACCCCAGGATTCAACAAGCCCAAGCCCTCTCCTCTCGTCCCTCCCGCCGACAGCAGCCTTTCTATCATTAGTGTCTCTTCCACAGAGTCCACCCCGCTCAATGCCTCCACCTCAAGCATCCCCGTCAAACGCCTCTCCACCGGCCCTCCAGAAGAACTGGTCCCACGCAGCTCGCCCAAGCGAACGAAGACGGACCACGTTTCTAACATTGACAAGGAGAACCTCTTCCGCCCCGATGTCCTCGACAAGGGTAAAGGCAAAGCACGGGAGCAGTCTCACTCGGTTCTGCAGTCCTCCACCAACCCGGCCGTCAACCGGTCAACTCCACAAGCGGTTCCCACATCCGTCCCATCGAACGGGTTGAATGCCGGCAAGGCCACCCTGCGGGCTGCGTTCGAAGGTCTGATCTACGACGCCGATCTCGAGGAGGTACGTAACGATCACGCCCAATTTGCGCCCTCGCCACTCACGCATGCACTCCAGAAATCCGAGGAAGAACTGCGCGGAGTCTGCGCAACAGCTCAATTGCTCATCGAGTCCTGCGATAAGCAGGTGGGCGCCGCACGCGCCGATGCAGGAGAGCCGAGGGATGTTGGCTTCTGCAACCTGCTCAAGTAGGAGGGTGTACTTCTTTCCGCGCCTTCCCATGCTAATACTGTTCCCAGTGATTACTTGGAGAAGAGGCTTGCTGCTGCCCGGCTCCTCCTGAAGGCCATACAGCGTGGTGAGAAACCTGCTAGGGGAAGAGTCAACATGACCCTCGACGGCAGTGTTCCTCATACGTCCGCTCCGCGAGGTGCATCAGGCGAGAGCATAACCACTAGACAACTGGATTCGGCAGGCCTGCAAGCTGCTCCAGATGCCAGGTCCGCATCGGTGCCGCTCGTACCAGTCCCTGTGCCGCCTACCGCGAGCAAGGATGTGAACGGCGTGGAAGACGATTATTGGGACGCGTTTGACTATGCGCCCTTGGACGCCATCGAGGATCCTGGCCCAGAGAAGGTCCTCACTCCGGCCACTCCTCCAGCCACTCAGCCACGTGCGCTCGCAGCCGCACCTCCAGGACTACCCCTTGCCAACCCGACCGTAGCCGATCCTCCCGACCTCAAAGCGAAGCCCTACTACGCCCGGGTCAAGGAGGCGCTCACGACCGTCTTCGGCTTGCAGGAGTTTCGCGCGCTCCAGCTCAAGGCGATCTGCGAGGCGATGGACGGCAAGGACGTCTTCGTCCTCTTCCCGACCGGCAGCGGGAAAAGCCTGACGTTCCAGCTCCCCGCCGTCTGCCAGGATGGCATGACGGTCGTCGTGAGCCCGCTCAAGTCGCTCATCCTCGACCAGCACCGCGCGCTCAAGGAGAACGACATCGACGCGGAAATCTTCTTGGGCGATATGCCCGAGGCGAAGCGGCGCGCGGTCTGGCAGCGTTTGGAGGGCGGCTGCCCGCCGAAGCTGCTCTACCTCACGCCCGAGTATCTGCAGATGTGCGGACGGATGGAGCGCGTGCTCACCCAGCTCCGCCTGAAAGGAAAGTTGAAGCGGTTTGTCATTGACGAGGCGCATCTGATCACCGATTGGGGGCGGACATTTCGCGACTCCGTACGTCGCCTCCAGAGCTCAGTCGCTTTGTCCCGTGACACAACTGACCTCATCTATGGTAGTATGCGCACCTCAGCCAGATCAGGAACGTCTACCCAGGGGTGCCCATCAGCGCGCTCACCGCGACCGCGAACGGGGAAGTGGAGGGCGACATCATCACCCGACTGGGCATGTCCATCCGTGAGCCGCTCAAGCTCTCCTTCAACCGGCCGAACCTCGACTACGACGTGCGCGTGAAGAAAAGCAAGGCCCTACCCGAGATTGCGGAGTACATCCGCCAGCACCACCCGCGCGACACCGGCATCATATACTGCTCTGCGCGGAACCGCTGCGAGGACCTCGCAAAGACCCTCCGGGACGTCTACAAACTGAACGCGAAGCATTATCATGCAAACATGTCAGACGGGGACCGGACTCGGGTTCAGCAGCAGTGGAGTAGTGGCGAGGTGCAAATCATCGTTGCGACGGTATGCCTCCACCAACTGTGTATGTCAATGGTGACCCTGACTGGCTGAGCTTAGATCGCCTTCGGCATGGGTATCGACAAGGCTGACGGTATGCATGTGAAGCAGGGAAGTATCTTCTGTTATGCTCACATTCCGAGACAGTCCGCTTCGTGATCCATTTCAACATGCCTGGGTCTTTGAAGGGGTGAGTGGCCATCGGACGATGTCAGCAGGGTATGTTTCTGATACTTGATCGGTGATAGATACTATCAAGAGACTGGCCGCGCCGGACGAGATGGAAAACTGGCGCACTGCATCCTCTGTACGTATCCTTCCATCTGTGCCGCCCTGTAACTAATGCGAGGCAGACTTCAACATGGCCGAGTACCTCCAGCGCATCGATCGCATCCGCAAGGAGAACCCGGAGCTGTCCGAAGCCGAGCGCGTCTGGCAGGAGGATGAGCTCCGACACGTCATGCGCTACTGCAAGAACGACGTGCGGTGCCGGCGGCAGCAGGTGCTCGACTTCTTTAACGAGACCTTCGACCCCGTCCACTGCCACCGGCTCTGCAACAACTGCCGCGACCCGACGCCGTTCGTGACCGAGGACCACACTGCAGACGCACTCAAGGCGATCCGCCTGTTCGAGAATCTCGCCCGCGGCTCGACGCGCCTCACGCGCCACCAGCTCGTGCTCGCGCTCAAGGGCAGCCTGGAGCAGGGCATGCGCAAGAAGGGCTTCACGGAGGACCCGCTCTATGGCGCCTGCCGCGAACTACGGCCGGACGTCTTGGAGCGACTCGTGGACGAGATGTGCTACGAGCGCATCCTGACGAGTGAGCAGGTCACGGTCGGTGGGTATCAGCAGGCGTATCTTCTGGTAAGTTCGGACCTCCAAATTTCTGAGTGGTTATTGACACTGGCTGCCGCATTGTAGCTCGACTCCGGCGCCAGCGCCCTGAAGGCCGGGAAGTTGAAGCTTGAGATCACCTTTCGTGTTGCCTCTCGCAAAGAGGCGGGCCGCCAACGGAAACCGCGAGGCAAAGCAGTGCCGGATGATGCAGGTCCCAGTACCGACTCGCCCAGCTCAGGGCCGTCGACAGCAGGACCATCTGGGAGCACATCCACCTCCGGTGGATCATCGTCACGCAGCAGGAAGGCGCTTGCGCCCGCTCCAGTTGCTCCCCCTGCGGAGTTCGCAAACGAGCTCAGTCTCTTCCAAGACGACGCAGACGGTGACGAGGTCGAGTTCGTCGATGATGAGATTGAAGAAGTCTCGAGTCCACCCCCGCCGCCTCGTCGCACGGGCACTCGCAGCATGCCCTCGGTGTCCCAGTCCATGGTGGCAGGGTATGACTCAGAGATCGAAGAAGTGGACATACCCTACCGAGTCACCATGATCGAGCCGGCAGATGTTGCAGATGCTGGCGACGGCGATATCGAGATGCGTTGTCGAAAGGACTTGCTTGAGCTCCGGGACAAGGTGCGCCTCTGCCTCTAACCACATGCCCCACAGATATGCTCAACTGGTGTGCTGTAACCATTCATTCAGATCATGCGAGAGGAGGAAGTCATACAGGAGTATCTCAATGAGGAGGCTATTGACATGCTCTCCATAATGCTACCCAACGGTGAGTCGTTGCGCTCATCGTTGTCACGCGTTTTTGGGCCATTCTGACTGGTTGCCAGATATTGAGACCCTCCGTAGGGTGCTTGATGAGGTGGGCATCATGCTTGAGCAGCTCAAGCCCCATACCTCGAGCATCCTCGGCATCTGCACAAAGTACCACATGATGCGCAAGTAGACTCGTAGACTCGCTGGGTGGCAGGTACCGCCGTTAATGATTAATTTCTGCCTATGCACCTTCTGGAATGTGATATAGAACATACTGCAGCAGTTGTATGCACCATTTCGCGTAATCTGCCTAGTTCTGTTCTCGTGGTGTGTATAACATGTACAGTGTATTTCGAAAGCTAGGGACTGACTGGTTGAGCCTTGCCAGACAATTGGAACAGGTGCAGTGTCAACTGTTTGAGGCTCTGATGGCTGCTGAAGCCTCACAATTTGCACGGAGTACAGACAGACCTGTCGAAGAAGCTTTTTCTAGATGGCGCATGCACCGCAGATGCACTTCGCAATGCAGTCGTGCCGATCAACTGCCTTCTTCCGTGTATACTGACGCAGATATCTTCTCGCTTGTCCAAGCGGAACTGTCAGCTTATCCATGTCCCATGTCGGCTGCGTGTGGCCGGCCTGTCCTTCGCAACCGCTAGGTGCGGGTCGTGAACATCGTCGGTGTCGGTGGTCAGGCCAACACTCCGGCAGATGTGCTGATGGACTAGATGATATTCAGACAGCCAGTAGTCACTTGTAGATATGTGCCAATAGCCCATTACTCCTCTTCCCACTTGAATGTACTATACCATCCGTGGTCGCCTTCCTCCATCGTGCTCGTCCGCGAGAAGTGGGTTTCGTGCGTGAGCCATGCGGACGTCCCGAAGAGCCGCCCCGTCACCTCGAGCAACTCCTCCAGTGTGTCAACGACGTTCTGCATCACCTCTAGCTCTGCGAATGCATACACGAGAGACAGCCCAAGCGCATGCGGGTCCTCTTCTCGCGCCCGACGGATGCATTCTTGCACGTGCGCCTCCAAATTGGTGAACGCGTGCCGTGTGGAGGGGAGAAACTGAGGCAGTGGCTCGCGGGCACGGAAGGCATGTTGACATGCGAACAGGGTTATGCAAACGCAGGACATCTGATCCTCGCATGTGAGCTACGGCTGACTACAATCAGCGACAGAAGAGCGTACAAATTCTCGGCGCTCCTTGAACACGTTCGCGACCGTCTCCTTGCGGGGTATGTTCTCCCTTATTTTTCGAAGGCCGGTCATCAGATCCAATAGCTTCTGCATCGTGGTAATGACCTGGCGGTAGTGACGTAGTGGTTTCTACGAGAAACCTGGGTCTATGATCAAAGCATACGCACAGAGGCAGCCACTCACTGGCAGAAGACTGAGCTCGTCGTGCATGGTCTTGACTAGCGCCGACAGTCGATACAAGGCGCTCCGGATCTGCAACTCAAGCTTGAGGGTTTTCCTCCGTTCCTCGCGTATGCGTGTCCTATAAATGCGGAACATATCGCTGCAAGCCAGGGATGAGCCCAGAGCTCGTGTAGCAGATAATTGCGTAACCCACTGGCTCAGTGTGAGGTAAAGACTGCTGAGCAGTCCCAAGGTCCGACTTGTGTCAGATAAGAATAATACCTGAGAGCGTGCGTAATTAATGCAATCCCTGTGAAGGAAGTGCCATTACCCATAGACCTACCCTGCAATGTCGCGGGAATAACAAGCTGTTCATGATGAGTGCTGCTACGATACCGGCAGCAATCGTAATAGCACGTATTATCGCTAATTCTGAGGTGGTAATGAGCATTAGTCTGCCAAAATCTTCATGTGTACACGTACCAAGAGCGGACGTGTTAGGGTCCGGGTGGATGTATGGTGCAAACAAGATCGGAGGTAGAGTGACTGCGCTGCACCGCAAATCAGCCAAAGTCTTCGTGTCCTAGAAGTGATACGTACGCAGGGACGGCGAGCGGCGTGACGGTCGTCTTCAAAATAATCCAAGTAATGGGTATATCGAACGCCTGATCGAGAATGCTCAATATAATATTCGGCATGGAGGACACAAAAGAAAGTACGCACTGTGATCATAGCCACTAGCCCGTACGGATTCGTGCCACAGATCAAGGAAGCCTGACCATAGAACGACTGTTGAGTATGGGACCTCGCAGTCTGATAGGTATGGACGCACCACATATGCATACAAAGCGCCTAGTAATGTACCGAACTGCTCTGATATTGAGCAATGTACGATATCCTGGTACAATGGGGACTTACTAATCGAAGATAACCTGTTCTCCACGTCGCTCCAGTATTTGTCTCCAGGACCCACAAGTAACTGACGAGGATGTCAGACGAATGTCCCCTATAACTGAACACTTTACGAACCTGATAGTCATCCACTGCCCGCGGAAGGATTGGAACCACTGACGACCTGTGGATCATGCTGTAAGCCTCCGGTATTCGACGAACTGCTGCGACACATACCTGGAGATCCCTCAGGCAAGAAGGCCGGAAGAGTCAACACCGCGACGCCTATCGCGTTCTTGAGTCCATGCCTCCAGTGACTTGAATGTTGCAACGCCCGATGCCTCTTGGACAACCACACCCTCACCCGCAGCATCCGCTCAGTCGACCACAGCATGCTGATGAAGCCGCTCCAAAACGTCCAGGTCCAAGGCTTGGCGTCGCTCACTCTGAGGTCCATCTTACTCGCCGATGCGGCATACGTCTTGTACCGCATCGACAGACCGCCCGCAGGCACAGGCCTGCCTTTGACCAGCGTAAAGGAGTAGGCGCGTTCCGCAAGGCCCTGCCGTGCCTCCATCACAGTCAAGCGTTCGTCACCGCCAATGTCCACAATCTCGCCATCGAGCGTCCCGCCGGATGCGAAGACTATGTCGCCATTGTCGTCGGATATGAAAGGACCTGGGGGCACTCCGAGCCACTGCAGCGTAATGCGGGGATACCATAGCCGCGTAGGCGACTCTTCATATAAGGTTGCGACATTTTCTGCGACTTGCAACGCTTTGCCCATCTCCTGCGCCATCTGTGCGGTGTATGGGACATCAGTCAGTCCGATCAGAGGGAGAACAAGAGCATATATGCTGACTTGAAGCAACGCAATGGCGGCGACACTGCAGTCGAATATCTCCTTCGGCAGGTGCGCATGCTTGCCCTCGGCGCGCTGCTGCATATCCACCTGGTCGAACACGTGTCTCAGAACCTCCCGCATTTGATCCCGAGCCACCTTCAGATGTCTCTCGGCGGCATGAACCGCAGCCTTCTGTGATCCAGAGACCGACTGAGCAGCTTGGGTAGTCTGACCCTTCGACCGCTGATGGAAAGTGACGAAGATAAGGTGCTCGACGGTCTTCATGGCATCCAGAACCGCGTGGGCTAACGTGAGGGCGGGAGGTTCGATCGTAGCTACAAAGTTGCTGTCGTGGTGAACTGCTCCATTGGCATGTTCATACAGGCTGGGCGCGCCGCTGCGCGGAGAGTAGGGGGTGCCAGGTACGCTGTGAGCAGGCTTCAAGGGTGCCATTCCCCACGCAAGCTCTCTCCGCAAGTGCTCGACGATGCCGACGAAAGGGTGGATGGCCTGGACTGCGGTAACGTTCAGCCATAGCCTATCACACACTCGAGTGTGAACGCTCACGGTTGAGGCGCCCGATGCGTAACTCGAAGGCTGCTTGCGAGTAAGACTCATTCAGCTTTATAGATCGCTGCAACAGCTGGTTGTGGAGTTGTCGATAGTGAGAATAGGGCATCTTGGTCTCTCGTGCGCCTACGCGGTAGAGGCTGGACGACAGACATTGCTCCAAGAGGGCGAACGTCGCGACGGTCTCCGTTTCGAAGTTCGTAGTTGACCCACGGAAGATGAGCATCATGGCAAGCAGAGAGAACAAACAGATGATAGCGGCCGAAAGAGTGATCCATAGGAAGTTGCCTGAGTCACTTAGCACATGCTGAAGGGTGATTAGTGCATGCCAGGAACGCTGACCGAGAGGAAGGACGTACCGACGGTACACCGATATCATTCGTCAATAGCCAAATGGAGATGAAACATGATATGCGCGTCGAGAGTTGCAGGCGGACGAGCCTGCTCTTGGCAATGCCAGCTAGGGAAGTGTGTTAGGGAATAACGGCCTTATTTCAGCGGGATGCACGAGCCGTGCGCACCGAAGAAGCTGATGAGGATGAGGAAGATGAAGCAGGTTGCTCTCGCACCCGCTGTGTTGTAACCGGCAAGCGAAGCAAGGTACTTCGCCAAAGTGGAAACGCCGATCCCGATGAGCGCACCGAGGACGTTTAGAACTGTGAGTTCCAACTGCTGCGCGAGGTTCTCTTGCACACCGAAGACGAGCTCCTTGATGGCAAGGACTAGGAACGCATATTGCCCTCCCAGACGGGAGAAGGGGCGTGCAGCGATGATGACCGAGCAGAGGAATGTGGAGAGAAGCCTAGCGAGCGGTCTTCTGGCGAGAAATACCCTGGCAATCGAGAGCGAGCGTTTGGCGAGATTGCATGACCAGACCTTGAAGGAGTTCGCAGTGTTCATAGGTACACGGATCTGGACGGATGGAGGTGTCCGGGCGCAACGAATGGCATAGCGTGCAGACAGGAGTGTGAGAAGGAGGGAATGGGTTTGCGGGCGCAGGTCAGTCGACCTCGGATGTCCGCCGCTTGCGATTGGGTTGGAGTCCGACAGAAAATCATGTCATTTGTTTGGTCGACCAAACAAGACTGTGTACGGGCGCTTATGCTTCTTCGTTCTCGCTTACGATCCATAGCATCGTCGCGTGCACATAAAAGACGAGAGTACCTTTACACACTTCGAACCGGAGTCGCATGATGGACCCTGTGCTCATGTTGAGCGAACAAGTCGAGAGCTATAAGCGTCTGATTATGAGCACATATCGTCGGTCGGCGGCTGACACCTTGCGTGCGGCAAGCGGCGGCGTGCAGGTGAACGAGTGGGCGCTTGGGCGTTCGTCAGCGACGGAAGAGTCTCAGTGGATTCCACAGCACTGCATGTTGGATGCGCAGGCTCGCACATCGTCGGAGTGGTTTGCATGGATATCTGTGCAGCGATATCAAATTACAGAACATGTGCTATGTGCTACGGGCTGTGCGCCGGGGGCACCTGATGCAAGGTATCTATGTCCATGCCGTTATTTATTGTGGTCCACCATGTTTTGGTGACAGCGTTGAGCTCCTCCAGGCGATCGTCTTCGGCGAGGAGGTCGGCGTCGTGGGGCTGCATGAACATGTCGTCGTCGAAGTCGCGCACTGCCGACTCCATCTGCCACACGTCCACCACCTCCTGGTCTCAGCATCAGCACGAACGCGTGCTGCCATGTGCATGTAGCAGCATGCATAAGCATGCGCCTCCAAACACGAAGCATCTGCGCTTGTGCCACTTATCGAAAGTAGCGCTACCGCTGCGTGTTCACTGCTCGCTAAGCAAGAAATGACACGACTTCGAACAGGCACCCGTTCGCAGACGTTGAGAGGCCGCGATTAGCGGTGGAATCAGCGTAGCTCTGGCTTCGCATGAAAAGTCAGTTCACTCACGATATTGAGGCGACTGTTCAGGCCGAGCTCTTGGAGGCTGACATATCTGGGGCGGTATGCAGGCGGCCTGCAAGGGTCCACAGACCCGCCAAAAGCAAGCCGGTCCGGGGCCCATCGCACGCATGAGTGAGTTCGACGGAAGCCCTATGAAATGTCAACACGTTGTCGCTCGGCAGAAGGATAGGCAGAGCCCTTCACCGACGCCAGCAATCGTGCGCCTTCCATGCGCCGCCAAACGCTCGAGTCGCGATGTCCTCAAAGGGTAAAGATCCGCCACCGGGAGCAGAGGACCCTCAGGTCGCACCGCACCTCGCCTCCGCCCGTATCCTATCTCCCGTCGGCTCCTTGTGTATTCGGTTGAATGAGGCCTGGGGTGGCGTGCGGCAGCATCGAGATACATATCCATGTTCGGGCACCCTAAAACGTGTATGGCGCACTGGGCGGGAGACCCCCTGGAGCTACGGTGGAGCGGGTGCACGACGAGCGGGGGCCGACTCGCGCTGAGGGAGGGGCGGGCAACAAGTGCAGGCCGAAACCTGACGCTCGACTACGAGTCGTCATTCAGGCCTCCGTTTCGCATCCGTGGCCCTTCTTTGCCACTCTCGCGTCCCCGAATTGGGCTCTGGCGGCCATCATTCTCCGGGGCTACGTGATCCTGGCCGACCTCCATAGTGCTCGCCGCTGCTACTTCCACTCTCTGTCGACTGTCAGCTGCACCTCAGGGATTAGGCTCAAGTGAGTGCGCCTCTGACTTCCCGCTGTCGTCTTGGGTCGCGCAATATCCCCTGCCCCCCACCGGCCGCGTTCGCCTCCTTATCGGGTGCATGCATACCAATTGCGTACAATACCGGCGCCGGCGCTGTAGACTAGGGACATCCTCGTGTCTGTCATGCCGGTCGCATCTTCCGGTTCGTCTTCCCACCATTCAAAGTGCTGTCTTTCTTCCTGCCGGCAAGCGATGCTATCTTTGCCCCCGAAGGCGAATACACTGTTAGATAGGACATGAGGGGAGAGGCAGGACCAGGAACAGAGGGCACGGGAGGCGTCTTCGCGTCGATGTCGGCGTTGAGGCGGCAAGCTGCCCAGAAGTTTGGTCATTCAAGAGTCATAGATGGTTGACAATCTCTGGTTCGACGACGCCACGATGCTTCAGCACATCGTCGCTTCCTCTTCCGGGTGTCGCAACTACGACGAACAGCAACAGGCGAGCCATGCGGTCTGCGAGAGAATATATCACCAGTCAAATGTGAGGGCGGACTTCCATCTCCACGCACCGCGGTTAACCGTCTGACAGCGGACACCTTCAAAGTTCACAACCTGTCCCGCCGCAGACTTTCTCGTCCAGAGGGTAGCTGGCAGCATCGCTTCTGCAAGGCCGAAGTATATGCCGAGACGGCCATTCCGCGGACTTCATGTTCCCTCAATCGGCCGCTACATGCAGTACCGGCCTGGGTGCTGCGCCCATATGCGACGCCAAGATTCGCCTCTGGTCAACGCGTTGTGAGCGTTGTAACAGGCGCATATCACCCTGAGATGGTCATCGTCAGTCCATGGCTGGCTGCCCATCTTTGGGAGGCGTTGCTCCACGACCCAAGCGCAAACGCTTTTCACCTAGTGAGTTTCATTGGCGAAGTAGCACTATGAGAAGAGAACGATAGCTGACACGACGTGAGCAGGTGTCGTCGTTGCAGGTCCTGAAATATGGCATCAGTGAACCGATACAGTATCTCTCAGCCCCACGTACCGATATCTGCTAAGGCTCCTGCGCTTGGCCACACCGGCCCCATCAGCCTCCAGCCTCATCCACGGCCTCCCCGCGTATGCGCGCCACGGGTCTCTGCCTCCAACGGCGCGAAATGGTCACTCCCCAGCACCGTCTCCCGCGTATCCTCCCCCGGGATTGGCCACATCTTCGACGTCAGCGGGGATCGCCCCATTGGCTGAGGCCAGGCAATCTCCCCATCCGCAGTTCGACGATACCGGCGCAGCGTGTACGTTACGCTCGTCTTCTGCGACGACCGGGCACACCGATTGGCCACACCGCGGGGATCCGCGCATCCCGCTACGACATGTTCGGACGGGAGTGAGACCCACGCAGTGCGACGCAAGTATCACTGGCGGACCGACGTCTGGACATCGTCCTTGATCCCTGCTTCTCCTAGTGCGTTTTGACACCACCCCTACTCCTTGCTGGGCCCAGCAGTCGACGGTTCTCCTCCGCACCTTTCCGGCGACCCTAGGTTCTTGCTCTGAGGCACGCCTACTCCAGCTTGGATCGTTGCTTCGACCGGGCTCGCTCTGCGAAGACCATGTCATGGGTTACCCCCTAGGTTCCGCTGAGAATCCTGGAAGCCGAGCATGAGGTCCACTGCGCTGGTCAATGACAGGATCTCCGCACGTCAGGCGAGGAACGAAGGACCGGAGCAGCACCAGTGTATATCCAACCAGGACGTCTCGGCCGACGCCGTGCGGAAGTAAAGGGGAGAGGACGAAGCACAGCTCCAGATACGCCTCGCGGATAGGCGTACACCGCGGTCTCCACCGTGACCCTACGCGGCCGAGTCCGTCGCGAGCGAAGGCGCGAGCCCAGCACAGCCCGCCCCTCACACGCACGCTTGCTCAGAGCTCAGAGCTCTCTAGGCCCCCCGTGGCACCACTGGTCCTTGAGCCACGGCGCTTCGTGCTCCTCACAAGGAGACTGACGACTGGCGACGAAAAATCCGATCCTCGCTGCTGCACTGTACCGCCGGGCCTGCTGACGCGCACGGCTGATGCACCGACCAGTGGTCACCGGTCAGTGGCCAGCTGTGGCCCATCCGCGCGGATTTGCACGCAGTGTGCGCGGAGTCCCATTCGCGCGCGCGTCGCAACACAGCGAACGTTCGCCCGGGCCTCCCACCGCTGTCCCGGGCTCATTTTCGCTTGACGCGAGTGCACGCCCCCGGCTTCGGCGATCGCATCGTTGTCCGGGCGCATCGCCAATCGGGACGCGGGGATGGGTCCTACGGGAGTCCACAACAATCCTGGCGATCGTCAGTGGCGAACCGGTACACACTAACGCATCGCATTTCTATGTTATCGTACTCAAGTCAGATGTTGCTGCTGTCTCGATGTTCTCGCTACTCCGAAATATATTTCTTGTCTCACGAAGACAAGCACGTACACGACACAAACTGTAGGGTGATCAACACACATCGTACATTCACACGGGAACTCGAAACAGGGCGGTACACAACACGACGAGCCGACGACGACACTACTTTACACAGGGCATACATCCGAACACCAACAGCACGGGCAAAGCAAGAAGTCACAGGGTAAATACGTAGACGGGAGAGCATATGGGTGGAGAGGGAGTGCATAGATCACGACCGTTCGAAGATATGATGAGAGAGCGCGCGCGCGCCTGCGTCCGAGAGGCCTCGCGCGACCTGCAAGCGACTTACTCTAAGACTTACCCGGCCTTCGCCTGGGTGCTCGCGAGGGCCTCGCCCATGCGCCCGTGCTCGAGGCGGCCGTCGCGACGCGGGTCTACCATCTGCGGTGCGCCGACGTCAGCGCCGGGGCCGCGCGACGGCGGCTTCTGGTATGCCTGTGGGTACGGTATGTAGTGGTGGGCGGGCGCCATCGGGATTTGCGCGTCCGGGCGCGGATGGGTCATCATGTATGGACCCGCCGCGTATGCCTGCGGCGGCGGGTGCGGATAAATGAAGGTGGCGGGGTAGTACTGGGGGTGCGGGGCGTAGCCGATGTGCTCGCCGTCCTGGCCTGTGGCTTGCGGGTGCGGCGCAATGGATGCGTAGAAGATGGGCGGGGGGTAGTACATGGGCGTCTCCCCGGGTTTGGCAGCAGCGGGGGCGGGGTATTGGGGATAAATCCCCGGGGGATAGGAAACCGGTGCAACGTAGGGCATGGGAGGGGTCGGGCTGGGGACGGCGGCCGCGACCGCGGGGGGCATGGGCATGCCCTGTTGTTGCACAGCAACGTCGACCTGCTGCTGGTCGACGTTGGCGGCTGGACGGCGGGTTAGTCTCGATGGAAGCGTGTCACCCTGCACGACGACGCATGACAAGGGCGGAACGAGAATACATGGAGGTGCTCACTTTTTCCATCGCGCTTCTTGTAAGGCCCCCGCTTGATCCCCTTCTGCCGTTCCTTGCGTTGGGAGTCGACGCATTCTTCGGCGATGCCGTACTTGACGCACCGCAGGCAGGGACGTGCGTCGTCGCACTTCTTGCAGGCCTTCTGGCAGTTGGTGCAGGCGTTCTTGACCTGGCGACGCTTGGTGCGGGTGGGCTGGGCCGGGACGACGCCGGGCGGGAAAGGATACATGTGCATGGGCATGCCCGCCGAGTAGGTGATGGGATGCATGGTCATCTGAGGTTGAAGTACGTCGGAGGGGGGCGGGGAGGATTGCGGGTGGTGCTGCTGGGTGTCTGACTCGGGGTTAGAATCGCCCATCGCGGCGCGGAGGGGGGGTGGGAGAGAGGAGGTGGGGATAAGGGGTGCTGATATAGCAGGCGGGAGACGAGGAAGAAGGGTGCTGGGAAGCGAACACGGGCTTTGGCGCTGTCGGCCCTTGGGAGACACACGTGTCGAGAAGCCTCACGGAAGGGGGCCGTGTGGTAGGCGAGGTCGCGAGCCTCGCGCGGGCGGAGAGGGGCTGCAGGAGGGGAGGTGAGTGCCATGGACGACGACGGAGGGGTGCGAGTGCAGACGGAAAACATACGTCGCAGGTCGCGCGGGCTGGGTGATGGCTTGTACGGAGTGGGGGTCGCTGAGGTCGGGGGCTGGAGGGCGTCTCCGACTCAAAGCGGAGGCGATGGCGGGGAGGGAGAAATTGAAAGGCAGCGTGGACGGACAGGGTCTTTATCTGACCCCGCCTCGCTTCACATCACACGCCCCCTACGTAATCCCCACATACACCCTCCGCCACTCCGCAGCAACTCCGCGGCACCTCCCACCCCCCCACTTCAAGCTCAGACGCCCTCCGCTCCCCCGGCCGCCTATCGCCCGCTCGGCACGCCCTCCGCGACCACGACTGTGCTCTCTCTGTCCTTCCCGTCCTCCGATCGAGCACCGTCCCGCAAACTCTGAGCTTCCCTGACCACGCCAGACCCACAACTGCCTGGCCACAGACACGGCACCTGTTTCCTTATAATCGCTCTACAGTCTCACGTCCTCCGCAGCCTCGCTTGCCAAGCACACATCTCCTCGTCCGCCTCTCGAAGAAGCTCCCGCACCCTGCACACCACGACGAGCCGCTGCCGTTCTCTCACCAGTCCGTATCGTAATATCACGTCTCGTGTACCCCCTTCTTTTCCTAGCGCTCCCAGCCCGATGCTCCGGAATGCACCAGGCCCCTCTCCTCCCAAGCGTCATTGCACGCGAGGCACGACCGCCGCCCGTCTTGACATCATGACAGATCGCTCCCTTCGTCTATGGGCGGGCGAGCCGCAAATCATCCACGTCCTACCCGACGCGCGAACTCTATCCGACGTTCAGGCGATATCTACATACGTTCAGAGTTTCTCTGAGGAAATAAACTTGCGAACAGCGTCCCAGAAGACGCGACCGTGGAAAGCAGCGTCGTGATGCAACCTTACTCGAGCTTGCTGACCACTTCCTTACCTCGTCTTACAACATAACGATCCCTGTGACACACCTGTAACCTGATGAGATAATGCGCAAAGCCCCGTTCGAGTGCATGTATGCTGTCGCTATATAAGACTCGTGCCGTACCTTGCACCGAGCGCGATCCTGGAGACCTTGAAGCTCAGTCGTGCCTGGTACACATGGGCGCTTGAGTTGCCTGATCAGGAGACAATGGCGAAGTAGTGGCCACAACGCAAACAGAGCCAAACAACACGAGGCGTTTGTGGACGACGAGGAGATTCTGAGCGACATACTCCAGCACACTGGCATCGTCGAGCTCAACGGCCAGTCGGTATCCAGCATTGCGCTGGTTCTGAGCGTCGTTTCATTCATCCTGTACTCGATATTCCCTCCCCTCTCGATTCTCTGATTCTCTTCTTGTCTTTCCTTTCTCCCCTTCGCTCCTTATCCCCCCTCTCATGTCTGCCCCGCCCTCCCCCACCATCTGTCAAGTGGCTCATGAAAAAGGACGCACGAAGCGGAGAGAGAGGCCTCCAGCCCTGGACATTGTAGATCCGAAAGCGGCCTCGGACGGGGATGTACGATACGACCGCGATGTCGCTAAAGATTCGCGAAAGGTGGCCACGGTTTGCTCCTGTTGTGGTCCCTGTTGCTGATGCCCGCTCACAGCTCACCGCTCAGCCCTTCTTGCAAGTCGTCGCCCCAGAGGAGCAGCACACCGACGCAGAGTCCGACGCGCCGCGCCCAGCGTCGGCCACGTCCTCGCTGGACCCCTACTACTTCGGCGTGCACAGCCCATCCGAGTCCCCAATACCACCCGTGCCCAGCCTGCCTAAGACTCCCGAAATGCACTCCTACCTCAACCACGACCCAGTAACGCCCGGGAGGGATCCTGCTACCATCGACAGGCGCACCCTCGTCGGCGTCGGGGAACTTGCTACCCCTCGCTGGGCGCGGGGAGCCCGTAACGACGACTTCGAATTTGTGGCCCAGGAGCGCGTAGAGGAGGTCAATGAGGAAGAGGCGGCGGAGGAAGGAAGACTTGAGGAGGATGAGCAGAGAGATCATCCCGACAGTCCCTGGACTATCGAGGCCGTCGATGGGGAGGAGCAGGATGAGAAGGACGAGGTCAGTGCGGTCTCCCCTGTCTTCGTTGTCCCATGCTCAATACTAGCTCTTCAGCTCAAGGAGGTGAAGCCCATCACGCGTCCATTGCGGAGTCAACGGTCAGCGGCAGACGAGAGCGGTGGAGAGGAGATCCTGTATCCCCGTCATCCTCAGCTACACTCTAGCGAAGCGCCAGCAATGCCCAAGCCGTCTGCGCAGACCGCTGAGGCATTGGTTGCTGCGGCGCTGGACTCTCTTGCGGAGTCCGCCTCGCCCCCGAGCGCCTTCACAGCGCCAACGCATCGCGCGAGGAAGCGTACATCGGAGGAGTTCGAGCTGGACAATAACGGTGCCCTCGTATCGAAGCATTCCTCTGCACATGCTACGCCGAGCACCGGCAAGGACAAGGAGAGAGTACGGAGGCACAGGAGTCTGGGTGTTGGCATGCCCTCACCAGCGACTCCCAAGGAAAAGGTAAAGGAACGTAGGAGGGACACGCTGTCCGTCAGCGTACGGCATTCACGCCAGGCTTCGGCCGGGTCGTCATCATCAAGTCATGGCGAGACGGTTCACACTCGACGCATGCACAACTCCGACTTTTCTCACCTCCCTCCCTCCCCGTCGTCGTCCTCCATCCAGCAGTTCCTCAAGCAGGGCGGCAACACGAGCAGCTCGGCCTCGTCTCCACTCCACACCCAGCCTCATACGGCGACGCACGTCGCTCATTCGCTTCTGCGCGGCACGCAGGAAGGCTGGTCCGATCTGGACGATCAGACCACCATGGAGGCGCTCAGGAAGCTCGATGGCCTGTCCAGCAAGACGGCACGTGCCCGCTCAAGCATCGGCGGTCATAGCAGGGTCGGCAGCTCCAGCCGCCCGGGAACTCCTGCCAAGGCTACCACCACTCAGTGGGAGGGCATCGAGGGGGGTCGGAGCAGCAAGCGCTCCAGCATACATGCGTCGCTCAACGGCAAGGAGAGGTCAAAGGACAGCGCTCACCGTCATCCTGTGGGTCTTGGCCTCTCGACCGAGGGCTCTGCAGATATGGACCACGTCGTGACGAGCGGCGAGGAGGCTCAGCGTGGTTCACCACTACCCGACAAGCCAGCGAAGAAGACGGGGACAGCGAGTGCTCGGTCGAGCTTCACGCCCAAGAGGGGCTCTGCCTCCTCGGGTACATATGCGAGCACGCCCACCAGTTCACGCGATTCTGCCTCGTTGTCCGTAGCCACGAGCGCCACTTCCGTCTCCGCAGTCTCCGGCCGGCAGTCTTCTGGTAAGGCCAGGAGGAACAGTGCAGGCAGCGACATATCCGTCGGCCACCCCAGCGAGGGAACGTCCTTCCGTGACCGCGCTGCTTCACTCGCGGCCCCTGTCGACTCTGGAGAGGAAAGCTACGTCCCGCCAGTCCCGCCGCTCCCCAAGGAGCTCTCGACGTACAAGTCGCCTCTTGCGTCTCCCGGGATTGGCGTTCCTGTCGAGCATGCTGAAGTTCCGGACCGGAGCAGAAGGGAGACCTTCAACGACGTGACTTTCCCCTCCACTCTCGACGTGCCCTCCTTTCCGACGACCCCGTCCAAACACAGCTCGCTCCAGGTGCCGAAGTCGACGACGCCGACAAACCTCCACAAGACGCCCTCGAAGAAGTGGAGCTTCTCGAGCGCTCTGGGCAAGAAACTCTCGTCCACGCCCTCCACGTCGTCAATGCGCGATGCGGCTGCGCCGAAGTCGCCGAGCATGCCCGTGAGTCCGCGGACGATGTCGTTCGGGCAGCAGATCCGGAAGTCGATGTCCAAGGAAAAGCCTTTGTCGTCTTCCGCGCCAAAGCGGTCCACGGACGGCTGGTCGCCCGTTCACTCCGATGCAATGGCCTCTGCCACCTCTTTGGCATCTTTGTCCTCTATCGGCTCTGCCCACACACCAGTCTCCCCCGGTGCGTCTGTCCCGCCGTCTATCACCACCTCCAAGACGCCGGATCGTCTGTTGTCGAGCCGTACGGATTCAGCTTCGAGTGCGAGCACCAACGTGCCGCCCTTGCCGCAGAACGCGCCGCTGAGCCCATCTGGATCTGTGCGCCGCAACCCGTCCACCAAGCGGCTTACGCCATCGTCGATTCCTTTCTTCAGACGGTCGTCGTCCCAGTCTATGCAAGTGCCACCTCCCAGCGTTCCGCCGACGTCCGTATCACCTACGTTTACGTCCGGGACTGCGTGCGATACTCACCTCCGTCCTCCTAGTGCGCTTTCACCGACAAAGGACACGAGTCTCTCTTCCCCTGTTGTGCCTGGATCAGCTAAGAAGTCGTCAGTGCTCAGTCTGGGGTTGCCGTCTTTGTTGAAGGGCTCAAGTTCAAGGCGCAGCTTGCATTCGGATAAGGAGAAGAGCGACGTCAAGAGCGGCCGCGAGAACGCGGCCTCGTCCTCGGACAGAGAGAAGCAGAAAAAGGACGACAAGGATCGGAGCGAGAGCAGGATTTCGGTACTGATGGGCAGGAAGAGGGGAAAGGTTAGCAACATTCCTCGATCACGTCTCCATTCCAGGGGCTGAGAAACATTCATGTGCAGACGCTATCCTCTGCTCAGCCACAACCGAAGAAGGCAGAGCCAGTAGCGATGCCTCCGATGCAGATATCGGCTCTGCCACCGTCCACCGCTCAGCGCGTGGCCAACCTCAAGACCTCGTCATCGTCTTCGCTCGCGTCATCGAGTGGTGGTAGCGTGAGGGCCGGTTCCCGGGCCACCTCGCAGACAGTGAGCTCGATGCAAAAGCACTCCGATACGTCCCTCCGCCGACACCAGCCCCTTCCCACTATCGCTGGTTCTCCTTCTGTCGGTGGCTTGCAGCCCGTCGTGCGTGACGCCAAGGAAGGCCCTCCCCTGTCTGCTCTCAACACCTCTGCTGCGCTCTCCAAGGAGACTCCGACGAAGATTCCCAGGATCTCTAGCCGGTCCTCCGCTGCGAACTCGCCCACCCTCAAAGCCAACGGCGGAAGTCGGAGGGCGAGCATCATCGTGGGAACAACCAGCGGTCTCGCGTCTTCGCGCGGGGCATCCCCAGTGGGTAACGACACCATGAACGAGTTCGGCGTCTTGGAGAACGGGCAGGTCTCGAGCACGAAGGCAGCGGCGACTGGTCAACGTTACTCGGTCAGAGCTTCTCCGTCCACTACCACCTCTTCCCGCGTTCCTCGTCAGGTATCCACGACCGCTACGACCAATGGTACGACCATCCCTCGCAAGAACCGCGAGTCTATGTCCTTCGGCCTCCGCAAGTCCTCGACTAGCTCTGTTGCTTCGACTTCTTCCATTGCTCACCATGACCAGCCTCAAGCAAGCCACTCACAGCATCGCTTCTCCGCCCTGTCGCCTTCCAAAGGGCTCAAGCTCCTCAGCCCCAAGATGTCTCTGCCGACCGCGCGATCGTCAAACTCTTCGTCGACCCCGAGCATCCAGCAGACGATCGGCTCACCTTCCGCGAGCAGGCAATCGCTCTCCACGCCATCGCCTGCCCCCAGCTCGATGGACGAGGAAGAGCTTCTCGGTGACGAGGAGATGATGCAGTACATCAAGAGGCAACATGCGAAGAAGTTGCAGAATGGCGCCTCCCAGGAGGATCTCGACGCCATGCTCCGCTTCCCGGAACCCATTGCGCCCGCTACTGCCATGTCGCCACAAGGTACGTCGTTCTTAGAACCTGTCTCACACATGATCTGACTGCCCTCTAGCTGTCCTGAAGAGCGATCAGGCACGCTGGCTGTCCGAGTATGAGCGCAAGGAGATCTTCGAGTTCGATCGGATCTACTACATCGGTGCGCGGAGCGAGAAGAAGATGGCGACCCTCGACAACTCGACCAACAACTACGGGTACGACGACGAGCGAGGCGATTACCTGGTCGTCAACCACGACCATCTCGCTTATCGCTACGAGGTCATCGACACTCTTGGCAAAGGCTCGTTCGGACAGGTGCTTCACTGTCGTGACCATGGTACTGGGGAGTCCGTTGCCATCAAGATCATCCGCAACAAGAAGCGCTTCCACCACCAAGCTCTGGTTGAGATCAAGATCCTCGAGAACCTGCGAAAATGGGTGAGCGATCGCATCCTCTGCCCTGCTCGTGTATATATCCTAACAATCTGTACAGGACGCGGAGGAGAAGCACCATGTCATCAAGATGACCGAACACTTCTACTTCCGTGGCCATCTTTGCATCGCTATGGAGCTCCTAAGCATCAACCTCTACGAGCTGATCAAGGCGAACAACTTCCATGGGTTCACAACTGGTCTCATCCGTCGCTTCACCAGCCAGATGCTGCAGTCGCTGGCGCTCATGCGACACCATCGCATCGTCCACTGTGACTTGAAGCCTGAGGTACGTTTTCGCCGCGGCATGCCATACCTGTGTCACTTAACTACCTATCCAGAATGTACTTCTTCGTCATCCGGCCAAGAGTGCCATCAAGGTTATCGATTTCGGTAGCAGCTGCTTCGAACACGAGAAAAGTGAGTCTCCGACCAATTGCGGCCCTTCGCAGAGGACTAAGCCATGTCGTTAGTCTACACATACATCCAGAGTCGTTTCTACCGGTCACCTGAAGTCATCCTCGGCATGAACTACCATATGGCTATCGACATGTGGAGCTTGGGCTGCATCATGGCGGAGCTGTACACCGGTTTCCCCATCTTCCCTGGTGAGAACGAGCAAGAGCAGCTTGCTTGCATCATGGAAGTGCTCGGTGTGCCGGACAAGGACTTCATCAACCGCAGCTCTCGCAAGAGGCTTTTCTTTGGTATGTCAAATCGTGCATATAGCATGCAGCAGTTTGCTTACGTGACTAGCAGATACGACCGGCGCACCTCGACCTGTTGTCAACTCGAAGGGCAAGAGGCGACGACCTGGCACCAAAACCTTGGCGCAGGCGCTGAAGAACCCCCCGGACGACCTCTTTGTCGACTTCATCTCGAAGTGCCTAGTGTGGGACCCTGAGCGTCGTCTGAAGCCCCAGGCAGCATTGCGGCACCCGTACATCACCGCAGGTCGGCGATCGAAGGTCTCCAACCCTTCGCCCAGCACGGCGAAGGCGTTGCTGCAATCCGCATCGTCCAACCTCGGGAGCCGCAGCACGAAGGTCACCGAGACCCCCAAGAAGTCGATGATCAGCGCCCCCACGCCCCTCACGGCCCGTAGCGCTCGCACCTCTGGTGTGCCTACCACACCCAGCACGTCCACGAGCATGCACGGTAATACCCTTGGCTCTTCATCGAGGTCGTATCGGTCGTCCCAAGCACAATCCATGTCAACTTACCACTCAAGCCGTACCATGGTAAGTCAATGTTCCTAGACCAGGGTGAGCACGATGCTAACCGGCGATGCAGACCACCGCAAGATGATCTCCATGACCGGGATACCTTGACCATACGAACTCGCTGCTGCCTTAATCGCTCTTGCAAACTACCCATGATATTTACTACCCTATGCTGACGAATTCTCGAGCTGGTCTGTTTTAGTTGGTCCTTGCTATCCAATACCCCGTTCGGCTACTTGTACTTTATTCCCTGACGCATCATTCCCTCATCCACGTTTTGCCCTCTCTCCATCCGCAAGTCGAGCGCTGTTGTTATTTGTCTTCCGGTCTGTTACCCGCCATTATTTCACGTCGCATCATCATCATTTCGCAATAATACGATGGCACTCGGGGCTCTTTCTCCTGGCATTGCTGCGCGGTTGCGTGTTAAGTCGAATGAACTGAACGAGGTCATGATCGTGCGATCACATGCGCGGAACTGAATGCTCGTCGCGATGTTAATCATCTTTGCTTGGGCTCGTACAAATACATGCTGCAATCAGAGCTCAATGTCTCCACCGTCATCGAGGCAACGCAGCTTGATGAAAACATCGCTACCTGGGTTGTGAGGTACAGTCAGCAATCTGGACCACGCGCGGAGCGACAAAGAACGTACCCCAGCCATCCAGCGACTTGAAGTCGAGCGACCCGCCGAAATACCTGCGGAGACATGAGCGTCCGACCGCCTCGCCCCCGGAGGATGCAGAACTTACCTCGCATACAGCCTGCTCATCGGCAATCCATAACCCAATCCAGCGATGGTACCCATACCCATCTGTACACCTCGCCCTGTGATCTCGGAGAACAAACCCTCGCCATTTCCTCCAGGGCTGACTGCGTCAATGGCCGCACTCCCGCCAACATGCTGTGCGGCATATGGCCCGCCGCCCATGCCTTCATCCTCCCACTGGGAGCCACCATTGCCTTCCGCGCCCCGCCCGGCAGTGGTGAACGAATACGAGAAGATGCGCTCCAGATTCGCGGGCGGGACGCCACCACCTTGGTCACGAACGCGCATGGACAGGTAGCGTGGGGCGAAATGGCTCAGTGTGCTGGTTCCCGCGGGGCTCAGTGACTGCGGAGGCGGGGCCGCAATGGTGATGACGACCGGCGGTATGGGCACGGTGGACGAATACGAGTGGTGTCGCTGGTGCCATTCGACCGTCGCGCGGAAGGAGTTCTTGAGTATCTCCGTAAGGATGTACTCCAGATGTACAGGCACATAGCTACATGGCCCAGTCAGTCCTGACGCTCCCTGTAGGCACGACCTAGCTGCACTTACGCGAACGTCGCGTCCGCATCGCCGTCGATCACGATCTGCGGACTCGCGCCCAAGGTGGCTTCGCACAGGTCGCTCACGAACGACCCGCACACGCCGATCATCTCTTTCGGGGAGCAGGCGAGGTCGACGACACCCAAGTGATTGCTCCCGTTGTCTCCTCGCGCCAGGTCGCGCGAGATAGCGATGTGCTGCTCTGCGATGAGACGAACCGCTATGCGGTTGCGGATGGTACTATCCAAGAATTCGCTAATCTGCTCCGGCGTAAGATACCTCGAGCATTCCTGGAAGCTGGCCGAGAGCAGGGCCGCATGAGCATCTTTGAGCATTCATATGATTCAGTGACCACACGCACCCTTTGGCCATGGCTGGAATATCATTCGCATGACTTTGCACAAGCTCCGACAGCTGTTCGATGAACCGTGCGTTCTCTTCCAGAGTCTTTACAGGCGGATGCTTGATGAGGAACTGGAACGCCCTCCGGTGCGCCTGCAGCGTCCGCGCTATGAACGGGTTCATCCCCACAATGAATGGGAGCGCTTCTAGAGAGCGCGCGCGCATCGCCAGCCTCCTAGGAATCTCCGTGAAGACATACTCGACAGACTTCAGAACGGACTCGGGCGTGAGCGGGCGGGCGAAAGAGAGGATGGTGCGGAGAGTCAGGGGCCGCGGTGGCTGCTTGGCGTGTTCCTCTATGAGGCGCGAAAGCTCGGTCGGTGAGAGCTGGTTCTCTGTTGAGGGTTCGGCATGGAACTGGAAGTCATGCTTCCGTGAGGAGGAGGAGCAGAAACCCAAGACGTGCCGTGGGCGAGTCGGAACGACGAGTCTCGCATCGCCGAGTCGCGGCTGTATTCGTCGAGATGCATGCGCAATGGTCGCGAACCTATTCATGTCAAGCTACCCCCGTATGCTCACAGGATTGTGTTGAAGCGTCGAGGGAGAGGAGAAAGCAGGAGCGGAAGCATGTCAGGCGAGACTGTGAAGACGGAACTCGCTCAGACGCGTCGCGCGCCGGGCTCAGATGACGCGCTGTGCGCCTACCCCGCATGCGAGCCGCAGCCATCTCACTCGGATCTCAGGAATGCACTGAGGAACTCAGGCCCATAGTGTCCGATAGCATAACGACGTATATAGAAGACATGAGAGACATGATACTAATCTAGTTATACACTTGGTACAGGGGTCTGCGAAGAGGATAACGGGTGAGCGCATGACCATGGATACTTCAACGAGGTCGACTTACGTGCTGGAGAACTTGGTACCTTGGCGGACGACCTTCTCAACCGCGTCGAGGAAGTCACGCTCCGTCGCGACCTTCCGCCGCGCACGGATGGCGAACATACCGGCTTCCGTGGCCACTGATCGCAACTCGGCACCAGTCGTGTTGGGACATAGCCGGGCAATCAAGTCGAAACGGATGTTGCGCTCAACGCTCATGCTAAATAAGAAGGTCAGCTCGAAAGCTTCAGAGAGCATGTCGATGGACGGTGCTGACCTTCGTGCATGGATGCGGAGGATGTGTGCACGACCCTCGGCATCAGGTAATGAGAACTCAACACGACGATCGAGACGACCAGGACGCAAGAGTGCAGGGTCCAACGTATCAGGTCTATGGTGCACTGTTAGCTGACACACCTATACGGAAAGCAAGATATGACGCACCGGTTGGTTGCCATGAGCACCTTAATGTTCCCCCGAGGGTCGAAACCGTCAAGCTGGTTGATGAGCTCCAACATTGTCCGCTGGACCTCGTTATCGCCACCCGCCCCGTCGTCAAACCGCGCTCCACCGATAGCATCGACTTCGTCGAAAAAGATAATGCACGCCTTCTTACTCCGCGCCATCTCGAAGAGCTCCCGGACCATACGAGCACCCTCGCCGACGTACTTCTGCACAAGTTCCGAGCCAATCACACGGATGAAGGTAGCGTCTGTTCGATTCGCCACAGCGCGCGCGCAAAGGGTCTTGCCAGTACCTGGGGGACCAAAGAGCAGGACACCCTTTGGCGGGTCGATACCGAGGTTGACGAAGCGTTCGGGCTACACTCGAGTGTAAGTCCAAGCTGAGATGAGGTAACAAACCATACGCACCGAGAGCAGAGGGGTCTCGACAACTTCCCGGAGCTTCTCAATCTGCTCCTTGCAGCCACCAATGTCGGAGTAGGTCACGTCAGGCTTCTCCTCGACCTGCATCATTGTGACGGAGGCGTCGATCTTAGGCGGGAGAGGGATCTGGATCTGGTACTTGTTGCGGTCCACACTGCGACAGCATTGAGCGGACATACGCGTGAACACCAAGTGAGAAGCATACCCAACGCGCATTCCTTCTTCGATGTCCGTAGGCGCAACCCGCTCGCCAAGGCCGACAACAAACTTTGCAATCTGCTTGATGTTGATGACATACTTGTCTTGCTCGTCTGCGCCCTTCTGGCCCTGCACCGCGCCTTCAGGATTGACAGCTCGAGCACGCTCTGCCGCGTCTGGGTCCATAGGAATGATCTTCGTACACCGGGCGACCTGCAGAGGGTGCTCTTCTCCCATCCGTTGTCGGTCGGCAGGCAAGTCCCAGAGGTTGGGAGACGCGAGACCAGTATCAGACTCCTTGACACCTGCCATGAATGTAAGAGCAGAGTACGTGTAGCGGATGTGGGCTACGAACCGAGCTTCTCGTTTATGCGTTTCTGGACCTCCTTGATGTCCTGGTCAAGCTTCTTCAGACGCGAGGCATACGGTCCTTGGCCCTACAAGCTGATGAGCTATACGTACTTGGGAAGCTCAGCAATGTGAACGTACGTATGTCTTGAGGATTTGGATGTCGCTATCATCGAGAGCTGAGACCAGAATCAGCCCGCACTTGCACAATATCATGAGAAGGACTCACGTTTGATTTCCTTCTCCTCCTTCTCGTCGGCCTTCTTGTCCCCTACGTACCAAGGTCAGTACTGCTAAGCGGGCGGCACGGCTAATATCACGTACATTTCTCCCAATCTCTGCGATGATATGTTCAGTACACAGTAGCAGACACGTATAGCCTCTGAACACTTACGCTTTCGGCGGCATCGTGTATGAGGTGGTAGTTGCGGATGAAGGTGAAGTGGACAGACACGCTTGGTCAGAGGCGCACTTGCAGGAGAGGACGCGTCACTCTCATTCACGCGCGTAAGCGCTCGCGTCCGGCGTCTCTCGTGCCCGCCTGCCATTTCTGGAAGCGTTAGACCCAGGCCCAGTCACCGGCGCCTTACCGGACTTGGTGCACTGTCGTCAGTCGGCCCTGACCTGCGCACCTGCAGCGAGCGTTGCGCCCTCACCGCACTTATCCTCCATCCCATTCTGCACGATGGCCGGCGCCCTCGACAACGCAAAGAAGGACCTCCCAAAGGTCAGAGACGAGCACCGAGAATCGCGGTTCGGCCAGGTGTATGGCGTCTCCGGACCCGTCGTCATTGCGGAGAACATGACCGGCTCCGCTATGTACGAGCTCGTTCGTGTCGGGCACGACGAGCTTGTGGGCGGTGCGTGCTCGTGTCAATATGGTGTCGGGATGTGGATGCTGAGTTTGGAAGATAGAGGTCATTCGTATCGATGCGGACAAGGCTACGATTCAGGTGTATGAGGAGACGTCCGGCGTCACAGTCGGCGATCCCGTTTTGCGCACCGGAAAGCCTCTCAGTGTCGAACTAGGGCCTGGTATGTCCGTGAAAGACTTCAACTCATACCGTGGCTCACAATATGTCAGGTCTGATGGGGAACATCGTCGATGGTATTCAGCGGCCACTCCGAGTATGTCTAGTCCTGAGATATTGCTGATATCAAGCTAACGCCCGCGCAGTCTATCCAAGAGCTTTCCAAGTCCATCTACATCCCCAGGGGTATCAACACTGAGGCTCTTGACCGGTCACTGAAGTGGGACTTCAACCCTGTCAACTTCAAGGTGCGCGTCATCCCATCTCGGCGTACGTAGGAGATTGACCGAACGTGCATGCGTAGGTCGGCGACCACATATCTGGAGGTGACATCTTCGGGCGCGTGTACGAGAACTCCCTCGTTGACAACCACAAGATCATGCTCGGTCCCCGAGGGCTTGGTACCATCACGCATATCGCTGAGAAGGGCAGCTATGCGGTAGATGTGAGTGCTAGAGTGGAAGTGGCAGGAGCATGGCTGATCACGAGAATGGTGCATAGGACATAGTCCTCGAGACCGAGTTCGAGGGTAAGGTCACTAAGCACACCATGATGCAAGTGTGGCCAGTCCGTGCTCCTCGGCCAGTCAGCGAGAAGCACACCGCCGACTACCCTCTGCTCACCGGCCAACGTATCCTGGATGCCCTCTTCCCGTACGTATTCCATGCTCATGCATGTGTTCGCACATCTCACTCTCGATGAAGCTGTGTACAGGGCGGTACGACGGCCATCCCTGGTGCTTTCGGTTGCGGCAAGACTGTCATCTCTCAAGCGTTGTCGAAGTACTCGAACAGTGACATCATCATCTATGTTGGCTGCGGTGAGCGCGGAAACGAGGTAAGACCTGCCAGCTATGATTCACTATGTTAACTCACACATCATGGCTCGCAGATGGCTGAAGTGCTCATGGATGTAAGTGTCATTTCTATGTCGAAGCTCTAGTAGCGTATGCTGACGTTGTCCTAGTTCCCTGAGCTCTCGATGGAGGTTGGTGATCGCCAAGAGCCCATCATGAAGCGCACTACCCTCGTCGCGAACACCTCAAACATGCCTGTCGCCGCCCGCGAAGCGTCCATCTACACCGGTATCACCCTCGCAGAGTACTTCCGTGACCAGGGCACGAACGTCTCCATGATGGCGGACTCAACGTCGCGTTGGGCTGAGGCGTTGCGTGAAATCTCCGGTCGTCTCGCGGAAATGCCTGCAGATTCCGGCTACCCGGCATACCTTGGAACGAAGCTAGCGAGCTTCTACGAGCGTGCAGGAAAGGTCACCTGTCTCGGCAACCCTGTCCGGCAAGGAACTGTTTCCATCGTCGGCGCGTAAGTATACATCTCGAACTGGACCCTACCGTCTCGACTCACTCTCCTCATAGCGTGTCTCCTCCCGGAGGCGACTTCTCCGACCCGGTTACGGCAGCGACTCTCAGTATCGTTCAGGTATTCTGGGGTCTCGACAAGAAGCTCGCTCAGCGGAAGCACTTCCCATCCGTCAACTGGTCGCTCTCCTACTCGAAGTACACCAAGGTGCTCGAGCCGCACTACGAGAGTACCGAGCCCGGCTTCGTCGAGCTGCGCACGAAAACGAAGGAGATCCTCCAGAAGGAGGAGGACCTCGCAGAGATCGTGCAGCTCGTCGGGAAGAGTGCGCTCGGCGAGAACGACAAGATCACGCTTGAGGTTGCGCGCATGCTCAAGGACGACTTCCTGCAGCAGAACGGCATGAGCGAGTACGACCGCTTCTGCCCGTTCTACAAGACGAGCGCGATGCTCCGCAACTTCGTCGCCTTCCACGACGCCGCCCAGCGCGCCGTGGCGCAGGGCGACGTCACGTTTGGGAAGATTCGCGACTCCGCGGGCGATCTCATGTACAAGCTGTCGCAGATGAAGTTCGAGGTCTGCGTTTTTCTACGTCCGTTGTAGTGAGGATGTGTGCTGACGGGGCGCCGTGATAGTCGCCATCGCAAGGAAAGGAACCTATCAAGCAGAAGATGGACGCACTGTACAACGAGATCCAGGAGAAGTTCCGGCAGCTGGTAGAGTAAAGGACGGACTGATACCCACCCATTCACGATTTGTATGTCGCATAGTTTCTCACTTCCTGTTCTCTCGACGCAGCCGGCAAGCAAACAAGCTTTGATCAACTCTAGGTCTCGAGCCTCCTATTCATAGTGCACTCCTCAAGATCCCGGGTGCAGTAAGGTGTTGGAGCGGCCTGCTAGAATTCGGCGCCTGAACCTCCATCAGGCTCTTGCCTCGCTGTCAATTCGCGTTGACCCTGAAGGTTGAACAGAGTGCACTGAACAGTTCCGAGCGTCGCAGGCAC
This sequence comes from Pilatotrama ljubarskyi, assembly GCA_022385805.1. NCBI lineage: Eukaryota > Fungi > Basidiomycota > Agaricomycetes > Polyporales > Polyporaceae > Pilatotrama > Pilatotrama ljubarskyi. The sequence continues at coordinate 404,482 of MU277683.1, read as the reverse complement.
GGAATGCCAGATAAGATGCGCACCTGCAGGTATGCAGCTCACAACTGCTGCGGATGACGATCGCGTGTTGCACCATGCCGAGGCTCGGGGAGGGTGGTCAGTGGTTCAGACAGGTGCGCTAGCGCCGACGCCGGGGGCCCCTGGCTGCGGTCTGTGCTCACTGCTGCGGGTCCGCAACGGAAATGAGCCACTGCGTATGTCATAACCCGAAGACAGGGATCCAGTACTTATACCTGCGGTCTCTGGGCCGGCGCCCATTCCACACCTGTCCGTTCTTGACTGCCCACCAAGATGCTGTTGTCGCACGCCGTGCTCGCGGTCGTGTACGGTAGCTTGTTGACCTCCGCGCGCCCTGAATGGGGCCACGCTAGAGCCTACCAGGACGCTCGATCGACTGAGCCCGCATACGTCCAGGAGGAAGAGTACGCAATCGGCCAGGGTGGTTCTTGGCAGTGGGTGCCCGACGGGCCCCAGGCAGTGATGGGCGTGCAGCACTCGGATGATGATGGACGTGAACATCCGTTCCCGCATCCTTTCCCTGACGTCCCTGGCCCACCGGACCACCTTCCCGAGCCGCCGCATCGCGTGCCGCTGCCCCCCCAACCGCCGTTTCCCCGTCCCCCTGAGGAGGGTCCTGCTCATCCTCCGCCGCCGGGTGCTCCGACGCATTCGGAGCAGACCATCTACGAGTTTCTGCAGAGCAATCCGAGGTATGTCATCCGTACCCGACTCCCTCATATTCACGAGCTCAGCAACGGCGTAGGTTCTCGCGCATATTCAAGCTCGTGAGTTACACCGAGGAGATCACGAAGCTGTTGAACGACAGTTCTGCAAAGTAGGTTCTTGCTGTCTAGGCTACGTGTTATGGCTCACGCATACTTCGACCAGTGTGACGTTCTTTGCGGTCCCGAATTGGGCTTTGCCTCCGCCGCCTCCGCGCGATCCTCACCGTGATGAGGTGAACTGGTTCGACCGCGCTGCTGCGGAGCCCTTGCACACGCTCGCGGTTGCCGAAAATCTCATCCAGCTCGATGACCACCACCACGATGAGGACAGGAAGAAGTTCCTCGAGGCAATACTCAAGGCAATTCTGAAGTACGAGACGCTTCCCACGGCGTACCCTTCTGCGGAGCTGGCAAAGAATGTGACCTTTGCCACCTCGCTCACCCTCTCTGATGGCTCGCTTGACGGAGAGCCTCTGCGTATTCGTGTCGGTACCGCGCTTGGTGTGTTCGGTCCCCACATCAACGTCAACGTTGCATCCAAGGTGATCAGTGCTGATATTAAAACGAAGAACGGTGCGTAGCCTGGGTAGTGGGCACTCAGGGTATCTGACTTACGATGTCCGGCTGTATAGGTTTGATACATGTCGTCAGCAGGCCGGTCCTTCCCCCTCCGTCTATCTTCCAGATTGGTTTCCTCTTCCAGGACCAATTCTCCACGCTGGTATGTACAGTGACAGAGATCATCGCAACAGTACTCATTTCAGATGTGCAGACTTCGGCCTTACAACGCGTGGGCTTGACCGATGCGGTGGAATGGCGTGAGGTGCCCGGTTCCGACGGCAAGCACACCGTCGATGGCTCTCCTGCAGTGACGTTCTTCGCGCCAACAAACAAGGCGTTTGCGCGTCTCCCGAAGAGACTGAGGGCTTTCCTCTTCTCTCCTTTTGGCGAGAAGGCGCTGAAGAAGCTGCTGCAATTCCACATCGTTCCTGAGGTAGTTCTCCACGCAGGTTAGTCACAACCGCAAGCCCATACCTCCTCACCTGACCTTGATAAACACAGATTACCTTCACAACGCGTCTGAGGCGCACTCTACATTTGTCCGCCGCGCCTCGTTGGACAATGCATTCCTCGACGTCTATAAAGGTTTCGGTTACGATGATGACCTCTTACAGTCCTCCATGGAGGCACACCCGCCTGGCGCTCATCTCAAGAGTGCGCCGGGCTGGGCGGAGACCAGAGCTGTGCCGCCGTCGTTTGAGAACCACGGGTACCCGAAGTGTAGCAGGCGCACGGCTAAGGATCTTGGGGTCGAGTATGCGGCACCACCGCCGTATGGTCCTCAGCAATATGGATCAGACCATTGTTACCCTCCCCAACCTGGCGCCCCGGCCCACGGTCCGTGGAACATGCCTCCGCCGCCCCCGCACGTTGGACACCATCATCACCACGGATATGCGCACTCCCATGCGCCACCCCCGCCGCCTGCCCACTTCCCTTACTATGAGGGACCTCATCACCCGCCTCCTCCCCAGTATCCTCCGTGGGCGGAACATCACTCCCATTTCTTCCCCTCTCCGTTTGAGCACGGCCCGCACTTCCCTCCTCCCTTCTCGGAGTATGGACCGCATCACCCACCGCCTCACCATTCTCCTGGGGGATATGGCTCACATTTCCACCACCACCCGCCGCCGCCGCCCCCTCCTCCTTGTCATCCTCCCTTCGAACATGGTCCGCATCACATCCCGCCCCCGCCGCACTGTCGTCACGGCTACGGAGAGGCACCTCGATTCCCGCCGCGCTTCCCTTCTCACCGCCCGCCTTTCGAGCATGGACCCCATCAGTACCCGCCCCCGCCGCCCTACCACCATCATCCGGCGGGAGACGGTCCTCAGTTCCCGGGTCACGGGCCGCACTTTCCGCCTCCGCCTCCGCCTGGTCCTCACAACCCTCCCTTCGAAGATGGTCACCACCACCTGCCTAAGGTTCCCCGCCCTAAGATCTCCTATAGCCGCAACATCACAACATCGACACTGCTCACCAATCACTCCTTGAACCTGTACGTCGTCCAGGTCGAGCACACCGTGCCCATCCCGGCGCACCGCCGCACGTTCTACACTACTACAACCTTCGCTCACGGCACGCCGGTCAGCCTGGCCGACATCCCCACGCGCAACGGGGTGCTGCATGTTATCGACAGGATCCTGAACCCCAGGAAGAAATCCGTGTGGCCTCTTCGTCCCGAAGACGCGGAGAAAGCACACGTCGGCCAGCTTGATGATCAAGTGGCTCTCGACAGAGACTGGGAGGATTGGGAGGAGTGGGTGCCTCTCTGGGCGAATCAGGAATAAGTTACAGTGTGTACGGATTACATCATTACAGTCCTCCAGCCTCGCCCTAAATAGCGTTCGTTTCCCTTTCCCTCTCCAGCCTTGTTGCCATAACCATGTACCAGCCCGAACCAAATGTGCCTATCTAACCTGCGAAAATCGGATGATATCTTCGTTCCGGATTAGGGTGATTCTGCTGGAATAATTCTTACATCGCTTAGCATCGCTTAAGGCGAGTGGCGCCACCTGATTGGCTGGAGCCCATAAGAATTCTTACAGCAGAATCACTCTATTATGCGCCTTCATGTATCGTGCACGTCTGCGTTTGTCGGAAGATCGCGAGGCTGATATGTTTTATTCGGGTCATGGAATCAGCACACCTCAAGGGTACGTTCAGATGTTTCCGTGTTCTTATTCAATCGTTCGGAATACAAAGTCCAAGCGTCGATGAAGCTTCAGTCTCGCGGCCCACAAAAGAATCCCCCTGATGCTCTGCCGATGGCCGACGTTGCTTGGCTGCCTTTCCCGTCATTCGCCGATGGCCACGACTACGGACATGCGTTTCCCAAAGACCGCCGTCCACCATGACAGGTTGGCTCGGATCCGTGGTGCACACTTCGCACACCCTCCTTTGGTTCGCCGTAAGCACCGAAAGGGGGCTGGTTGTGCTTCTGTCAGAATATGGGACGGGCGTCATCGTCGATTGGAACATACTCTGTCGGCTTCTCGCGCACGGTGAGCATCTCCGCCGCAGTATTTGAAAGCGTCAACGGATCTGGCAAAGGGCCTCCTTCCAAAAACTCTACAGGCGCAATGTAAACTGAGCTGAACGTTGAGACAGCGGTGACTACGCACTTTCCGTGATGGCTTCTGCAACATCGTGCACGTTAGTCTTCCAGGCATCCCCAAGCTCTTAGCACAGCCATTGATATTCAGCCTTGCTCGCGCCGTATGATCATCGTGGCGACTCACCTGTGGCATCCAGGAGATACATCGGGACCGTAGGAGCGCCGCTTTCTGCCCGGCTGTCTGTGTTTGCAGCGTTGACTGCAGGCAATAGCTTGTTGCGGATCCATGTCACCTGTCGTTTTGCGTAACGTCTGGTGCCGAGCTTCATTTGCTCGACCGCATCCCGAAACGCCTTCTCCGAAGGCGAGGGGGAACTCAGATACTCGTGGAATTCCTTGTATCCTGCGTGATCAAGTTGGCTCATTAGCATATCACTAGAGCGACTCGGAGATGCGTGCTAACCAATTGCTTGATAGATACCGAGTGTGTAATCCATGCGCGGCTCCTCGCCCGCGGACGGAGCGTCGCCGGCGGCCCTCTCCGCCGTAGCAGCGGAAGCGATGGCTCTAAGAGTCTGTATCTCGCTTAGGAGGCCTTGCTACTACGCCGAGCGTAAGAACAGCAAGGTGGCGACGGCATTTGTTTTCTCACCTCGATCATCTGGTCCACTCGTTCATCCAGACGGGGTTTCAATACCTCAGGCTTCGCATACAGCCAGAAGCATAGAGTGTGATATCTAGTACATGGTGAGCAATCGAGCGAGACATCAGACCGAGAAGTATGACCTCGGTTTCGGGACGACTTTAGACTGCTCCTTGATGACCTCACTCGCAAGTCGACGGTTCTCTTGGATGACTCGGAGGCTCGTGAGCACCTTACGGGCATCCCGCCAATGCCATCGCCGCGCGACTAAGGGATCTAGAGCCATGAGAAGATCATGCAACTTGTGTGCAATCGATGGGTCGTCATCTGCGCTTGGGGCCAGTTCGGGCAGGTTATGATAAAGGTCGAGCAGCTCTTGCGGAAGTGCAGTAAGGGCGTTCGCAAAATCCCGTGATTGGGGGCTATCTGGCAGCTGAGCTCCATCCTCGGGCTTCTCAAGAGAGGCCATGCGCTCCGGGAAAATCAGGTGTTGTATCCAGTACGAAGTCCCGCCCACCACAATTGGGATCTGGTTCCGACTGTGCGTTTCGTCGATCTACGGTTGCGTCAATTTTAGCGCCATACCCCAGAATTTTGTAGGGTATCCCTACAGCTTCTATAGCGTGTTTGATCCATTCCGGGCCCGTGAGCTGCTCTCCGGGCTTCTTGTAGTCCATGAGTAGATGTTCCACACCGCACCGCTCTTCAAGCGGGACCTTGTTCGTAATGACGTCCATTCCCTCATAGACCTGCATAGAGTCTGCATTGATAACCCTCGCGCCACGGTATGGGTGCCTATCGCTGCCTCGCGCCAGGGAAAGAGCTATTTCGATGCCGAGTTTCGATTTCCCCACTCCGGTGGTCCCACAGATGACCAGGAGCGGTTTTGCGGAGATGGCCGTATGAAGTGAGTTCATTGATCTCCTGAACAACGCTGCCTGTACCGTTTCATCAGATTCGTAAATGTTAACAACTTCCCTAGAAACAGACTGACGATGATGACCATGCACCGAGCATGTCTAGAAGGTATCCGGAAACAAGTTGTGGCAGAGCGCTTAATAAGCCAGCGTAAATGTGCGAGGATGTGACGCCGCGGCCACCCCGGGCGCGGCGTGTTGCTTCGACACGATGCGCTACATGCATCCCAGCAGCAACGGTGCTTCAGTCTGATACAGGGCAGATATGGGGAGCATTGTCGTAGATCTACAGGAATCTTCTCATGGGCGTGCCTGCCTCGAGCAAAAATACACTGTGCAGATTTTGCATTCATAGCGCTAAGTATGGTACAGGAGATACGGGGTGAGTACGACCAGGTCAAGCAGTGGTGTCCATACGATCCGGTGAGATGCTGCGACTACGAGAGCGGAAACGACCAGGAGAGCCATTTGCCGAACCATTGAGACGGTCCGGCGAAATACTGCGGCTACGCGACCGGTAGGGGGAGCCCGAACCAGGGCGGGAGCGGCTCCGACTGCGAGAGACATACCGGGAACCGGGCGGGGATGGCGACCTGCCATCTCGACTGAGGCTCCGACCTCGACTGGGGCTTCTCGAAGGAGAGCGACTTCGTGCGCTGCTGGGGCTCCGCGAGCCAGGGCTTCTGCTACGATCCGTGCTTCGACTCCTGCTGCGACTTCTATCGCTCCCATGCTCGCTTTTGCCTTCCATAGCATCAAGCAAGCGACTCTTTCGTGGCCCGATCTCGCCTAGATCCTCGAGGACGTCGCGTTTCGTGATGCGCGGCAATATCAGGTCGCATACCCGTTCTTCCGTTAGTAGCTGGTCGACAAATTCATCCATGTGTATGATGGAATAGCCACCTTCTCTACCGTAAGCAAGGAGTAAGAGTCGGTAGACCTTGCTGTCACGTACCCATGCCACGATAACGTAGTTTGCGATAGTCTTTGAGTAACGGTTCGAGTACCTCGTAGACGTCCACGGCTCGGAAGGTCATACGAATATACATGGCTGCCAAAGCGCGGAGATATCTGTCAAGTCACGGTGAGTCTCCTCTCAACATCGTCGGCGACATATCGGACATACTTGAACTCGTCCGCCTGTAGGTATTCCAGCAGGATCTCCTTCTCCGGCTGGATCTGCAAGAGCTTCAGGAGCAGGCAGAGGAACTCCGTAGGCTTCTGATTGCCATACACGCCGCCTATCGCCTTGAGCTCGATGGCTTTGTCAATCAACGTCTCGGCTGGAGAGAGGAGAACTCAGCAAGCATCCAAGCACTATGGCCATCCGAACACACCGGTTAGGGCGAAACAATGCTCTTTCCAATACGCCGACTCATAGATGCGGTTGCGGATGACAGATTCAACTAGGTACTATCCAATCAGCTATGAATGTCTTCCGTCCACAAGCAAACGAAGTAGATACCTGAGGGTTCTGGCCGTGGATGGCCACCGCGCCGCGTACGGTGGTGTTGGCCATGTCGTACGCGTTGTTTACACGTATTTGTCGCACTACCCTACCTCTTTCACTGATCCCAGAAAGGCAATTGCTTGGTGTCGCTGCATCCTGCTGCAGCCGCCGTAACAACAGCTTCACAGACTAGTTCATGCGTCCGCCTCTCCCAGTATTGTCGAGTAGGATATATACTTGGTCGTCACCTCGTTCAATAAGGTCTGCGAGAACGTCCAAAGCCGTGGAGCTGTACACAGTTTAATGATGTAGCACAAAATGAACTCTACCATGCTCTTGTCGTCTAATGGCTATGATATCAGATTCCTATAGCTCGTGCAGATGATCCCTGTGTAGCATCTGAAGGCTCCGGGTTCGAGTCCAGGCGGGAGTAGGAGCTGCGTGTTTTTGTTTTGCTTCAGCAGGTTGATGATCCCACAGTACTTGCACCACATCTCGTAAGTCCATGCGTAAATCTTCATCATTTGCGTCGACCTACATCGACATGCAAGGATACTAGCACTTAGCAGAATGGTGAGCAATGGTGCTGCAATCTAAGACATCATGGTGTGTTCAGAGCAAATGATCAGAAAGGATATTCTTGCGGAGATGCCTCTGGATGGGCCGGCCGATGCGTTCGGGAGCATCGTAATCGATGGCAAAGATACTGACAGCCATCTCGCATCCCGCGCTCATCGGTGTCTCACCTATAATACTTGTTAGTCACGCATTGGGCCAGAATGAGCAGAAGGACGCACCAGGGTCCTCACGGATACCGTTGATGTCTGCATTGACGCTGCGAGCCCTTCCTGCAGATGTGTGTTCAAGAGGAAAGAACGAAGTTCAACATACTTGGCGCTTAAAGATCTTTAGACAGAGGCAAACCAGTTGTGGAGTCCATGATGATCTCGGGTTGACCACTGCTCTTGTACGCAGGCTGTAAACATGGGCCCAGCGAGACGATTCAGTCGGAACTAGCTTCTCACAGCGGTACAGTTGCTGCCTGGACCAAATGCCGGAATATAATATGAATGCTGTAGCCTGCAACTTGATGATGGAACGAGACTCGTATGTCAGTCCAATCCCTGGCAGCCTGAGGGGCAGTAGGCGCTCCTGTGTCGCGTTGACTTTGTCATACAGAGCGTGAACTAGGTTTGCTATGGCCTGACTCAATTGTATGAGCTTTTGCTCAGTGATATGCAAATCGGTGTCTCAATCAATTATCTTTGCAGCCAGGTCAGCAGGATCTCTCATTTGGTTGGTGTTTGTAGTGAAGGAGCGGTGGGTGGGGTTCCTAGCGGAGAGCGCTATGCGAGGAATCTATGGAGGGCAAGCACATTTGTCCAGCTTCGCCTGAGCAAAAATAAACCTCAGTCCGCGCTCGACAGTGGTATAAGTAGCAGCAATGGGACTGCTCAGAGTGTAAAAGAACGGGTCACTGTTCTGGCTTTTGTTTGGTCCAGACACAACCAAGTCAATGGGACTACTTACCGCCGAAATGCTCGGGAGCGACAATGTCAATCCCGTTGAAGATGACCTGCGTCACAGGGGGTGCCTTTATCAGATAAGGAGCTGAAAGCGGTAGAGAGGATCCATTACACAGGTTGGGGTTTTGAAGGCCTTGACCGAAGAAGGGCGTGCTGACCGGGATGCCAGTGGACTCGAATTCTCCTCCAGGTGCGGTGATGTTCGTGGTGGGAAGAACGGAAGTTCCACCTTTACCAGATTGCTGCACAGCCGCGAACGGTTGCGCTGACCTTGGTCTCCTCGACGAGGCTGTGAGGGTATCATAGCATAGGACGTCTGCGTCTGCATAGACATTCTCGCGAGGAACGCGGCCCAGGCACATACCATATGTGCACGGGAGGGAAACGGGATGGCACCGGGCAAAGGAAGTTGAACGCAACGCCCAAGGTGGAGCAGACAGGAGGCGCTCGTGAGAGAGTCGCAAACACGTGGTTCTCCCGCCCCTTCCCGCCTTGCACCAGGACCGCATACGGGACTCGGAATCGCTGTGCAGGGGTGTGCGCATGCACAAGCCCAAAGACTGCGACATGCCTACAGCTATGCCAGTTCTATATATGGCAATACCGTAGGATGACAGCCAGTCGCCCATAATGTCGCGCTTCGAGGATTGTGTCCTGAACACTATACGGAACGTAAGTCAGGTCTGTAAGCGTAAGAAGGCGGGATGCTGACTTGTATAGGCTTTTGGAGACAGGTAGCGTGCTTCATGCGCTATTACATATCCCCACATAGCGCTGTCGGCACGGGACAGCGTTGTTAGGAAGAAGGAAGAAAGACTACGCTGATATGTGGTCCGGTTGCGTGCACTCCACGACGGAAGATGGCTGGAAGGTGTCGTGATACTTCACTGGTCTGCATCTGAATTTGATAGCATCCGGCCAGTGCGAGTAGTGTTATTGCGTAGGTATGTCTAGGGATAGCATCCCAAACTCCTCCCAATGACCCAATCCGACATCGACTTCAATCTTGGCGCCAGTGTCAACGCCTCGAGTATGTTACGCTCTCCCGATGAACCCACTAGCATTGCAGGATGGCATACTACTTGCATAGCGACTATTCTGCATGTCTGTATCCCGGGTATGCCGCACCATTCTGCGCAATAGCCCGGGCGATACTGACCCGCGGTTTCAGTTCCATGGCCAGTCAGGAGCAGCAACCAAGTTGTGGCTACTCAAACGACCACGCTACCCGAACTAGCGTGTCTTTGCAATAGGTAAACACTGCTTGGATCGCCATTCGATCTGGCCCGAATTCACCGCAATCGCCGGCGAGCTCAGTCACTTCATGCAGTAGGAGCTATGGTCACCGCTAATCCGCAGGCTGACTGGACCTCTGCGATCAACAGTGCAGGTCCTCGGAGCTTGGCCTCACCTTCCGGGCTTCAGACGGTGCTGGCCATTGCGTCGGGATGCCCCCGTCGCTCTTTGTATGCCGTGATTTCATGGCGTTGATCGGGACCTATCTTTGTACATAGTGCATGGTGCAGCTACACGATTTTGCGATGAGAGGCTCAATCTCGTGGGATGCTAGACGAACCGGAAGCTCGGGTGTATACATAGATCATATATATAGGGTTGCAACGATCCAGGTAGCCGCAGCTGAAGGGACGAAATTGAGCATAGGGACTTCGTCGCTTGCAGCCATCACCGCCACAGACGGTGTCTGTCTCTTGAAGGTGTACGCCTCCGACGGAAAGTGCAGCTCCTCCCTCGCAGAGCTCTCTCGGCTCACGCTTTGCCTCACTCGTGCTCGAACCGCCTGGGGATGGCGTCCGTGCAGAGCTTGCCTGCGTATCTGCACCCAGGAGTCTCTGTCTCACAACCTCCACACCTCGAAGGTGATCCGTCCTTAGCCACGGAGATACTCCCTGGTCCGCCCCCTCTGGATTCCCTTCAGCAGGTCGGTCTTCCGAGGAAGGATCACAAAAAGACCACTGTCGCATTCTCATACTTGCCCGCATCCGACCCTGGGACAACGTACTCGAGCCATTTTGCGAGTGCTATCCCTGCTGCCTCCACCGACATGGATGGCACAAGGCGGAAACGAGCCCGTCTTGATAAGGGGTGCGTCGCTATTATTTCCCAACACTTGCAGCGTCGATGCTCATGTCGAACTGGCACTTCTCGCACGACATCCGGAACCCCTTGCAAATTGATACGACGGGCCACTATCGACGCCCTCTTGAACACACGTCAGCAGTGGCGAACGGAATAGATCTCAGCGTGCTTCAGCCCGTAACCTTGCTGCCGGAGGCCCCTTGTCGGACCCAATCGCGGGGCCAGAAGTCGCGGCCTCGTCATCACAACTTGCACCAGACTACGACCCTCTTTCCATACCCCTTGACTCGGACGACGTGATGGTATCCCGAGCAACCACTGCGCATGCTGAAGGCTCTCCTCCGGAGTCCGTACTACCGGTGAAACGGGTTCGAGGTCGAATGGGCAAGGATAGTGGAAAGGGGAAGGAGAGGGAAAGAGATGCAGTGGTCAAAGTGAAGGAGGAGCCGACTGTTGTGTCACTTGGTAACGATGCAGTCGCGTCCCTGGTGAGTACCGATGTCTGCGACTCGTCTACTCTCGTAACACCTGGCATCCAGTCCAATGAGGACCACTGTTCCGCCTGCCGATCGTTCGGTTCTCTGGTGTACTGCGACGGCTGTCCGAGAGCATTCCATCTGTGGTGTCTCGATCCTCCGATGGAACCAGCAGACCTTCCGGAGGGCGAAAGGTGGTTTTGTCCGGCTTGCCTTCTTGAGCAGGTGAGAGATCATCCGTAATCGTGTGTATCGTGATGATTCAGGGCGGCCGGATAGCGACCACCACCCAAGCCACCCGCATCGCTCAAGTTCATGGCTCCACTCATACACGAACTGAGCACCAGGATACCCTCGGAATATCAACTGCCACATGATATCCGCACCTTCTTCAAAGACGGTGAGCTCCTCCGCCCTCGAGGCTTGTACTCCGTCTCACTGAGACGCGCATATAGTCAGTAGCAGTGCCCGGGGCACGTACTTGGATACGTCTGAGATCAAACAAGCGCGCTTGAAGTAAGGCCGCTGACCATCTCCATTCGTCTCTTCTATCTGACAACGTCTTGAAGCCGCCATGGGCAGTTGGAGGACCGTGATCCTTATAGACTCAAAGACCGCAACGGCGAACCAGTTCTCTGTTTCCGATGTGGAACTTCAGCTTTACCCCCAGGGCTCGCTGCCGACTCGCCTACTGTGAAACGGGCGAGGCGGACAACATCAAGCAGCGGCGTCAACTATGACACGGGCAGGGCCATCATCTCGTGCGATTACTGCCATCTCCACTGGCACCTGGACTGCTTGGATCCGCCGTTGGTTTTCATGCCCCCTTGGAACAAGAAGTGGATGTGTCCGAACCACGCGGAACGCGTACTGGTGAGGTCTTTGTTTTTCTCTTACTATGTTATGTCCCCTAACGCTACCCTCAGCAACCTAAGCATCGCATCCCCAGAGCTCATGCGACACCGATCGACATCACCAAACCTCGCCAGTGGAACAATGGAATCATCGAAATCGTAAACACAGATGCAGCACCACCACCGGCTGTTGTTCCGCAGAGGCTCAATGTGGACGAGGTCCTCATTAACGGTCGTAGATATCGAGTGCCAGAGAGGATCATAACGCTTGACTTCTGGGACAAAGTTTCTAAAGGCGGTGGAGGAATTGGTGAAGCGTAAGTCGCTTTTAGACGCGTTTGGGAAGAGCCTAACAGATACCGTAGTAGGGAGGTTGATGCTTCGAGCCGGATGTCGTCGCCATTGACCTCGCTGAGCTCGCTCGACGGCGAGGACAGATTGCCACCCATGTCCCTCGAGCCCTCTCTGTATACGCTAGATGACGTGAAGTTCGCCCAGGTAAGCCTGATCTTATGATACTACGTAGGTTAGGTCTCATGATCATGAACAGCTATTATGTGGTCTCCGTCTTCAGAACGCATCAACTGCAAGCGAGGGACCGTCAGGCAGTAACTCTGGCAGCTCACAGGGGGACACTTCGGGCACGAACAACACCGTGCCCCCGCTCCGAGTGAAGGAAGAGAACGGCGTTGCTCATGTAAGCCTTGCCATGCCTTGCCCCCTTTCGCCGCTTAACTTTGGTGCAGGACATCCCCGACCAGGTCAGCCAGACCAGTACGGACGAAGGCGTTCAGGGAGACACTGCGGGGAGCTCTTCGAGGCCACGCCGTGCCGCGGCATCTCGTACCCCCGCGCCCGCCAGGTCTCGTTCTACCAGACGATCTGGACGATGGGCAGACGGTGAGGTACCGATGGACGTCGACCTCCCTGAACTTGTGATATCCTCTGGGAAGCGTCCCGACGCGCGGAGGAAGGCCGCTAGACCTCCCCAGACATCGGAGAGCACTTCAAGCGCATCAGCATTAGTGGCCAGTGCCGTTGAAGCCACGCCCGAGGTCGACAAGCCTTCCGAGGTGGCAAGCACCTCTTCCGCCTCGGCCTCTGTGAGACCGAAACGAAACAGACAACATCCTCGGCCACAACCAGCCCGCGCTACTGTGTCGTCCGGCACCGATGCTGTCGCGACCAGCTCGCACGACCCCTCACATGCAGAGGTGAAGCCGGGGCCATCCACTCGCACAGCGAGAACGACTGCAGGCTCCTCCCAAACAGGCCGGAAGAAGGGCAACAGTACTGTTGAGGGCCCGGCCAATACGTCGCGTGGCCACCATAAGCCAGTGACTCCGCCTAACGCGAATGGCCACGCCGCTCCCGCCAGTGCTCCCGAACAGAAGTCTGAGGCTACTCCAACGCTCAAGATCCGACTGCCGAGACTCGGCGCTTTCACCTCCCCCTCGGTCGTTGCGCAAGCGACTACGTCCGAAGCCACACCCAAGGCGTCCCCCACCAAGGTCACTGCTGCCTCATCTAGCTCCTCCCGTTCGCGACGTTCGCTGAGAAGGCAGGCATCTCTCTCTACCTCATTTAACTCCGCCACCACGAGCGAAGCGAGCGCTAGCTCGAGAGTCAACGAGACCGGCCTATCTACCAGCCCCATCGAGTCCTTCTAGTCTCAGAGCTTTCGCGCACGACAGATCGTTTATCGTTATTCTATCGTGTTCTGCTGACTCCCTACTGTAAGGCGATGTACCGTATTCCATCCCAAGTCTCCACCTCATGACTTTGCACGAATCCTCAGTACTCAGTCACTCCTTCAGTTTTCAATACCGTAAATTTGATGTATTGGTGGTGCTAGCGGACTTGTCCAGCGGTGGTGATCGGACGTCCGGATCGGAAGCCGGAAGAAGCCCCAGTACTATTTGGTCGTCTCCACGATATCGATGTCCAGGAGTGTGTATCTTACCATGACACCATTCAGAGCCGTCGTCCATGATGCGTAGTACACGTCTCCTGGTCAACTCGAAGCGACCGACTGCCTTAGAGGGTCAACGCTGCGTCGCGCTCTCGGGATACGAGCTATGGATGAACTATGTACGGGAATGTCCCACATATCTCAGACATTCTGTATGCTACCCAACTGACCTTCACCTATGCCAACAGATAGAGAACGTCCTAGTGATCCCCGCACGTGTTGATATCCCTAGATTCACAGATGCCCTCTCGGAATGTGCGCAACGGTACCCGCATACTACAGGGTTCCTCCACAGACGAGGCGATGATTGGGAGGTTCATACAGAAAATAAAATGGCATGACGGACTCTGGCATGCTGATGCGTTCCTGCATACACAGATCTCTCTACTCAATCTTGCCCTTGCGGTCGAAGTAGAAGAGAGACCAAGCACGTCGGTCGGTATTGGGGACAACTGGGTACTACAGCGGACCCTTCGTCACTTCCTTGCCATGCCGCGCCAATGTCAACCCGGAAACTCGCTGGGACCATCCCTCTGCAACGAACCCGAGACGTCTTCTCTGCTGCTCTTCAAGGTCACCCTGGCCAAGACAGAGACTGCCATCGGTGTTTCCTGGCATCATGCTCTAGGTGCGAGACTCACTTGGAATCGTGTTAAGAGTCCGAACGTGGTCACTCAATCACGTTTGCAATGGGTAGGGGATGCCACTGTCCTCGAGCGCTTCATGCGGTACCTCTCTGAGCAATATACCGGAAGTGATATCAATCAGTACCCTGCACCCACCTTCAACAAGCGCGTTTTCCCGCATCCATCCAGTGGTCTCATTGAGCGCTATTCGAGGCTTATGCTCCATCTGCGGGAGACTTGTCCGGTCCACGAACTTGGCAACCGATATGCAGATATGAACGCGGACACGTCCTGGGTCAGCTTCAAGATATCCACCAGTCAGCTGAACAGACTCAAAGAGAAGGTCATGGAGGCCGTCGTTGAGAGGAACATGAGGCTCTCATCGCAAGATGTGTTGACAGCATACGTAGTCCACGTTCTCAATCGTCACTTGGATGTGCCAATTACCACTATCACGAATGCTGCGAGCGTGAGTCAAAGCCTGTCAAAGCCCCTGCGATCACCTCGTGTTTACCTGCAAGCTACTCATTATTTTTTATGCACCGTTACAGTACCGACACGTTCCGAAAGCCGTACCAAGCCCCGATGTAGCCGGAAATGCCATTTATATCGTACGAATCCGATCATACGGGAAGCCCCGTAGCTGAATTTGCTGATGATGTTTCAGATACCCACGACCTTAACGTCGGCGTCCCTGAGCCTGTCTGATGTGGCCGTTGCACTCCGTCAGTCGATCTCGCGCTGCAGGGAGTCCACCTTCGTAGAAGAGTATATGGCGGTCGCCAGTACCTCGATGTTATCAATTGTCAACCGCGGCCACTCTTGGATTTTCATCGCATCTCCTGGAAAACTGTCTGTGAATTCCAACGCGACGTAGGTCTTCATGCATTCGTGCGCTTGTATGCCATGCTCACCGACCTCTGTGTGACAGCATCAACTGGCGATCGGCTCATTTTGGCTACCCAGGCTCCACGCGGTTCTATACTGCCGGCTTGAATAACCGATATGTCAGGATATTCCAGTCCAACCCGGAAACCCAGACAGACGGTTTGAAGTGCAATGCGGAATCCCCTGACGATTCGTGCCAGTGGGATGTCTACTTCGCTGTACCAAGGTCGATCGGAGACGGGGTCAGGAATTCGATAGAATCGGACTTGCACGCACACGATTTTCCTTATAACGTCGAAGTCACCTCCTAGGCTGTTTGGCGCGCGGGGATCTGTCCCTTTGTACTCAAGACCGTACTCCTGGTGGCACTATCTCTAGTATCTTGCAGCAGGCTGAGTGCACGAGGGTTGATCTAAGTACAAAATTCATCCGAGTCCATGGCTATAAGTAGTCACGGACCTTTTGCACAAGCCTTCCAGGACTAGTATGGACGGCTTTGTTCCAGCACCTATGTTTTTACCGTTAGTAGCCTCGTCGCGCATCTAATACTGTAACGCTCGTTCCATGCTTAAGCTGTCAGGAGGTACCAGCGTCCCGATATGGAAGTTTCATCTAGTTCAGGGCGACCATCACTTTCCGAGGCGGTGCGAACGACTTTGGCTCTGTACACTTTGTCTGAGCGTTACAGGTACGTCAAAATTGTCGCGTATACAGCCGCTCTGACCCCTTAGGGTAGACCATGGATCCGGAATTGAAAGATCTAGTAGACCAATGGCTTCGCCTCGATCCTGTGAGTCGCTGAGATTCAAGTTGGTGGTATGTCCGAGCTTACTAACCATCATGACAATTCATGTGTGGTGTAGAACGAGGAGACGAGAGCAGAAATTCGGAAACTTGTGGATGATGGCAACATCACAGAAATCCGTAAACGGATGACGTACGCCCAAGAGAACCATGCCCTTCGCGTTAAAGTAGCTCACTCTGCGCCCCTTGCATTCCAGCCCAAGGATCGAGTTCGGAACGGCAGGTATGTGCAGTGATATAGGATACATTATATATCTCACCTAATGTCTCTCGCAGGCTTGCGCGGTAGAATGGAGGCCGGATGGGCACGCATGAACGACTTGATCATAATCCAAGCGTCCCAGGTAATCTTACCCTCAACTCGAGACGACCTCATGACCTCATTCCGACTGAATCACCTCCAAGGGCTTGTGTGCGTATGTCCTGAAGAACGTGAAGGACGCTCGATCGCGAGGCGTGGTGGTCGGGCACGACCACCGTCACCACTCGGAGAAATGGGCGAAATTGACTGCCGCAGCCTTCATCGACCAAGAAACGCCTGTGTACTTCCATGACGGGGTAATCCACACACCTCTGTAAGTTTCTGTCCCAGTCCCCAGGTCTGATGCTTCCCCCTGACTGTGCTCAGCGTGCCCTTCACTGTCAAGGCGAAGAACGCCGCTTGCGGCGTCATGATCACAGGTCAGTTTTACTGAAGGGTGCGGTTTATCAATCAGCTCATGCTTATCTGGATTGAATGCTGCAGCAAGCCACAATCCGAAGGTAATATACCAAGAAATACTGCTGAAGATACGCTGATTAGAGTTGAGTAGGATGACAATGGCTATAAGGTGGGTGTCTCCAGTCACCCGTAATCATAGGATTCTGGCCGAACATACTTGACTCTCCTCAGGTTTACTGGGAGAACGCGGTGCAGGTGCATCTAGCAGCCGCATCGAAACGTTTCCGTGTGTCCTCATTGCTTCTGTAGATCATCGAACCCCACGACAAGGGCATCTCGGCTTCTATTCGGGAACATCAGGAACCACGTCCACTGAGCATCGAAAGTCTCGCAAGTTCACCTTTACTTCGCAAGTTTGATGATGCCGCCTATTTCGAGTATATCAAGTCTCTCTGCCATTATCGGTGCGTCACACTCCCCGGTAGCGCTTGGAGGCTGCTCAGGTGAATGCTGGGTACAGGTCGCTCAACGCACAGACTTCGCTGAAGTTTGTAAACACATCCATGCATGGCGTCAGCGATCCCGCCATGATGAGATCCTTCGAGCTGTTCGGCCTGCCGCAGTACATCCCGGTAGAAGCCCAGCGATCGCCAGACCCCGATTTCCCTACTGTGAAGTTCCCCAATCCAGAAGAGAAGGGTGCGTGTGCTTGCGTAAACCGTCTTGGATATAGAGCAACTGACACGGACTGTCTGTAGGGGCGTTGGTAGGTATAGGCTGCCGTTGCAAGGAAACCGCGCTGATCCTGTCAATAGGACCTTGCGATCGCGACCGCCAAAGAAGTAGGAGCGGACTATATCTTGGCCCAAGACCCGGACTCCGACCGCTTCGCCGCTGCGGAGAAAGGGTAACCTGCCCACCGCCTTCCCGTCCACGCGCTCACCAAGAGATTCTGCAGGCCAAATGGAAAGTGGATCCAGTTCACCGGTGACCAACTCGGCACCCTGTTCGCCAGCGCATGCCTAGACAAATATAAGGCGTCCGGCAAGCCGCTGGGTATTGCCTATTTCATTCCGTGATATTTGCATGTAGCTGAGCAGTCCTGCAGCCAAGCTCGCGATGGTCGCGTCCACCGTAAGCTCAAAGATGATCGAAGCCATGGCTCAGGCCGAGGCGTTCAAGTTCGCCGAATGTCTCACTGGTGAGCAGTTCCTGCTCACTGGGAGCCCTATCTTCACCTTGAGCGGCTGATTCTTCGCTTGTGACAGGCTTCAAGTACATCGGTAACACTGCACTTAACCTCGAGAAGGAGGGGTACGAAGTGCCCTTCGGCTATGAAGAAGCTATAGGCTTCATGTTTGGCTCTGAGCTGCGGGACAAGGATGGTGTTGCTGCCTCGGTCAGTGGTATGGCCTTCGGCGTGGCGACGCACAGTCTCACGCAGCAGCTGCAGGTTATGTTCGCGGAATTGGTTGTCATGCTCAAGAATGCGGGCAAGACGGCCAGCGCTCACCTCAACGAGCTGTACGAACGGTATGCAGTATCGGTACTGGTGTTGCACTCGATGCCCCAGCTAACGGATCCTTCGATGCAGCTACGGCTACTTCCAGGTACGCTAGATCTTTCACGCCCGCTTCCTGCAGGCTAACTGGCCCTATGCGTCAGACGAGCAACTCCTACTTCGTCTGCACCGAGCCGCAGACCATCAACGCCATCTTCGCGCGTCTCCGCAACTACGACGGCAGCGCTACTCAGGACGGGATGCCCCACTACCCTACGACGATCGCCGGGCTCGAGGTGACCCGCGTGCGCGACCTCACGGTCGGGTACGACAGCGGGAACCCGCCGAGCTACAAGCCGACGCTCCCGCTCTCATCAGGACATATGATCCAGTTCCGGGCGGAGAACAAGGCGGATGGGACGAAAATCACCCTGACCACAAGGTGCGTTGTCAATATGTAGCCTGGCCGTGCGCCTGGTGATTGTTGACTTCCTCCTGCGGATGCCAGGACGAGTGGAACAGAGCCCAAGGTGCGTGAACGGTCACTATGTACTGGGTCCGCTCATTGAACTTGCGGTGTAGATCAAGTACTACCTGGAAGGCAGTGGCAAAGACGGTGCCGCCGTTGGTGAGCTTCTTCACAAGGTCGTACAAGAGCTGTCGGACGTTTGGATGGAGGCAGATAAGAACGGGCTCGGAAAGCCGTGAGCGTGAGGCTGGAAGCGAACTGTCAGAAGTGCAAACAAGAAGCTCTATTTCAGAGTACCAGCTAGATCATATACAAGGACCATGGACCGTTCATAAACTAGCTTTCAGGGCTCGTCAGCAGCCACTCCCAGAACGCGCGGTGCAGTAGGCGAAGCTCACGCCACCAATGCCCTCCGCTCGTCATCGAACTTCTTTGCGCGCTGCCATGTCTCGACGCTCAACGAAGGCTCGTGCTGGGAGAGCGCATATAGCCTGTGCTATCTGTCAGGGTCATGGAAAGCGACCGGCTAGTGAGGTGTACGCACTTTGCTACAGTCATCCGTCGGATCAGGTCATCTGCGGTCAAGCTCCGGTCGCCCTGACGTTCACGCACGAACTCGGTTTGGATGTGCTGCGGGGTATTCGCGCGTCAGCTTCTCGCGAAATGGCGGCACGCTCCTTGAGCAGAGCACATACCTCAGACGTCGCCTCCGGCACCTGAACCTTCCCCACCCTGGCGCCGACCACTAGGTCCCTAAACGCCGCCAGCTTCTCTGCAGAGGGCAGCTTCAACTCGTCCGCGGGCTTATAGAGCGCCGCGACCGCAGTAGGCGTCGTTGGTGCACGCAAGGGCACGTTCAAGTCCGTCTTGAAGAACGTGCTCCTGCGGCCTTCGCTGAGGACGATACAGCTGATGTCCGTGGGGAAGGAGAATTGGCTGTAGGGGAAGACGTAAGCGAGCGTTTGTGCGTCCATGACGTCCTGGAGTGCGCGGACGTTCATGACACCTGCATTGGTAAAACTCAGCTTACGGAGGCTCTTGACAAGAACGACAACGTACCCCGCTCGAGGAGCTGACCCTCGCGCACCCCGCCCTCGGTGACGAGAAGCACTGTTCCCTGCGGGAGCTGCAGCACGCCGGCATGCAGATCCTCGTCTCTGCTCTCTGGCACGAATTGGCTCTTGTTCAGCGTGTCGAGCGAGAGGGGTAGCGTGTGCATGAGTGGGAGGAGTAGCTTCAGAACTGCAGACAGGGTGGGCGTGGGCAGTGGCGCGGATGGACTCGTAGAGGGTACGGGCAGAGGTGGCGGGAAGCGAGAAATGGTAAGGGAGGGTGGATGAAGGGGCGGGTGTCGCGATTGACTATGATGAGGTCGCCGGTCAGATCATGCTCTAACATGCTAGATCATCCCAGACAGCTTACACCCGGGAAATGCAGGAGAGGACAACCCATTCTGCAGCTACGCGGTCGCCTCCAAGACCTTCATCGGCGATCCAAGAGATAAGCTCTTCTCGTACTTGAGCATTATCTCCCGCGATGCGTTGTGGCGTTTGCTTGTCAGCGCTGACAATGTGGGCTTCTTGAACAGGCCTCTCTACGCGAGGGAATGGGCGCGGGAGAAGCGTAGACGTGTGCGGTTGCGTGAAGAGGACGTGGAGGGTCGGTGAGTCCGCGGGGGACGCGCTAGTTTGATCCAGACTACACCTAGTGTCGCCGGCTACATGAGCATTCGTTGCATACAAGGAGGGATGGGAGAGCGGACTCACGGTTCGGAGGAGAGGATCCCCACAAACGTAACTATTTCGGTGGATTTGAACGAGTCCAGGCCGTCTTTGTCATAGACCTACGGATGTTGCGCAGTGAGATGCTGGGTATTGTCCTCGCAGTTGGGGAACAGACCTTGACTTGAACTCCAACATGATCGGCGCCTGCATGGGGATACTTGTATGATCGCCCAGAGGCAGGTGCAGTAATAGGAATCACGGGACGCTCTGAGGGCATTATGAATAGCCGTAAGGCAGCCTGCAAGACGTTAACAACGCACCTGATGTCACTCCGTCAAGTTCATCTGCAATCCACTCGGATTCGGCGGGCACACTTGTGGCCCACAAAACATTGCACTCCCGCAAGTTCGCGTAGTCCACACCACGGGAACTAGAGCTGCTACCACCCTCTGTCTCATAGATCCCCCAGCCACCGCAGCTGCCGTCTGCGAACTCGGAGAGGTACATTTCGGTGGAAAGGGACGTGTCTTGGACCATTGCGCGGAAGCGGACCAGGGCACGATCTCTATGAGACTCTGGAGGCCTTCGCACATCAAGGGTGGGTATCTGAGTGTTCTTGAGTCGACAGGAACAACAAATCAACGGGGGGTGTTCACTGTACCCTTCTGAACGCGCTCTGGGTTTCGAAGAGTTTGCGGAAGTGTTCTGCTACAAAGCGGGGGAAACTGCCGGAGGAGTGCGCGCGATAAAGCTCTTGAATGACGACCGTGGGGTCCTCGAGGACTTGCAGTCTGTAGTCCGCGGTCATCGTCGTCGTGTAGCAGAGGGAGTAGGAGTGTGGTGGTGGTCGAGAAACAAGCCGGAGCACGCAGCTGACGCGGACTCAAAGTCCCTCCTAATGGAACGCGAGCAGTCACAGATCACGCATCGTGCCCGTCACGCCAGCTCGTCCCCGATAGAGGAGAGGGTCACTCCGCCGCTGGAATCACGGGTGACGTCTTGAAAGCCTTCGAAATACTTCCATGTGCTAGAGGTGTGGTCGCATTGATGCTGACGATTATACAACTTGTAGACTATCTACGATCCGTGCTATAGTCCACGCAAGTCCATGAGCTCGGATTCCTAGTAATATCCACGAAAAGACTGGAGTGGGGAAACAGAAGACAAAGGAGTATTAAGTGATGATACTATGTAAAGTGCAGTAAGAAGTCCATGCGTTTGTAGGCATCACGATGTGCTGGCCGAGTGCTCACTCATCCTCACTGGTCATTAGGGTCCAAGGCGTCGTAGGTCGGGCAGAGGTCTGACCACGATTCTGCATGAAGGCGTCGTCAGCTTCGTGAACCTGTTATTCAGATTTCGCATGACTCACGAGGGACAGGGTTGAGTTCCTTAGTGTCGGGCGTGTCCTCGGCCATGATCACGGCGAAGCCAGCCTCCAAGTGGAAGTCAATGTGGCAGTGGAGGAACCACGGGCCAGGGTTGTCGGTCTGCACCAAAGTCAGAACGATGCGCACGCAGCGACATTCAGACCGCTTACCCGGAAGCGGATGGTGACGTTGTCCCCGGCAGCGGGAGTACCCGTGTTCACTACGTCGCGCCAGATCGGGTTATCGTAGTTGTACTCCGACGATCCCGCGCTGCGAACGACGGCGAAGGTGTGCTGGTTGATGGTCAGTATGCATGTCTCCGAGTAAGCAAGACAAAACATACACCGTGCAGGTGGAAGGGGTGAGGGGCACCCGCGGCCTTGGGAGTCGCCGGAAAGGACAGTTCGATGGTTGCGTTCGAGGGCAAGACATAGACGTCACCGGACGGGAGCAAGTCCGAGGCAGCCTGCGCGCCGCTCAGAATCTGCAGAAGAACGGGCGTGGTGGGAGGCTTGAACGTCGCGCCGTTGATGAAGAAGTTAGTGCCGTTCTATGCATAAGAGAGTATGATCAGCATGGTGTGAACTGTCAGCCGTCACAACGTAGGTGTGCTCACGAAGTCGAATGCGAAGTTGATAGCCTTGTCAACGCCGCCAGAAACGGGGGATCCCGGCTATGGTATGCTGTGAGCTTTCGCCTCATATATAATTTCCACCCATAACTTACCACAGGCATAGAGGCCAAAGGACGGAGGTCGGTCTCCACCAACGGCTTCGTGGAAGTGCTAGGCTCTGTCGTGGGTTCAATCGTAGGTGCACCGTCGTACCTCAAGATCGCCGAGTTGATACCGCCTGCAAAGCCAGTCGTGCCGAAGAACGGGTTGGCGCGAACGAAATAGTTGTCGACAGGCTGATTCGCCTCGAGCACGAACGAGTAGCGCTGCCCAGCGTAGATCGGGATCATGTCGACCTCGAGCGGCTGCGTGCTGACCGCGTCGGCCTCGATCACAGTCATCGAGTGGCCGTCGATGCTGAAGTTGTACGCCGGGTCGCAGGACGTCGAGACCAGGCGGAAGCGGTACCTGAACCAAATTTTTCAGTCTCGGGAAAGGGATCGTGGGAAAATGAAAGGCTGCAGACCGTTTGCCAGGGGTGACGCTGATGACGCTCAGTTCCGCGTTGGGTGTCCCGGACGTGCGGCCGCGTCCGTTGATCAAAGTTGCATCAGAGCGGGGGCTGTGCACATCGCAGGCATTCAGTATATGAACTTGTCTTGTCAAGGACGAGACGCTCACGGGAATGCTGGCCCGAGCCTTGCGGCGACGTGATACCAGTCCGCGAGGGTGATCACAGTGTCTTCTAAAGCAGATCATCAGTATAAGGCCAGGCACCCAACATAATAAACAGCTCACCGTTGTCAACGTCGTACAGGCTTGCATGCGGGTCGTTCGGGTCGTACACGACCATGGGGCCCCGCAGTCCATCACAGTACTGAGTGGACAGATGGCTATGATACCAAAACGTGCCTGAACCATCATCACTCAGACGCGTGAGATGGCAGGTTGCGTCAAACACACGCACCAGCCTGATCCGGGACCTGGAAGTCATAGAGGAACGAGTGACCGCTCGCAATAGGGCACTGGTTCACGAAAGCGGGACCGTCCGCCCAGTTCGTGCCCCTCTGGAAGAAGCCATGCCAGTGCTGCAGCGAGTACAGATTGCTATCATCAGCACAAATCCTCAGTCTTCGTGTACGTTGGGTACTCACGATACTGGTGGACTTCAGCATGGTATGGTTCGTCAACTGGTTAACGACGTTGATCTGGAAGCGGTCGCCCTTCTGCCCGGTAATGAGCGGGCCAGGGACGACACCGTTCGCCACAACCGCGGCGCGCTCGAAGCCGTCAGGGGAGACGTTCGCATCGCTGATGGTGAGGTCGGTGGTCGGACCGATCGCAGCCAGCGTACGCAGAGCCAGCGACACCGTAACGGCCAGGGAGGCAAGGGAGTGAAGCAAATGAAGCCTTGTCATCGTGTGCCCTGTTTAGTTTAAACCCTCGAAAAGAAAAAGCAAAAGAAGAACGGCCGGGAGAAGGAAACTCAAGCAGAAGGAAACAAGCAGAGAAGCAGCCGCAAAGGAATGAGCTGCAGAGAATCTGGAGCGAAGAGCTCGAGTGTGGTGATCCATCTCTCCCTGCGGCCTCGCCTTTATAGCGTGCATCTACATCGACCGCCAAGCCACGCGGCATTAATCCTGTAACGCCAACGGCAAGTACTGACTGCCGCAAAGATATCAACACCGCAACAACAGAGCCAGGGCCGCCGCTTCGAGGCACCGCTACAGCCGCACATTCGACTCAACAGGTCTCGGCGACGGCTGCAGTGGCCGTACGGGACGCGCCATCGTCACGGAGCCGCACCATTTCTGCGGGGGCAGCGCAGCCTCTGCGACGCTCGCGCGAATCCCTGTCACTGCGTGAGAAGGGCGCGGGTATGAGATGCAAGACGGCGCGACACCTCAGCTCCGTGTCGCATCCTCCGAGGCGCTCGGCATGAACGCTCGGGGAACAGGTCGAGCGGGCGCACAGCGCAGGGCTTGATTCCCCGCATCTTTCCGCTGCGCTGATGGGGCTTGCCCGTTGGCCCGTTTACGATCGCCGCCTGGGGCCTCCTCCTGACTTCCCAGAGGTGGACGGGAAATGATGGCGCAGGCCGCGCAATAGCCTCTGCGTGCCTCTGTGCGCCTCGGGCGCATCAAAGGAAGGCCAGGGTATTTGCACAGCATGCGATCAGGCTAATTGCGCGTGGAGGCGGCACCGGCGGGATGTAAGCGGTCGTGGGGCAGCTTTCTACGGACATGTATGTTATTTGTCAGAATCGCCGAGGCGGCCGGGCTCTCCTGCTCACATAGTGGACACAGATTACAAGGGGGCAGCCACCAGGTTTGTGTCTCCTAGTTGCAACAACGGGAAAACGCCGGACTACGTGACATCGTTGCCACCACTTCCTCACCAACGGAGGCCCTGGCAAAGACATTTATAGCATCAACGTGTAACTCGTCTTGGAGTAATTGCTTCTCACCTGGGAAGGCGCAAGAGATCGACGAGAGAAAATATCGGAGGAAAGCTACGACAAAGCATCTGAGCATCGTCTCCGACGGTTTTGGACTCGCCGTTCAGGCACGATGACTGAGCTTGAATACGAATGCTGAGCCGTCGCCGCGACCGTGTACGTACATGTCTAGATGCGAATGGTAGAGGCGGGTATCTACGGGGGATATCCAGGACATGGGCTTGGCAACAATGGAGCGGCCATTCAGTATGGTCGAGCGGCTCAAGCAAGCGTTTATAGTGACTTGTGTCGGCTTAGCGATCTTGGCCTAACCAAACTTCTCCCATAGAGAACATGTCGCGGTCAGGGAACACCTCCAGAATCTCGCACATGATACCCTCCGTCTCGAGTCGGTACGTCCTCCGGAGCTCCCGCTTGCCGTCGACAACCTGGGCGCCGACGTCCAGGAGTGAGAACTCCGGATATCGGCGGAGGTGTCTGAATATTTGACCAAGGGCAAATTTCTCGTCAAGCAAGAGGCGCTCGCACTCTGGCGAAGTGACCGTCACTGAGGAGGTAGCAACGCACAAGATGCGCGGGCCGCATTTCAGGTGAACTTGGCGGGCCTGCTTGACGGGATTCGCAGGAGACGCGCCGGATCCGCGAGGTCCCGTGTTTGAGTAGATGCACTCGATAGTGATGGTGCGAGCAAAAAATGCACTTAAATGCAGAAACGTTAGGTCGTAGGTGAGCCGTCCAAACCTCGAGTGGAATGATGGCAAGTGTCATACCTGAGCAATCGCTGCAAATCTCCCTGCGCAACAAGCATGATCCTCTCTAAGCCCGTCACGTCCTCGGGACAACTGATCTATCTCGCAATGCTCAGCACTTCTCAAATGGCAGGCCGCCCCGACAGAGACAAACCTCTACGCTCGTAGAAGCACCCGTGTATGCGTCCCTGGCGAGCGCATTTGTCTCCAAGGCGGACATTCTGTCCTATTTCATACGTCAGGAGTCGACAGGAAGGTGAGACCGACGTCGAATCTGAGGGCTAAGTCACGGGCGTGAGGCCATCCGTACTGTTAACACAACACCGACACTGGGCAGCTGTGGGCTATATCTCACCCTAGGTTGCTTCTACGGTATCGTTGGCCTTGTGTTTCCTGGACAACGCTGAGAACAATATTCCCCGTACTTCAGAACCTCAGGGTGTGGTCAATGAACGCCAGCAGGGCATTATCTAGAGGCACTGGCAGTCGTGCAGACATAGCGCAGCATACTGACAGAAACGTAAAGCGTTCACACTGGACACGCGGGGGATCGAGCGCTAACGATGCGCATGCGGTCCATAGCGCCGGCGGAAAACCCCTGATTAATCCGCTTGTGCTGAGTGCTCTGGCTCAGGCTGCCCGTCTGGCACAGTTGAGGGATGAAATCCTCAGCGAAGAACGAGCACATCCAAGAGTGGCGAGATGCATAGGAAACTTGGAGGCGTTGAGACCGGAACGGGAAGAGGAGTTGCCGCCACTGGGATTGAAGCGGAGCTTCAATTCGGGACGCGTGCTCACTGTCGCTCTGCTTCTGTAAGGACACTCTGCTCGCTGTTCAAGGCGACTTCGGTCTGTCTTGTCTCTGTCTTCTCCTTCTCTCCCTTCCAACTCTTTCAAAACGGCTTCTGGCAGTGGCCCCGCCGGTCGACGGATGACGGAGGCCTCAGCCAGGGCGCGCACTCCAGCCATGGACGGCACCGCCAGCCCCAACATACACACCATAGTCAAAGCCCAGATCGTCTTTCTACTCTCCACGCTCACGGAGGAGAACTTTGAGAGGAATCAGGTGGAGATACGATCAGTGCGTATATGCGCGTTTCATGCCATTCTGTGTAGTTGACTGACGTCTCGCTCTTGCTTCTTGTTGGATTTGCGCGTGTGCAGTTGTCGGAGCAGCATGGCATTGACACGTACCTCCACTTCATCCGCCGTCTCATCGTTCATTCCCACAGCAGACTCACGTCCACCGCCTCCCCCGCCGCATTCGACCAATCCGCCGCTCTCACGTTCCGCTTGTTAGTGCAAGAAACTCAACGGCTCGCACGCGACCCCTTCCTCGCCGACAGGTTTCGAGATGGCATCGATCGTGGCGAAGGAGATGTCTTCCGCAACTTCGACTTCATCAAGTTTGCTGATCGCATTGGCCTGAGGCCGCTGGAGAGGCTCATCCTGGCGTCGTCCATCCTCGCAGCTCCCACGCGCAAGGAACTGGCGGCGCAAGCGGCGACAGTAATTCGTGTGGACTTTGAGAACGCAGTGTTGGCACTGTGTCAGCATCCGTCGTTTGACCACGCGGATCTGAACCCAAATCAGGTCGCTAAACTGCTGTCCAACCTACTTGCCGAGTCTCCTCTCGATGCGCCAGTGCTGGATGCGCCGCAGAGGCAGGCACTGATCCTGGCTGCACAAACCAAGTATGGATCGGAGATCGTCTCTCCTATCCTGCAGCGAATTCTGCCCAATATGAGGTACGTGGCCACTTCCACGCCTCACTGGTGTCGGCTCACTCATCATATGTCCTGTCCTTGTTCGCAGCCTTCCTGCAGGAACCTCCCTTATCCAGGCGTTGGTGCAGCTGGGTGCCGAGGTCACTGCTGATCCTGATGTCGTTCGTGCCCTTTTCCTACGATTCAGCCTGACGGAGAACAATCCACCCACGGACGCTCAAGTCGTTGAAATCGTCACCACCCTTGCAAAGCTAGCACCTGAGGGGACAACACTTCCTGATGTGGGCGCCGTCGTACGCGTGCTGAGCAGCTTGGTACGTACTGCGCGAGGTTTTGCAGACAATGGACTAATCTCCAATCTCGTCAGAACGGTGACCTGAACTGGCCTGCAGCCATTGAGGCGTTTGACATGCCGGAGAGACAGGGGGTCGACACGGCCACCTTGAAACTCCTGATAGCCATCCTTATGAACGCCCCTCGCAACGAGAAGCCACACGCCGTAACCGGGTTCTGGCACCTTTGGTCCAACACGCTATATCAGCTTCGGCTGCTTGACGCGCTTCTCTCCCTCCCTGCGGACACGTTCAACTTCGTTAATCTGCCTGGCCGGAAGATAGTGACGGTCGAGGATGTCGCGGGCGCCAGTCCTACCATCAAGTCGCTTGCTGCCAATGTGCAGGGACATACGTGGAACTCTCTGGACTTATTTGAGGTCCTCGTCCAAGCGGCCGACCTGGAGAACCCCGACGTGCAGATTGTCGTGCAGGATATGCTCGACAAGGCCGTCAAGATCAGTGCCGAGTTGGTCCACATGGGCTTGTTGCAAGTGCCAGTGAGTGGTTTTTGCACTTATTCCAATGTGGCTCTGACGCCTGTTCAGCAATCGCCTTGGAACGAGATTCGGCTGGATTACACCCAGCGCCTCCTGGCTATGTTCCTGGCCGGTCATCCCAATCACCAGCTGGTCTTCATGAGGATTTGGCAAATTGAGCCGTCATATCTCACGAACGCCTTCCGCGACTTTTACGAGGAGAGCCCGTTGAACATCACGAGGATATTAGATGTCGCTCAGGACCTGAAGGTGGGTGTATGCCTTTGGTCGCTTCGGCTGTCTTGCTTACATGTTCTCTAGATCCTCGATTCCTTGCTGGAAGTGCGGCCCTTCACTTTTGCGCTCGATGTCGCTGCCTTGGCATCCCGCCGCGAGTACCTCAACTTGGACAAGTGGTTGGCGGACAACGTGTCTGCTCATGGCGCAGACTTTTTGCACGCCGTGATTGCATTCCTGGACTTGAAGATGGAGAGCGAGAAGGCCCAGAGAGTCTCGGATCCCCCGGTAGACCCTCGCACTATGCAGTTGTCTCCGCAGACCATCACTATCTTCCTGCGCGTCCTCCGCAATAGGTATGTCTCCACTATCGCTTGCGAAGCGTTCGCTCATACAGACAACGAATAGTTCTGCGATCATGCACGAGAGCGACGTTGATTACTGTCTCGAAGTCCGGAATGCCTGCTTGCAGATCCACCCTCGTCTCATGAACCTGATGCCTGGTTCGGATACGGAGCCTGGGTTTGCCGTCGTCAGCTACTCCGCAGAAATTGAGACAGAGGTCGACGGCATCTACAAGCAGATGTATGACGAACAGATCACCATCGACGACGTTATCAAACTGCTCCAGCGCAACAAGACCTCCAGCAACCCCCGTGATCACGAAATCTTCTCCTGCATGCTCCACTTCCTGTTCGACGAGTATAAGTTCTTCCAGCACTGCTATCCTCCTCGGGAGCTGGCGATGACCGGATACCTCTTTGGCTCGCTGATCCAGTACCAACTTGTCGACTTCATTCCCCTCGGCATCGCCATCCGCTATGTCCTCGATGCTCTCGGCTGTCCCCCCGAGACGAACCTGTTCAAGTTCGGTCTACAAGCGCTCTCACGATTCGAGTCGCGGTTGGCTGAGTGGCAGCCGCTGTGCCAGGCGCTTCTGAAGATCCCCCATCTACTTGAGGCACGACCTGACTTGGCCGTCGTCATTCAGCGCGCTCTAGTGAACGGGGATGACACGAGCAGCTCGGCTGATCTTCGCACGCTGCAAGCCGCCCCGATGCCTGAACCTCCGCCGGTCTTCACGGCTATCCAACCCGACAGACTGGAGGGCGAACCCGAGAAGCCGCCGGAAGAGGTCTCGGACAAGATCCTGTTCATCGTGAACAATCTGGCGCCGTCCAACTTCGACGCAAAGCTCTCGGAGATGAAGGGCCATTTCCAGGAGCAATACTCTCGGTGGTTCGCCAACTACCTGGTCGACCAGCGCGTTAGCATCGAACCTAACAACCACCAGCTGTACCTCCGGTTCCTAGACGCGCTGGACGTCCGACCGCTATACCGCTTCGTCTTGCACGAGACGCTGGTCAAGTCAGCTGCACTCTTGAACTCGGAGAAGACCATGCAGCTCGGGTCCGAACGTGCGATCCTCAAGAACGTTGGCTCGTGGCTGGGAAGTATCACACTGGCCAGGGACAGGCCGATCAAGCACAAGAACCTTTCGTTCAAGGACCTCCTCGTCGAGGGCTACGACAATGGGAGGCTCATCGTTGCGATCCCCTTCGTCTGCAAGACGCTCGAGCCCGCTGCCAGATCCAAGGTGTTCCGGCCGCCCAATCCCTGGCTGATGGCCGTCATCAGCCTTCTCACTGAGCTGTATCATTTCGCCGAGCTGAAGTTGAACCTCAAGTTCGAGATCGAGATGCTCTGCAAAGCGCTCGACGTCGACCTCGACGTCGTCCAAGCCACCACCATACTCCGCAACCGCCCGCTCACCGACTCCCTCTCCGGCCCTCCCCTCCCCGATTACGTCGGCGACATTGATTCCCTGCCTATGGGTGGGTACGACCCTACCGCGCAGACCGCAGGAGATGCTCAGGTGTTACCTCTAGGCCCGGCCAGCCCCTCAGAGACGCAGCGCGTCCTCGGTGCCCATATCGAGAGCATCCTGTCGAGCATCCTTCCCCACGTCACCATCAGTCCGCAACTCGCACCTCTAAACACGAACCCGTCCTTCAAGCGCGCCGTGCATATGGCTATTGATCGTGCTGTCAGAGAGGTAAGTTGTCGTCGCATAGAACTCGTTCCAGTGGCTGACGTCGTACGTCAGATCATCCTCCCAGTGGTCGAGCGTTCCGTCACGATTGCTGGTATCTCAACGCGCGAGCTCGTTGCGAAGGACTTCGTTACGGAGGCGAACGAAGACAAGATGCGCAAGGCCGGGCATTTGATGGCGCAGAGGCTGGCAGGCAGTCTCGCTCTTGTCACCTGCAAGGAACCGTTGAAGGGCAACCTTGGCAGCCACTTGCGTCAATTCCTGTCCGAGTTCGGTTTCACCGAGGTGGGCGGCCAGGAGTTCTCTAGAGGCTAACACTGGCTAACCCTTTTCCAGCAAATGGTGCCCGACCAGATTATCTTCCTTCTCGTACAGGACAATATCGAGCTTGCATGCCAGGCCATCGAGAAGGCCGCTATGGATCGAGCTGTCATTGATGTTGACGAGGGCTTCGCTACTGCGTATGAGGTCCGGAGGCGTCACAGAGAGGTAGGCGTTACATCAGTCACTGCTGCGACGTCCCTGGCTGAATGCACGCTACTCGCAGCAACGTCCTGGCCAGCCTTTCTGGGACTCTACTGCACTGCAGTCTTCAATCGTAAACTCACTGCCCGACCCGTTGCGCATCAAACCGACTGGTGTACAGCCCAACCAGCTTCGGGTCTACGAGGAATTCAGAGAAATAAGTGGGTGGAGGTCCCACTTCAACCGCCGGGCGACATTTGCTGATGTGATCCCCAGACGACCCCAAGCGGATGTTCACCAGTCGTCCGAACTCGACGGCTTCCTACTCGCGCAACGACCAACTTGCATCTCTGTACAGCCCCTCGCCAATGCCTGAGCAGCCTGCTCAAAATCTCATGCGGCCTCAGGAGGCCATGGAACGTTTCAATGTCAGTAGTCTCTCCGTTGTCTCATATTCACGGCTCATTCTCTTTGCAGGCGCTCATCAGGGATCTCGAGGCGATCTTGTTGCAGCTCCCCATCACGTCGCTCGCCGCACTACCTCCCAACCACGAGGTCCGTCACCTGGTTCGGCAGATCCTCTTCCTCGCCGTCGACTCCGCGGACCGCACGCGCACGCCCCTCCTCATGTCTCAGAAGATCGTACAGCTGCTCTACAAGACGCCGTCGCAGCTTGGTCGTGAGATCTATGTGGCTCTTCTCGACCAGCTCTGTCACTCTTTCGAGGACGTCGCTACAGAGGCCATCACTTGGTTGGTCTATGCTGAGGATGAGGTAAGCACAAGGCGTCTTGGATGACGTTGTACTGACCATCCCGAAGCGCAAGTTCAATGTCCCTGTCACCGTTACTCTCCTGCGAAGCGGCCTTGTTTCCATCGCGCAAGAGGATCAGCAGCTGGCCAGGCAGTTGTACACTGATCCCCGATCAACCCTGCAGAATTTCGCCGCTGGACTCATCCGGGAATGTCTCGCTGCAGATCCTCCCCTTGCCACTCAGGCCCAATTTTCCTATTCGCTTGAGATACTCACCCAGCTCGCACAGTCAGGCAAGGCGAACGACGAGTAAGTATCCGCTGCTGAGAGATAGCAGTTAGAGACGTCTTTGGGCTGACATATCGGCGCAGGGTCCTCAGGCTCCTCGATGACTTGCGCGGCGTCCGTCGTCCGTCGCAAACTGCGACCGAGAACCAGCCTGTCCGTCAGCCCTCGGTCAAGCCAGAGACCGAGACATTGAGAGAGAAGCTGTTCATCTGGTTCCAGCAGTGGGTCAGCATCTACCAGCGTTCACACTCGCCGGAGAAGTCCTTTGTGCCGTACATCACGCAGCTCACTCGCCAAGGAATCCTCAAGGCGGAGGACACCTCGTCGTTCTTCTTCCGTGTCTGCGCCGAGTCCAGCGTGAACAGCTACATCAAGCACGTCAATGCAGGGGAGTTTGGCTTCGCCTTCCAGGCACTGGACGCCATGTCGCGCCTGATCGTATACATCATCAAGTACCACGGTGACGCGTCCGGGGTTAACAACGACCAGGCGAAGGTGCACTACCTGACGAAGATTCTTACCATCTTCGTCTTGGTGCTCGCCAACATGCACGAAGAGCAGGGTCCTCATTTCCAGCAGAAGCCGTTCTTCCGGTTCTTCTCCAGCCTGCTGAATGACCTTCACTCTATCGAGAGCAGCCTCGGCACGGCGTACTTCCAGCTGCTGCTGGCTATCGGGTAGGTTCCTCAATGTTGATTTTACTGCGCTCAAGATTCTAACGTCAGATTCAGGGACACGTTCAGCTCGTTGCAACCGACGTACTTCCCTGGCTTTGCGTTCTCATGGATGAGCTTGATCTCTCATCGCCTCTTCATGCCAAAACTTCTCCTCCCCGACAATCGCCAGGTAATCACCATTCTCGTCTGGCAAAGGTCTCATATGCTGATACACTCCGTTAGGGATGGTCTGCCTTCTACAAGCTGCTGCTCTCCCTTTTCAAGTTTTTGGGACCATTCCTGAAGACGGCCGATCTTCAATCGGCTGGGAGAGACCTCTACAGGGGCACGCTCCGCCTTCTCCTGGTCCTCTTGCACGATTTCCCTGAGTTCCTCGCCGAGTACTACTTCTCACTCTGTGACGCCATACCCTCGCGTTGCATCCAGCTCCGCAACATCATCCTCAGCGCCTACCCTCCGAACATCATCCTACCCGACCCCCACCTCCCGGACATCGACTTCGAGTCTATCCCGGAGATGGGTCCTATCCCCCACATCCTCTCCGATTTTGCTGCAAGTCTCCGAGCGGGAGACTTGAAGATGTATCTGGATCAGTACCTGTTGAACAGGAACTCTCAGCCTACGTTCTTGCCGTCGCTCAAGGATCGTCTGCGGCTCCCGGCGCAGGAGGGCACGACCGAGACCTACAACCTGTCCCTCATCAACTCGCTGGTCATATACATCGGGGTGTCCTCGGTGGCACAGGCTAGAGCACGCAGCGCAGGCCCTCTGTTTGTTCCCACGGATCCTGGAGTCGTAGCGCTGCACTACTTGGCAACGAACCTGGACGTCGAAGGTACGTGCTGAATCACCTAGGCATGAGGTCTTTACTCACCCGATGCGATTAGGCCAGTACCACCTGCTTAGCGCGATGGTTCTCCACTTGCGCTACCCGAATGCGCACACGCACTGGTTCAGCTCCCTGATGCTCTACCTGTTCCGCGAGATCGAAGCCGATAACTTCAGGGAGGTGATGACGCGAGTTCTGCTCGAGCGGTTCCTTGTCCATCGCCCTCACCCATGGGGAGCGCTGGTTACATTCATCGAGCTTCTCCGGAACCCGAAGTACCAGTTCAGGCAGCAGGAGTTCATCAACGTTGCCCCTGAAGTCACCTTCCTCCTCGAGAACGTACGTGTGATGCTGGCCCTAGACCACGCGGTAGCTGACGGTCGCGAGTAGGTCGCGAGGTCCATCTTCAACTCCTAGAGCGCCCTTCGTCACGACCAACCGCCGAGACACCGGTTCCACATCTTGCTGTCGCTGTCGCTATCTGTGATATATATCCCGCTCGTCCTTTCTCCATTTTGGGCTGTGTTCTCATTGCACTGTATTGTAACAAGATTTCTCCCCTCTCGCACTGTTACAAAAGGCATACGTGATGGCTCGAACTTTGCTTACGGTCGGCCCTGACGAATCCACCACGCTCCTCAACGACCTACTCTAAATGTGTCATGTATATTCCGTAGTGATGTATCACCCATACATACCTCTTGTCGTAATCTAGAATGCGGACATGGCCTCGTTCCAGCCCCAGTCGTCACCCCAGACTCTGTGTACGCAAGTCCTTGTCAATACGAGCCGTCCTGTCCGTTCCAGGGCGAGGGTTGCTTACCCGGCGCCCTCTACGCCACCCGAGCCACGATCGTCCGCTTGAAATCCTATGACGATCCAATCGGGGACAGTGATCCCAGTGCGGATTGGGAAGAGACGCAGACCTCTTTCCAGCCCAGCAGGATCTGCGCCGTAGATGAAGAGGGCCGACGCTGCTGGGCGTGAGGGATGGGGGTGTAGGAGTAGTGTCGCCATACTGCGCTGGTTCAGGAGGCATCCTCGCAGTTCCAACGCTTCGTCGCGCACTCGGAATACGGTCCTGCCTTGTCCGACAGTGGACCGAGCGAATGCCCCTAGCCCGATTACTATGACGTTACCCGAAGGCGGCGATGCCTCCTGGAACCTCTGCAACGCTTCTTGGTCGTCCAAGATCTCTGCATCTAACTTATGGTAGACGTTGAGATTGTGAGCAAGACGCAATGCAGCGGATAGCTCTGGCGACTGCTGCTTGGTCGGAATGACGATGGCCAGCGGTCCCGCTGAGGTGAGCACGCTAGCCATCCGACCCGACGGCGAAGGGCTGCTAATCTCGCCATGCGAATACGGCTGATAGGCCATGCAGTCAGTGACGGCACGATGGGCATCAGATACAGAGACGCATACCGTCCATTTTCCACCCTCCAGAGCGAGGGACAAGACGAAATCATTAATGTCCCAGGTTCCCTCGTCTAATTCGACTTGTTGGCCGTCAATGATGAATGGTTTGTTGTGCGCCACTGATGGTAATGAGCCAATGCGAATAGAGAAAGCCTTGACATTGCTGGTCCGGACACGGATGGCTTCTTGCTCTACCTCCACTGTGAGCCTGCCTAGCCTGTTCCGAGATCAGCTGCAGGCAACGACAGCAGTGTGGACGCGCGCCACGAACCGTCCAGGAAGATTCAGGCGATGGATCGACCAACCATGGAGCGAGCCAGAATCCCTCGGTATCGCCACCGTCAATGTGAATGAACGCGAGGCGGATGGTCTCTCTGGACTAAAGCTCTCCAGAGTGGCGGAGATGAACGATCGGACTTGATCGTTATCGAATACGGACGAATACCAATGCGGCTGCCCCGGATCCTCGCGAAAGCTGACCTAGGTGTCAGACCACTGGTGGAGCAAATGACTCAAGAACCGTACGCACGTCAGGTTTGCAGCAGGGTTCCAGGTCTTGAGGACAGAGACCGCTTCGCGTGTGTGCCATACCGGGACATTGTCGTCGTCGCCTCTGCCCTGTAGCATCAGTGTCGATGGACGCAGAGATTGCAGGTAGCTCATACCCGTGGATCGCAAGCACGGGCGTGTCGACAAGATTTGACAGGAAGAGGTCATTGTCGTCCGGTGTGAGAGACGAGTCCAGGATTGCACGCAGAGCGGGGTCGATGTAATGAGCCGACCTGCGAGTTTGACATGCGTGAGCTCGTGGATTTCAGAGACAAACAAGGTTCAGTAACCTTGATTGAACCCATGGAACGTAAGATTGAGACTTGATGTACCCTGCGGCAGGGATCACTGCCCGGGCTTTCAACGCGCTTGGCAACCCAGCAACCGAAAGTGGTACCCACCTCCAACAACTCTGTCTGGATACCTGGCAGCGAGATACCAAGCGCCCTGGCCGCCATTGGAATGCCCCACCAGTAGCACTTTGGAGTTGGGCGCAATAGCATACTGTCGCCATAGGCCGTGTGTGTCGAGGAGCTTGTGCAGCGCATCGACTGCTTCCCATGCATCCTGTGCGCTGGGTCCATGCCAGTCCATGCCCTGTCATTTGTGAATCAAGGCACAAGGAGACAAGTAAAGGGATACGGGCGTAGGAGACGTACCCAAGGCGTGCGGCCGGTCGGGGTGATAATCCAGCTATGTCGCTGACGCGGTATCGCCTGAATCCAGAAGTCATTTTCGAACAGATCAACTCCGGCCCCGTCTATTTCAGAACATGTCAGATTCACAAACGGATACTCGGATTATTCCATGAGCAATTCTTACGCAATGCTAGGATGGGTGGCCGGGGAGGCCCGTCATTCGGTGAGTTCGGAGGCGCAGCCAAGAAAGCGGTCGGAGTGGATGTGCCGAAAAAGTACGTAGCCTTTGCGTATGCGCGTCCCTGCTCATCCGCTCCTGTCCAAAGTTCCCTGTTCCATATCGGTACCGCGACATTGATGGTTGCTGTGACGTTCCCCGAGCTGAGTGTAAGTGTGAGGTTGAAGTTCTCTATGTCGACCCTCTGAGTTTGTGTCAGCTTGAGGGGAACGATACGCGTCTGGCTTGGTGCAAGTCGCGATGGCTGCACCACCTCTAGTTGCACAGACTGCAATAAAATCAGTTTAGCGCGAGAGGTTTAGAGATCGTCTTTCTTACTCCCGCCACCTCGTCTGATACGGTAACGCCTTTTACTGTCCACCAACCATCGACGCTGCGGAGGCCCACTCCAAGCGCATTGCCGAAGGCCCATCCGTCTACGAAGTCGGGAAAGACGTCATGAGAGGCGTCCCGTGCGACGGTACACACGGGTTCCTCGATGTCAACCGATAGCGATATTGAGAGCTTCGGAACGTCCCTGTCGTTTGAACGAGGATCACCAAAGAGCCTGATCTGGACACTATGAGCGATCGTTTCGTCTCAAGAGTAAAATAGCCGCTATACCTCGTAATCCCCGCTGATGAAAATATTGTATGTTGTGGGCGATGTCCTAGAGGGCGGCTCCGGTAGCACGACGGAGTTCTTAGGAGATCGGCTCATAGCATAGATGTTCCCTGCATGCCACTCCGGGACCACTGTAACGTCACTGAGAACCTCGGCGTTGGCAGGAAGCACTGTGAAGAAAGATCCTTGCACCAAGTCCACCAGCAAACGCGGAGGGTAAGCAGAGAGCTTCTCCGCTTGCGCCGGCGGGTATACAGTCAGCGTCGAACGCAATACGCTATGGTGCTGCAAGGCCGCCCAACCTTCGGTTGCGCGCAAGGACTCCCATCTTCAGAGATCAATGTTAGTATATGGGCCATATTCATTGACGACAATTCTGGTCTCGTGCTGTACCTGACGTTCGGGAAGGACACTGCCAGCGTCCCATCTGCCTCTGAGCGAGCCTTGGTCCACCCAACAAGCCCGCCATCCGCATAAGCAGAGGGATAGGTCGCATTGAACTCGATGGGTTGAGTTACTGCTCGAAAAACAGGCGATTGGTAATATGCTCATGTCAAGAAGCCAGAGCAAATTCACGGTTAAGGGGGAAAGAAGGCGAGAGGAAGTGTTGCTCTCGAGCGTGTACCGGGAACGGGCCCAAGACCTATGAGCGAGCACCGGCGAGCACCATGAGACGACAACCTTTGCATAGAACCACCACCAAGCACCCACTCACGTCCCAGTCTTGCGAAACGGATA
Source organism: Pilatotrama ljubarskyi (assembly GCA_022385805.1). NCBI lineage: Eukaryota > Fungi > Basidiomycota > Agaricomycetes > Polyporales > Polyporaceae > Pilatotrama > Pilatotrama ljubarskyi. Next base: position 366,816 of record MU277683.1, on the reverse strand, counting down.
CCTTCCAGCCTTCGTCAGACATCACAGTCGAGGCCTTTAGGACCACTTGCGTCGAGTCGTCAGAAGAATCGGACGCAGTACTTCGGGCTACTGGCGCTGTGAGGATGAAGAGCAGAGCGAGCGTGCGCGGGAAGCGCATTCTGGAATGCGTTCACACAACGGGTATGTATACTGTACGCTCAATGAAGCATCAGGAGGGAATTGAGTGTGCCGCAGGAGAGCGCCAGCCTCAGTGGTGATGGCGATATGCAGCTGACCAAGGCAGTGAGCGGACGCATCGCATGCTCGTCGGCGTTGGACTTTGATCCCGCCTTATACGATTCCTGCATAGTGCATACAGTAAGCCTCGTACGCCTTGCCGGCAGTGGCACCCGGCCGCCGGTACTGCTACTCTTACAATGGCTAAGCTGTATGCATGCTGCGACTCTAGGACAGCACCCGTCTGCTTGCCCCGTCGTCCTCCTCAATGGCTGCACCGATGTCGCAGGACGCGATGCCTGAGCTGTACGATCTTGCCGCCAGGTTGAAACTGCTGCTCCCGCCGCTGCTCTCCATGCAGCGATCCTCATGGGAGCAAGGAATATGCGCTCAGGCGATGTTGGAATGTCACCGTTTTCTTCGAGAAACGGCCGTCCCCCCGGACGCGCTCTCTCTAATATCCTACGACTTCGTGCAATGGCTGTACTCCCTCGCCCACGACTCTCTGGTACGCCAGTCCTCAGACGGTCGGCTCTCAGTCCTTCTCAATGGGGACGGCACATCCGACGCTGGAGCCCTCGATCCAGCATGCGTTGGAGAAACGCTGTACTACCTGTGCTCGCTTGAGGCCCATAGCATGACCCTCTTGCCCTCACCTGAAGGAGCGGTCGGCGCGTCCCTTCTTGACGGCGTCACAAAGATGCTACAATACATCCTGGAACGCTGCCCCCGCGCTTCTGCAGTTGTTGACGGCGGCATGCAGTCAGAGCAATTCCTCCTGTCGCATCGCACGGACGCCGTCGAGATATGGTCTGACTCGGTCTACATGCTATCCCCATTCCTCGCCTCTGCTGCCGCATACCGCACGCTCTCGCTCGCCCATCCTCTATCCGCGGGGGTGAAGCAGCCAAGCACTCCGCGTGCGCTGATGGAAATGGCCCTGCAACAGGTCATCCTAGCGGCGGACGTCCTACAATCTCCGACAGGCGAGTGGTGCCACATCTACGACCTCGAGAAGCGCGAGTTCAAGCGCGCTGCGTTCTGGGGCGTCGGCAACGGCTGGGTCTGCTGTGGGATCATTCGCATTCTATCCACCCTCGTATCTCCCACTACCCTTCCGCCGGCGCCGTACGTCGACCTTAGCGCGTTGGGCTTGGATCCGGACGGGAACGGCGACCTTCTCCCCCTCCTCAAGCGCGTCTACGACATCCTCCTGACCACCCTCCGCGCATGCCTAAGGCACATGCTCCCCTCCTCGCTCTTCCGCAACGTCCTAGACGACTCGCACTCGTTCACAGAGACCAATCTCGCGCAGATGCTCGCCTGCACGCTCTACCGGCTCCTCGACTTACACCTCCACTCCACGCGCTTCCGTGCGCTTGGGCTCCCCGCTCCCGCCGAGGGGGAACTGGAGGAATGGGCGCGCAGCGCGTACTTGATGCACGAGGCGGCTGTGTTGAAGACGGACCGCTGGGGCTTCGTGCGCGACGTGTGCGGGAGCCCGACCTTCGACAGGCCGGGAACGGCGGCTGAGGGCCAGGCGTGGGGCGTGCTGATGGAGGTGGCGAAGGCTCAGTACATGCACCACCGGAACAAGGACTTTATATGAGATATCTGGAACTCAAAGGTTCGCATGTTCCGATCAAAGAGAGCTGATGTCCAGATGAGGGGACATGCACGGATACCTGCTTGCGGGACGTCTCCGCTTAGCACACATCGCGCGTGGTTATAGAGTAACAGAAGATTTCCATGTACAGAGAATGAATGAAACTACTAAGTACAGCAGAAGGTCCATTAAGAGAAAACTATGATGCATGGTAAACTGGAGGTGATCGACAGCGCAACTAAACAACAGGTAACGGCTAAATACACGAGTATAACTTGGGTGAGTTAGATAGAAGAAGCTAACAGGCGTACGTTTCAAAGGAGACGGCGTGGCTGGCTACATGAAGCATGGAAGAGATCGTTGAGCGAATAACGAAGGACGGAGGAGCTGGGTCCTCGGACTTCTGCCTTGCGTCCGGGACCCGAGCTCCAGAAGCAGCAACGCAACGACTCGTGTGCCGGTACTGTCCACGAGCGAACGAGCCGCGATATTTGCGATGAATGTCCGCGACGGGAGGCAAGCCATCGGCTCCGCCTACCTCACCGGCCGATCAGATAGGCTGGTGGAGCGCCGTTTAGACTGCCGCTGCTACCTCATCCCCGCTCTTGCGGGACGCGGGGATGTCGAATGAATGACTGACGTCGCTCGAGTTGATTTCTCTGCGGCAGGACGAGCCACAAGCGGATAGTCAGCCTTGAGGCTGGGTCGGAGGAATGAGAAAGCGAGTAAGAACTAACGGCTCGAGCACGATGTTCGTCGTGAGCGTCACCCGACGCGACCTGGAGTGTACCGCGATGCCGATCATGTCACACCGGTTACGATCCCGGGCATCCCTGCTAATCCGATATCAATAAGCATTAGCTAGCCGAACCGAGCAGCTTAGGCCGGAAGCTGCGTACGTATCGGAGTCCGCGGGCTCTTCGGGCTTCAAGGACAGCACGGCGGCAGACGACATGATGACACTGCGAGGCGAACAGGGATTAACAAGGTCCCGGAGCTGTGAAGCCGTGATGGACACACCTGACAGTCGTGGCTAGAGAAGGTGGAGGGGGTAACTCCGCCGCTTGAGTTGTGCTAGAGTTGCAGGGGATAGTAGTGACATACCTGGCATGGAGAACATCACGTTCATGAGGACTGCGGCACGGTTACTGGCTTCAGCTTCTGTTGATCCTCACTGATTGCTTGGTTATAAAACTCACCATTGAGGTTCAGCATGGGAAAGACCTATAAAGTCGATGAGAACAAGGCTTCCCTGGAAATAACAAGGGGGGAGGGACTCACCGCGGCAGGGATGTTAACGATGAACGTCGCCGCGCAATACCAGAGACACTGTTCGGACAGGGTCGCCCCGATGGTGCTCCTGAGGGCAGCCTTCCGAGAGAGACCGTAGATGGTGAGCCCAAGGATGACCATGTCCACGACGGTCGCTGCACGCTAGTCAATCACAGCGCTTCTGATAGGAGACGGGAAGAACGTACTGTAGAGGTAGAAAACGAACATTGTGATGTTGCTGGAGCGAATGACGGCACAAGATGCGAGTTCGGGTATCCATTGCGAAGAAACGCTCCATGCGCCCTCTATGATAGCCAGTACATCAGCTTTGACTACGGCGCCGAGTTGTGAAGTGACATACGAAGGGCCACGAGGGCGGCATGTCCGACGCAGGCCAGGGACAATATCCAAATCACGATCTTGTTCATGTCGCGCCAGATGATGTAGCTGTCGCAGGGCACCCTGTGGGCCGTACGTTCTCGATATTCGGTGATGTCTACGTACCTTCGGATACCCAAGTTGAGCGTGGAGCAGGAAGACGCCGAGCTCCCCAAAACCTGAGACGACATAAGCCAAACATATTGCAGATGACCCACCGGACGAGCTCACTGCGAGGATCTTGTACGCGACTGTTCCGGCAATTCAGAAACCAATCACACAAGAGGAAGTCCAATAGACTTACCGTCGCAAGACATCTTGTTCTTCAGGCGGTCTGAAAGTACACTGCATCGCCAAAGGGGTGAGATGGACTGAACGAGGGGGGGGGGGGGTCGGCCAGAGGGAGTGCAACGCTCACAAGAAGAACAAAGTCGAGAGTATGGCATAGCGTCCGAAGAGGTATGGTACCTGGGAGAAGCCTGTTTAACTATGCCGTTCTGGAACACCTTGGGCCCCATGGGGAAAGGTACTCACCAAGGCAGGACTGAAGGGCCGTTTTCTCCTGATCAGGGACCATTCGATGCTCATACTCGTGATGAAGTGGTGCCTGCAGATCGCGGTAGGCATGTCAGTAGCACGTGCGACCTCGAGCAGAAGGAAGAACGGACCCGAATATGCCCAAGAGAAGAACGGCATTTTGACTATAGAGGAAGGCACAGAAGGAGACGACGGCGGGATCTTGCCAGTCCACCATGCGGAAAGAGGCAGGACCGACGACCGAGGAGGAGAGTCCGTACTTATATCAGCAGACGACGTGCGCGCGCTCACCAGCAGCTTCAGATGTCTGAGACGACCTGCTCTGCGTCAAAGCAGACAGCTGTAGCATTCGTCGACGTGCATACAGCCGAGGAAGAGGAGGAAGAGAGGAGAGCAGAGCGTGCCGCCGATGAGGGGTATAAGTATATCGGCAGCATAGGACGCGGGTTGTTCTGTTGGAGGATAGGCGGTCGCGTAGGAGGCGAGTGCGGGCGACACGAGCTCATGATGTTCTCGGTCCAACGCACGCCGAGACGCGCTAACGTTCCACAGACCACCATCAGCACTTGCCTTTTCCAGCACCTTACCCGATCAACGTCTAACTTTGCTTCCGCTGCGCTGATTGGCTCAACCGTGCTTCCTCCCACGCGACAGCGCCCCTTTAGGTAACCGGACTTCCAAATCTGTCAGACGCCTGGTCCGTCATGGGCGCCTCTCGGTCCCGTCGCCGCTGCGGTGTCTCTGGCACCGTGACACGCAGCTCTCGACCCCACGCACACGCTCCTTGTCCGCGTCAACCACTCTGGCCAGACAGCAGTAACGCCATGGCCGCTGGCGAACCAGAGGCCTTCACTGTGCATGGATGGATGGTCTGCGTGTGGGTTCTGATTGTGTCCTTCCAGGCAAGTACTTCCCCACAGCGACGTCCGCGTGCTAACTGAGACTGCACCCTCTCCGCTCACCCCAATTGATCTCTGGACATGCATGCCGCGGCCACTTAGTATGGCTTCCACATATCTAGTCTCAACCAAATCTCGGATGTCCTCACTTGCCGCAAAACTGAGCCTGCCCTGCCCTCGACGTACTACGGGCTTCCGACATGCATACCCATGGACAACGCCACCTTCTCCGTGCTCACATCCGTATACACCGTCGGCGGTCTCCTGGGTAGCATTGGCGCAAACCTTGTTATGGATCGCTGGGGCCGTAAAGGCGCATGTCTTGCTAGTGCGTTCATCATGGCCGTAGGATCCGGATTCATGGGCGTCGCGGCGTCATTATCGCCTCTCACAATCGGCCGGTGAGCATGACAAAGGTTCGCAACTTCAACGGAGTCTGAACATGCTCGCGCTAGACTCCTCACCGGTGTCGCGGCCGGTTTGGGTCTGTGTGTCGGCCCCATCTACATCTCTGAAATTGCTCCAGTCAAGATCAAGGGTGCTGTCGGTCAGTGTGCCTTGTGTAGGGCCATGCAAACCCATGCTTCATCCTACTCTCATAATAGGCGTCCTCACCCAGTTCGCCATCGTCATTGGCATTATGGTCACCCAAGCGATGGGTCTGCAACTCGCAACTCCCCGCACATGGCGATTGGTCTTGCTTTTCTCTTCAGCTCTCTCGCTGGTGCAGCTGCTTGTGGGGCCCATCATCGTGGAGTCGCCCGTATGGCTGAACAGGCACGGCCTGCTCCGCGACAAGGACGCAAGCGCACGCAGACTATGGAAGGGCGGACACGCGATTCACAGCCCGGATGGTCCGTACCCGACTATATGCGCCGGTTAAATGCCCTCTGACATGTGCCATGTAGTGGCAAACGAGGATGCTGAAGACCCGCTCTTGGGGAATAACGACGAAAGCGCTTCATTGAACCCTGCGCGCCGTGCGGACGAGCATGAAGCAGCAGCGACTGTACCACAAGTTCTACTCCGTAGGGAGTTCCGGAAACCCTTGGCTATCGTCTGCTTCTCTATGCTTTGCCAGCAGCTATCTGGTGAGTTACCGTGGATATATGCGCCCTCTGGACGGTCAAATTTTGAGTATATGCTACGCTATGATAGGCGTCAATGCAGGTGAGATGAATCCTGGTACTATTGTGCTTTCTCGACAATCGCTGATAAACATTTTGAAAGTGCTATACTACAGCAACAATATCCTATCCAAGGCTCTTCCCGACCTAGGACCGTACGTCTCGCTCGGCATCACCGTCGTCAACTTCTTCATGACTGCAGCTCCCATATTCCTCATTGAGGTTCGTTCTCTACACTGATCGAGTCGCTGACGGTGGGTGAACGTGATACAACCACAGCGCTTGGGACGCAAGAAGCTATTGTCGCTCTCGGCCACAGGTGCTATTGCCTCTTTGGTTGCCGTGGGCGTTGGTTTGGACAGTGGAGCGGTCATTATGGCGAGTGTAGCAATCATCACTTTCATCGCGTACGTACAAGATCGTGGTTTTTACAAGGGCATGACACTCATCCCGTAACTTCCCGTTGCAGGTCCTTCGCTATCGGCATCGGCCCCGTGCCGTTCGTCATGATACCGGAGGTGTCTCCTCAGCAGGTATGTCTGACTGTTGTACGTCTTAGGTCGATCCATACTGATGGCCCTTGCAGGCGGTGTCCGCGCTCTCCTCAGTTGGCCTATCACTCAACTGTATGTCGCAAGACTCGATGCGCTTGTGCGGGAAGCTGACCGCTGATCACAGGGATCGCGAACTTCCTGGTCGGTCTGGTCTTCTTACCCCTCCGCGACTTCCTCTCGCACGGGGACGCCTCGAAGGAGGGCCGCGTGTTCTACGTGTTCGCAGCTCTCCTGGCATTCTTCACGTTTATGCTCTTTGGCCTCTACCGGGGCTGAGAGGTAGTGTTACTGTGCGCGACGTTCTTGAACCTCCACGCCATCCGGTCGGATTAATATTCTGGTTTCGCTCTCGCTTTGGGCTCATAGCTGTCGTTATACGGTACACACGCCTTCTTCGGACGTTCGGCCTGTACTTATAGATGCATATCACCCTGTACATGGGGAGTTCCCGCTCTCCGTGCACTGTCTTGTCCGCCGATGGTCCTGCGCGCGAGATGTAGCAAGTGCGCTTACGGCATGCTTCGCGCGCCCAGCTGTGGTCTTGGCGCTTAGCCTGCGGAAACCCAAAGCTGAAACGGGCGACGTCGCACTGCCGGCCGACACCACTCTCAGCATCTCCCTTCCATCCTCCGTCGCCCCCTTCTCCCTCTGGCCGGCCTTGCATCTTTGCTCACTCTCTTCGTCACTGATCTCGTACTACTGCGTGTCCTGGACGACCGCAACGCCCAATGGGTCTCTTCAATCGCAAGAAGGGCGGTGACGATGGCAGTGGGACGCCGAAGAAGGAGAAGGGCAGCTGGCGGAGGCCTGCGAGTGAGTGCTGTTGTGGTGTGCGCAGGTTGTTGCAGCAGGATATGACGGAGAATGTTCCTTCGCCTTGCAGATACTGCGTTCAAGCAGCAGCGGCTCAAGGCATGGCAGCCGATCCTCACTCCCCGAACGGTGCTCCCGACGCTCTTCATATTCGGGATACTGTTTGCGCCTATAGGGGCGTTGCTCATATGGGGTAGTGGTCTCGTAAGCACTTACCATCATCCTTTGGCTCGTCGCGGGTAGTCTCATCCTATTGTGCCCGCAGGTGAGCGAGATCAACATCGACTACACGGACTGCGAGTTGCTCCCGCCCCAAAACGCCTCCAACACTTCCACCACGCTCACGTTCACCGACATCCCCTCCTCCAAGTTCGCCTATAAACTGCGCGCCGCGGACGCGAACAAGCCGTACACGACCCCGCAATACGCTTTCCTGAACCGCACGGGCACGGACGGGCTCCCGGTCGACGCCGCGCAGCAGTGCGTCGTGCGCTTCGACGTGCCCGCGGACATGGACCCGCCCGTGCTGCTCTACTACAAGCTCACGAACTTCTACCAGAACCATCGCCGGTACGTGAAGAGCCTCGACCAAAACCAGCTCCGCGGCGACTTCGTGAGCACGGACAAGCTCAGGAACGGGGACTGCAAGCCGCTCGGCGTGATCGGTGAAAAGGCGGTATATCCCTGCGGTCTGATCGCCAACTCTCTGTTCAACGGTAGGTCTTATGCGCAGAGTTCGCTCCACGCTTGTACTGCTGGAAGGCTCATCTGACGGCATCACAGACAGCTTCTCCAACCTGGTTCTGGCTACAGACTCCAGCACCGATTCATCCCAAGCCTATAACTTTTCTGAGAAGGGCATCGCATGGCCAGGCGAGGCCAAGAAGTACGCGGTTTCGCCGAACTATGACCTTTCTCAAATCACGCCTCCGCCCAACTGGGCGCTGCGTTACCCTAACGGCTACACGACCGACACCCCGCCCCCGAATCTGAAGGAAGACGAGCACTTCCAGAACTGGATGCGTACGGCCGGTCTGCCGACATTCACAAAGCTCTTCGGGCGGAACGACAATGACAAGCTCCTGACGGGCACGTATCGGCTAACGGTCAACCTCAGTGCGTATCTGGACGCTTAAGCTGGCGATGCGCAGAGCTGACCAGAACACAGATTATCCCGTGCGTTCGTTCTCGGGAACAAAGTCCATCGTCATCTCGACCGTATCATGGATGGGAGGCAAGAACTCCTTCCTCGGCTGGGCGTACGTCGCAGCCGCCAGCCTCCTCGTCCTGCTCGGTATCCTCGGTACGATCCGGCATCTGGTGAAGCCCAGGTGCGACCTTGTCCTTCATCATCTCGCGAGCCGCTGGGCTGACAGGAGCTAACCCTCTCACAACAGAAAACTCGGCGACATGTCTCTGCTTTCGTTCAACCGGTGACACTTGTTCTCATAAGTAACGAGCGTGTCCGCGTTAGTGCCCCTGTCCCTTATTTATTTTGGACTACATGTACCAGCTGCCTGACCTGTCGTCGGAGTCGTCTCTCGCGTAATGGAGTACCCTCATGCTGTATTAGAACCACATTCTCTACCGTCTATATCACACGTCTTGCACCTTGATCTTTCATCCGAGGAGCTGCTCCTGGCGGGTTCTCGGTGCGGGGCTGACAGGTAGGTTGCCCTTGATAAGTGAGTGCGGCAAACTCATCTCCGAATCCGAAAGGGTAGATGCATGCGTCACAACCAAACAAGCCAAGGTGATATACTGCGGTACGGGAGGTCTCCATATAGTAGGGAAAATCAAGAGGTGAGTAGAGGACTGCCTCATCGCCGGAGCATGGGTCCGAGCTATACATAGACGACTTGAGCTGGCTGTCCACCGCCCATGGTTACCAGCACTCACATTCTGCCGCTGCTGTCGCAGCCAGCTCGTGGGTTCTGGTCGGCTCTGCTGCTTCGCGCTCCCGAGCTGACTTCGCACGACCTTCATGCTCATATCGTGGAGCACGCTGAGCATGAGCGTCTGCTCGCGCCTGTAGCGGTTCACAGCATCTGTGAGGAGCCTCTGCATGTGAAAAGTGAGCGATGGGTGAGTGCATGGGATGGATAGGATGTAGCGCACCTTCTGGCGGGCCACGTCCTCCTCGAGGATCTTGATTTGCGAGCGGTAGCTGTTCTCCGCCTCCTCGAACGCACCGGACGGGACGCCGCTGACGCTCTTTGCGTGTTCCTCCTTGAACAGTTTGTCCTGCTGCTTGATGAACTGTCCGCAATTTGTTTGAAATCAGCTAACCATCCGTCGGCCCGTCAAGCACGCATCCTGGACACGCACGGCTTTCGCTTTGACCAACTTCTCCTGCGCGCTCTTGTACTGCTCTCTGAGTGTGATGTTCTCTTCGTGCAGGGCGAGCATGCGCTGCTTGATGTCTTCCGGCAGATCCTTGCCAGACATGGACGCACGCAGGTCGCTACGCGTATCGTCAGTACACTGTTGGATCCAAAATTTATGGAAGACCTACCCGATTGCTCGCTCGCGCTGAAGCATCCTGTCTCGCTGATCGATGCCCTCGCTCTGCAGATTGACCTTCTCGAGCAGCAGGCCGTTGATTTGCTCGAGCTGCATCTTGTTCTTGTCCGAGAGCTCCTTGATTTGGTTGCGCAGCCGCTCGACCTCGCTCTCGAGCTCGGCCTTGTCCTCGTTCACGGACTCGCGGAGGGTCGCGAGAATGTCGAGCTGATCCTTGTTGACCAAGGTCACTGGACGGTAACACGCGATCAGCGTCAGGATCTGAGCAAGAGGTGACTGTCACTCACAATCGGACTTCGCGATAGTCAGCTCCTTGGACATCGCATCAAACTTGACCTCCAGCTCGGCATGCTCCTTCCGCAGCTTGTCAAGCTCGTCAACTGTCTCGTTGAGACGTTGACGTAGCGCGATCGCAGCCTCCGCTCTGCGATCCAAGTTAGCGAGTGCTCCCGGTTCAGACCTTACTCACTCACCCATCGCCCATGGACTTGCCACTCCGGATCTCCTCGAGATCATTCTGAAGCACCAGCTTCTCGCGATGCGCAGCCAGATAGTCCGCCTCGTAGCGTGCCTTCATGCGGTTCGCATCCTCGAGCAGGTTCTCAAGCACGAGTACCCTGCTCGCGTCTGCCTCGTTCTTCCGCACTGCCTCAAGCTCGCGCTGGAGCTTCCGCACCTGCAGCTTCAAGTCCGTCATGGTCGTGCCCGTAATCGCCGAGTCCAGCTCCTCGCCAAGGCCCGCAATGTCCGAGTCGACGTCCGCCGCCGTTGTACCATTGCTGAGCAGCTCCGCCTCAGTGAACTCCGACATGTTGCTCTCCGCGTCTGCGTTCGCCTGTGGCCGCGCACGCGAGGCAGCAACCGGCCGCTGGGAAGTGAGCTCGAGCTCGCGGACGCGCTCCTGGTACAGCTCGAGCGTTTCCGAGTCCTTGGCACGCTCCTCCATGGTGACCTTGAGTTTGGTCTTCGTCTGATCGAGTTCGTACTTGAGAGCGTCGATCTCTTTGCTGCGCGCGGACGTCTTGGTCTCGAGCTCGGCGATCTGCGACTTGTACGATTCCATGAGCGGCTTGAAGGCGGCAACCTTGCGGTACTCCTCCTCTAATGCGGCGTTCTTGTCTACAAGATCCGCATTCTGCTTCTCCAGGGCCTATGGACGCGTAAGCGATGCGCTGGAGAACAGATCCTGACTGTTCGCAGTACCTTGACTTGCTGACGCATGTCAGCGGCTTCTTGGAGCTTCTTCTTGTACTTCTCCATGACGTTCTCGGTCTTCTGCAACTTGTCCGCTGCATGACGATACCTGACACAAAGTTAGAAAGCAAGGGAGAAAGGAGGCCAGCCTAGGACGTACTCATCCAGCTGGTCTTTCAACCGCGCAGCTTCATCTGCCTTGACCTGAAGCTCATCGACCTTGCGTGTCAGATCCGTCACAAGTACTGTCTGCTTGTCGAGTTCCGATTCAGCCATAGCGAGATTGTCTTCGCTCTTCTGACTATAATCCTCCTCACGCATCAGCATGACGGCATTGACATGTACGCATGCACATGCTCACAGATCAGCACGTAGACGGTCGATCTCCGCGCGGAACATCGCGTCCCCTCTGGAGTCTACGCGTTTGCTATCCGCCTCCCGTTGTGCTTGTCGTAGTTGAGCGAGCGCATCCTCTTTCTCCGAAACGACGTCGTCGAAGTTGGTCTGCAGTTGCCTGTGCTCTTCCAGAAGAGCTTGGTATACCTTCTCCAGGGTCTCCTTCTCCGACAGTATCCGACTCCGTTCTGATTGGATTTCATAGTAATGGTCATCCCTTTGGGAATTGCCTGACTTTAGCTAGGATTTTCCGACATAAAGGGACACAAGGACGCACTCGGTCATGCTGGCCTCCATCCCGGCATCTGCAGAGCTTCTCACTTTAGCCATGACCTATACGTCCGTCATTGACGTGCTCCACAACCATGGTGCCCCCGGCGTACCTGCTCGATGACCCGCATGAGAGAGTGTTGCTCCGACTCTGTCAGCTTCTGTATTCGCTCGATTATATCCTGGTTGTTCTCGCATTGCACCGCAATCGCGATGGCCAACCGACACATGACGAGCGTAGCATTGACGTTGTAATCCTTAGCGATGGCCTGCAGGTCGGGTACGTCCAGGGCACCCGCAGGTTGGTGCAGTACCTCAGAGAAGTACTGCGTCATGAGCCTGTACAGCTTCTTGAGGGAGCTGAAGCGCAAGACCCAGTTGTCCGAGGGTTGTGCAGAGGGCCGAGATGGCTGGCGGAAGTAGTCCGCGTCGCTGAGAGGACGGCCACAGTCAGGACGACGGACATATGCTTTGCACCTCATGCTCACACGATGGACAGAATCTCAAACAGCGCTGCTCCATCCGATAGGTCCGCTATGGTAGTGACCGGGCGCGCGAGGTCGAAGGTGGCGAAGAATGAGAGGAAGGCATTGAGCTCCTTCTTCTGCGAGTCGACAGACATGTCCGAGGTCCGAGATCCGAGGGTTGTGCTCTAGCCAGGTGGGTATATGCAGACCAGGTATACGGTAGTAAGCAGTCTATGAAGAGTGCGCGGGAGGAGTCCCCGCGGGCGGTCGTGAGTGTAGCAAGTCAAGTCAAGCCAATCAAGTCCTCCTCAAGCTGTAAACGCGTCCCGGACTCCGACGCGCTCGGCGCGCGCCTATCCACCACTGAGCACTCTCCTCCACTCCATGGCTTCAATATATCCCTTTCTGCTGTCGCTCTTCAACGACCTGATACGCTCGCATGACAGAACAGCCTAACAGAATCTGAGGAAATGAACTCCGGAGATCTAGTCGAACTCGACGGCAGCGTACTCGAAGGCGGCGGCCAACTCCTCCGCATCGCCGTTGCGCTCTCCGCCCTACTCACGAAACCTATTGCAATTGACCACATTCGCGCGAACCGCACGCCTCCTGGTCTCAAGTATCAGCATGCCGCAGGTGCGATTCTGCTTTTCAGGATCCTAGTGCACCTGCTTACAGTTCTCTTTCAGGCCTGCGGCTCGCCGCCGAGATCTGCTCGGCACGTCTGGATGGATGCGATACAAGCTCCAGTTCTATCGTGTTCCGACCTTCCACCAAACCCCAGCTGTCAAGATCATACCTTGCGGACCCTGGAACGGCCGGCTCGATCGCTCTCATGCTGCAACTCTCCCTACCCTGCCTCCTATTCTCCCCCGCGCGCGTCCCACCTTCGGAGTTGGTTCTGCGTGGAGGTACGAACGCAAGCCAGGCGCCCCAAATTGACTATACCCAACACGTCTTCCTTCCCTTCATACGCAAGCACTTTGGCCTGCAGCCAACGCTCACAATCTCGAAGCGCGGATACTACCCCAAAGGCGGCGGCGAAGTGCACGTCTCCGTCCCACCTGTGCGCGGCCCGCTACCCTCCATCACGCTGACCGAGCGAGGGGCAGTCAAAGCCATCTTCGGCAGGTCGTACGTAGCTGGCCTGCCCAAGAGCCTAGCGGAGTCTATGCGTACTGCGGCCGTGAAAGTACTGGCGGAGTCCGGCATTGAGGTCAAGAGGATCACCATCGAGGCAGTACGCGAAAAGCCGTCCGATGCTGTCGGGAGTGGGTCGGGTATCGTGCTATGGGCTGAGACAGAAGGCGGCTGCGTCATCGCAGGAAGCGCACTTGGCCGCAAGGGCACAGACCCCGCGCGCGTAGGGCGAGAGGCTGCGCGTGAGCTTGCATCCAATCTCGCTCATGGGGGATGCGTGGATGAGTATATGCAGGTGAGGTCGCCGCGATGTCGCTGTCCTCTCCTCGCTTACCCTCTTCGTATCTAGGACCAAATGATCATTTTCTTGGCTCTGGCAGAAGGAAAATCAACAGTGAAGACGGGACCCTTGACTCTCCACACTAGGTGCGTTGTCAGATATAGGCGGATGCTTCATGAATGACCTCTGATGACACGTGGTCAGGACGGCGATATGGGTGGCGGAGCAGCTTTCGGATGCGAAATTCCACGTTGAAGAGTCTGAGAACGGGGCGATCATTGAGTGTGAGGGAGTGGGCTACACCCCGACCAGCCTAGATGAGGCTCCGAACAATGTCAACGCAACAAACACTTGAAAGTGAAGATGGTCCTGACCCTAAGAAGCAGCCGAATGTTCCCGGAATGCGTATATGCAGCTATCACACTCCGCTGTATGAAGCGTCACTACCAGCTTAAAGTTGAATCCCTTAGATTCCAAAAGTCTCATGTGGCCTGGTCTGGATGATATGACAGGGACAAGCTGAAGTACGTGCGGCACACTAATGACGCTGAAGACGCGCAAGACAAGCCGAAAAAGCCCTCCCACCAGCGAGAAATGATAACACTCAAGCTTCAGAGAAGTTTGGCAAAGCAATGGAGACTCGAGAGTGAGCTTCTTGAATGGTATGGACGGAAGATGGGAAGACGCACTGAGGACGTCTAGTCGTCCTGGACGCTACGGAGGCCGGAATTACAGTACTTACTTTGCAGCGCCACCGGACAGGCTTCAGGTTCGACTCGCTCACCTCACAACCATGGATGATCGTGGCTACCGCAGCCTGAATGGGTCCGTGTTCGACTGTCCCCAAGGCCATCGAGGAGGACGCCGGAGTGGATTTAGAACCTGTACTGCAAAGGCTACTCTCCTCATATCCGGAGTCAGGGAAGAAAGCTGCTGAACGGCGCCGTCAGCGTATGAAAGGTACGTTCCCGGTCCCCGAGTCGATTCTACCTGTTCCGCGGTAACGCTACTTGTAGCGAGCATCAACATGAAGGTTACTATCCTGTCCCCAGATGCTGGATAAGCGCCCAGGGTGACCCCAGAAGCTGGACATTGCCTTGTAGCTTAGCACGATCGCACCGTACACACATACTTTCTGTATGGCCGCATAGAGCTCAATGGGCTGCTTGGTATTTCAGGAAGTTGGGTGAGGAAATCAGGACCTGTGAGCAAAGTAACAGAAGGTGAATGTCTCCAGGCCGTACGGCGCTTAGGTTTCCAGATTCCCAGGTCAGAGGGCTTTCTGCTGGCTCTCATCTCCTGTATGTGCATTTTTGTGCAAATCTTCTTGCAGGAAGCCTTAGGGGATACAGTGGCCATGCCTGAAAAACAAGCAGAATGAATTTTGGAGATGTTTTGGGACTGCTATGTCGAAACTGAGCCCGAAGTTCTGTTGGGCGTCCAGCATCTGGGGACGGGATAGTAAGGATGGGCAAGTCCCACCTCCCCCGGAGAAGCCTCAGAATCGACTACCCGGCGCCTTGGTGTCATTCTGTACTATCTACGAATCCGACTGGTTCCAGTCAATGTATGGCCCCATCGGCAATCCAAACCAGACCATCTTTTGCTCGGACTTGCACCGTTACCACCCCTACCCGACAGGACAACCCCTTGGCCTGGATATATAGCTTGCCCGATCTCCTCACGCTCTCCTCGGCGGTCATATACTTACTATTGTTCCCTCAGTCTATCTAGCGTCTGGATGTTATTCCAGTGTTCAGATTATGCTCACGCGCAGCCCAATATCCGCGCCGGCTAGAGCTTAGAGAGCTCAGGGCATGAAGGAACATGTAGTTCTGCCCAGCTTTGTACAGCTGTATACAAAATCGAGTACTTGCTCTACTCTTCACCCCGCAATCTTGAGTCCCTCCGGTACTCGATCCCTTATCAATGACATATATGGACGCCTGTAGGTCCATCACTCGTCTGCCGCGTCGGGCGCGGCGCCCGCCGTCAACTCGTGCCGCCCGGTGCCACCAGCATCCACAAACCCTCACCTCACCTGAGCATCCTCATCTGGAACTCCCACACCGGTCACTAGCAGCGAGGCCTGGCCGATATTCGTACATTTTTCCAACTCAAACTCCACCCTACAGAAACAAGTGACGAAGTAACTACACACCGCGAGAAATATAGGAACGCGAACACTCCGCACGTAAAGACCGACCGCGAAGTGATACAGACACGAAGCGCGGTCCCCACGGAACACCAGCAGGGGGCCGTCGGTGGAGGTATTAGGCCGCACCGCACACAGGAGGCGGGGGCATCCAAGAAGGTAGTGCCAATGACGGAAACTCGGAACCCGAAGAAAATATGAAGAAAGGTGGGACGTCGCAGGGGTCGTCAGACGCGTGCAGGACGTGAGAAGATAGCCAGAAGCGTCACGATCAGTCCACGATCGGCCGTTACAGCAAGAAGCTTGCGGCGACCGCGAATAGGCCGACGGCAAAGGCTAGCGAGGTGGACGAGCCAGCCGACTGCCTAGGAGAGCCATTCGTGTTGTTAACGGCGCCCTGCGCGCCCTTTGATGAGACGGTTGCCACGACATGTCCGCACAGGCCTGAGTTGTCCAGCATGTTGTCGGGAACGAGGATGACGGGAACGCCGCCCCTAGAGTACTCAACCTCGATGGCGCCGTTGCTGCCGACGGCGTACTGCCTGCAAGTCAGGATGCTGTTGCGCATACAGTCAGTATCTAGCTGTCCCGGAGGGCGATGACACGTACTCCGTGGTGGACAAGCTGTTGTCGAACGGCGTATGCGCGGAGATGCTGACGTTCTGAGGCTACAATCGGCTTGACCTGTCAGTCCCGGCGCGCGTCATGCGGTGAGGGACACAAGGCACGTACGGGAGAACCGATGTTAGTCAAAACTGTGACGACGCTGCCTTTCATGAACGCGATGCCGTCATTCGTCGAGCTTAGCACCTGGACCTGGCTCGTGACCCAGTCCTCGGTGCTGTTAATCATGAAGTTACGGAGCTAATGGCATGATCCAGTCAATACAGTCCTACACAACGTCTCTGCAAAGGCCGGCATACCTGGTTCAACTTCGTGATGAGCTGGTAGGTGGTCGTGTTTGAGTACTTGGACGGCCAGAGCGGCTCGCGGTTCATCTGTACGAATTCTTCGGATCAGCCCTGCATGCGAATCTGCCTTTCAATGCACTCACGGGGTCAGCGTTGCCGTTGAAGCCCTGCTCCTGACCATAGTAGACGATCGGGATGCTGCGCGGCAGGTTAGCATACGACTATCGGCTTAATCTACGGCGAGCGAAGATGACTGACCCATCGGACATGAAGTTGAAGATCATCGCGTTCCACAAGCTCTGGGGGTCGACCGAGAGGCTGGCCCACCGGGGAACATCCTGGTCCTCGAGGAAGTTACCGAGCAACGTGGGGTCCTAGACAGAAAATACGTCCGCAGCGTTCTCATTCAAATAGCCGTCCGACGTACCGCCGACTTCTGCTTGATCTGGGCAAGCATGTCCGTAACGGCGCTCATGTTCTGCGGGCCAGGGATGGTGAACGCCTGGACCAATGCATTGTACATCGGGTAGTTCAGGATCGCATCAAGCGCCTGCTTGCCCTGCCACTGAAGCGCTTGGCTGTCCACATGTGAGCGGACGCTTCTGTGGCGGAGGAGCGCATATACTCACCCGGCATCGGCATCGAAGACCTCGCCGATACAGTACACGCCGGCGGCGCCGCAGAACTTCGGCCAGAAGTCCATGTTCACATGCCTACATCAAAGCGTCAATGCTTCGTCCTATCTTTAGCGGGAGAGAAACTGCCGGTAACGTACTTCGCCGCTGCGCAGGGCGAACATCAGGCAATTCAGTATACTTGTATGGACGCGCCCATGATCCCATCGACGAACTCACCATCAATACGGAGACCGTCAATGTTAAACTGTTGGACGAGGGCCTTGATCCAATCCGAGTAGGCGGAGACGACAGTTGGGTCCTGGGTGTTGACATCGGGGAGCGTGACGTTCGTGTCGCCGAGCCAGCAGTTTTGCTCGCTGGTGGTGTTGCCCCACTGGATCGGGCAATACGGATGATATTGCGACTGCGCCGTCGCCACGGAAATTAACCTTCTGCCACACGCGTGCGGAGTGGTGGACACACCTTGTCCTTGAACATGTACGTCGACAGGTCGGGGTCCGTCTCGAGAGCCATCACGTTGTTGACGACGACGTCCACCATAAGGAACCTGCTCGGACGTCAAACACGCATATGACAGAAAGAGAATTAAGCCGCATACATTCCGCGCCGGTGGAGCTCGTCCGAGAGGGCCTTGAGGTCGTCGGCCGTGCCGAAGCGCGAGTTGAGCTTCGTCGCGTCCGCGATCCAGTAGCCATGGTAGGGGTCGCCGTAGGGAGTGCGGGGGCCCTCGTAGTTCTGGGATACCGGGCTGATCCAGACTATGCAACGCAAGGACACGCATTCGAAGGCAGCATATAGGCGAGAACATGTCAAAGCGTACCAGCAGTGAAGCCCGCGTTCTGGATGTAATCCAGGTTGTCCTTGATGGTCTTCCAAGTCCCGCCGCAGAAGGTCTGCTTGGCAGGGTCGCATGCGTTCAGGTCCGCGCCTTCGGGGAGCGCGTAGCGGTCCGTGATGATTCTGCGCAGAGGTTTGCTCCAGACATGCGGGAGTGCGGGAAGCGCGACTCACTGGTAAATGGAACGTTTGCGCCATTCCTCCGCGGTAGCGGCATAAGCCGTAGACAGCAGGGAGAGAGCGAGGAGGAGGTTGAGGAGATGTTGCATGACGGATTGCTCCAGGCGGGTATGTTTCAGTGCATGCAAGAGTCAGGCCAGGCTAGAAGGAGCGTGGGGGGGCAAAGGAGGGTGGGCTCAGCGCGAGGCCGAGGGTATCGAGGGGGCGAGTCGGAGGAAACTCGCGGGGTCAGGAAGACGGAGGTGCGCCTGGTGGGGAGAGCAGAAGGAGAAGGGGAGGGCGTGTGGCTGCGAGAGGGAGGTTCCGCGGTGGGAGCGACGCGAAATAAGTTACGAATAATTAACTGCCATGCGAAGGCCAAAGGGAGGGGAAGAATTCCGGGGATTCTGTCAGCTGCATGGTTCGGGTGGGTGACACACTCGCCAACGACTCTGATCGAGGTCGCCATTTCCTTTCCCGGAACGGTCCCCGCACTGCAGTCACCGCCACCTGTTTGCCACCACGCCCCTGCCCCACACAGACAGACGCGCTGCAGCCCACTCACATCCGTGTCGCGTCCCCGGCCAGCTAGAGCACGTCCTGCCTGCGATATTCTCCTCGGCGGATGGCAGCCTCGTCCGTGCATGCCTCTTGTCGTCCGTGCCATCTTTTCCTCGCCATGTCCACCCGGATCAGCGATGCCGGCTGTTACCGACCAGGTTCCTGGACACCAGGTCGCCTGACCACGCATCCACGTAGAGTTCCCAATTTGGGACTTATTTACAACGAAATCCTCGAGAAATCCGTCGTCGGCGTCCTCATGCCGCGCGATCCACCCAATGCTCGTCCGGCCTGGGCTCTTGGCACACTCGAAACGTTCTGAAAACCCTTTTGCCTTCGGTTACCCCAGCGGCCGGCACAGGGCCAGCCTCACTCGCCGCGAGGCATCCCATTGGCCAGCCCTAATGCCAGCGCACTTTGCCTCCGGACGCAGTCCGACTTGTTTGAGGGCCCCACGGCAGGCGAACCCCGAGTTCGAATCCGGCCCGGGTCGAGTTGTGCGTCTAATTGCAGTGATCCGGCGTTTTGCGCTGCGTGTACGAAGCGCCCATAACTTCGCCTCTCACAACGATCATGGCTAGCAGGCAGGGTGGAAAGCTGAAGCCTCTCAAGGCGAGTGCGTCCGCTGTTGCGATGGCCATGTACGGTCCTTGAACGCTCTATGCAGGCCCCCAAGAAAGACAAGAAGGAGATGGACGAGGATGAGATCGCCTTCCAGCAAAAGAAGAAGCAGGAGGAGGCTGCTCTGAAGGCGGCGCGCGATAAAGGTGCGATCGCTACTCCGTGTGTCCATTATTGCTGAGCTGACAGCTTGCACAGCTGCGAAGGGTAAGCCTGCTTCAAGTGTTCTTACTCGGGGTTATCTTGGCACTGATGTGTACATCGTCATGCAGGCGGAGTTCCCGGAGGTGGTATCAAGAAGTGAGTGCATACCATTTCACTCGCGAGAGTGCACACCTGAGAATTGTTCGGTCAGGTCGGGAAAGAAGTAATCAGCGCAGCTGTACAGCTGGTGTTACACCTTTCTCTCATTGCACGCTACATGTACTATCATCGTTCGCCCCGGTATCCCGACTGTCGACCTGCTCTCTCTGTCATCGTCAACTACTCAGCCTGCGACATACGCTCTCCTTCCCCCTCATCTTCTTTGGGCTGTACCATAGTCGTCCACTCTGGGGCAATAGACTGCATGTGCGATCCCGCAATCAAGTGGAGTCCGGACGAGATGGAACGAGCGCGGTAACTCCATTGCTCTCTGACAATACTTCTGCTCTTTACGACAGCACGAACTAATCCCCATCCTTTACGCCAACCCTGCCTTCGCCTCACCGAACGTTGATCGCCGCAGGCCGCGGCGGTGGAAGCACCGCGCCAACGTCGAACGGCACGTGGATCGCGCCCGAGTGGTCCCACGGGCCTCGCACAATCTCCCTGCTCTTCTTCCTCCCCATCTCAGACCCACTGCTCATGCTCCCAGACGACGCGGATGACGTCGGTGAACTCGGTCCGCTCGCCGTCTCCGCCGCGGTAAACAGCCCGGGGATGGCCGTGCCCGGCGCAGGGACGTCAGGGATGGCGATCGCGGGCAGGTCGGTGTGCACCATGCGCGCGCGGGGGACGGGCCCGGTGATCGAAGGTGTGGGGCCGTGGAAGGCGGGGCGCGGTAGGGAGGGGAGCGTGTGCTTGGGCTTGCCGCGCGCGGGCAGGGGCCCGTTGTGCAAGCGCAGGGGGGTGGGCGGCGAGCGGCGGGGCATGGTAGTCGCGGTGGCTTCCTGCTTTGCTGGCTTGTGGTGAGGAGAGATCAGGAGTGCTTGGGTCGGTGGGAGCGGTACGGAGGGAATAGGGTTATATATAGCGGGCAATGTAGCTGCATATGCACATGCAGCATCAGCTTTGAGGACACAGTGAGTAGACGAAACTGCGAGCCTTACAATGTGCACCAGACACCCGTTCTACGGCCAAAAGGCGAAGCGATCCAAAGTCGCAAGAAAGGCTTGCACCGGCAAAGAAAAGGCAAGCGAGCGCACTAACAGCAGAACAGTCGGATCAACCGAGTCTGGTCCGCCTGCAGAGAGTATTATAAGGGAGAACGAGAGAGAGCAACGAGCACCGAGTACAGCGAGCGAGCGAGGCTTATAGCAATCAGCTGGAGAGTGTCGCTGGCGACTGTGGCCACTCCAGGTAACGATCGCGTACGTGCGTTACATAAGCGCTCGTCAAAGCGCCATCGCGACATCGCGTCGTCACGCGACCGTGCAACGCAGTACTTTGGAACAGTACGGTAACCTGGCGGTCGTTCACAATCTGTAGCAGGTCCGTAATTCAGAGAAGAACGAAGAGCAGAACTCACCGAGGGAATTGCCAAGGGACAGGTGCGAGGGGAACAGTCGAATGAGACTTGTATATACCGACGGTCCAGGGAACGTCAACGTTGCGACCTCACTAGCACTGGCAGAGTCCTAGGGTTACCGGTTAACGTTTTAACCTTTGCCGGCGACATCCCGGTCTCCGCTGTCTGGCACTTCCTCCTCCGCGGAGCCAGGGTCGCACAGACGTTGTAGGCCGGATCGCTAACGCTCTGCTTGCGGACTTTTGACGCAGTGCAGATGCGCCGCCGCCGCCCCAATGATCAATCTCCTTGACGGATATGCCGTGGTAGGGCGACATTGCCAGAGCGCGGCAAGAACGACAAGGCGGCGCTGGGCGCGACCGGACGGAAGCTCACATACACGTGGAATGGAGAGATAACTACAAGGGCTTAGACATGGAAAGAAACGATCCAGGTATGCATAGTCCAGCACGAGGGATAGCGAAACATGCGACGAGACAACAGTAGGTGATACAAGGGGATGGAGACATGGGTGGGCACATTCGCCGTCATCGTGCGACTATTCCATCCCGTCGTCGAGGATTGGACGGTAGTACTTCATGATTTGCGCCTTGAACTCTGCAAGATCAACTCGCCATTAGCCACTTGGAAGCGCTTGTTAACAGCAGTTGAAACGTACGCTCAGGTGCACCCCACAGGCCAGCTGCCTCCGGATTGAGTGGGGACGCATTGTTAGGCTCTGAGAGCAACCAGATAAGAATGTGGGACACAGGAGCACTATCCGTAGATATCTTACCTCCAAGAAGAGATTGTAGAGACAGGAGAATGGTCTGCACGCTGTACACAGCCGACCATTTATCCTAATGAGCCAGTGTTCAGACGTGCATGCCGCTTGTCAGATAGATCTGCGGACTCACCTGCAAGATGTCAAGACAGATCCCGCCACCGTTGATGTCGACGTTCGGATGGAAGCAAGGCGAATCAAACTTGATTGCAGGTGGCGACATAGGGTATGTGGGCGGGAAGTTTATTGAGATCTTGAATTTCAGACCAGCGTACACCTAGGCCGGAATTGATGCCTTTCTAAGCATTCTCACCGTGAACGGATCCAGCATAGACACTCACCGTCCCGGCAGGACCCTCGATTGTACCGACCCACTCAAACAGGTTAGCGTCCGACCTCGGGAACGCGGACTGCACCGTCGTGTCAGAAGTCTATTCTGTCAACGATACAGTGCTTACTCACAATACCAGGAGATGCGGACATCTAGGCGATTGACATGTGGTGAGAAGTCGTCAGATCAGTATCTCAGCGGCACTCACCATGAGGGTCATCAACTCGTTACTCAGGCTGCACACTCCAGTTGAGCACATCTATGCAGGAGTCTATACGAGCTTAGCCACACACCGTTTCGTGACGCTGCCCGCAGACTCTGCTCCAGGGCCTCCCGCGGCAGGCTTCGTAGAACCACCAGCACGAGGCGCGAGCGAAGACATGATTTGATCCATCTCAAGAAGAGGAGCAGTACGAGAGGCGTGAAGGATAGAGAAGGCGGGTGCGAGGAGAGGAAGACGTATCCGAGACGCGTTGGTGGTGGCGGAACGAGATGAACGCCTTGACCGCGCGCGTTTTTGAACGCGTCTCGAACATTGGTCACGTGTGACGTAATCAAGCGCCTTGATCAATTGTGCAGACGCTTCGCGGAAGCTGTTAGCCTCTACAGTCTGCAAGAGCTGCGAATTCGCTTTGGAGAGCTCGGCGGTCGCGGCTTTTGAGCACCACCAAAGCTAGAGCAACGCACTCGACACGCTGGCGCCGCTTATGGTCAGTGTTCAATGTCAGTAGGACCGTGAGCGCGATGTTCTGGCTGCGAGGGAACTCTCGCTACTCCAATCTACATCTCAGGTGCTCAGTGCATCTGTACTGCGACCGGCTGCAGCCAAACCTCATAAACGATAGTTTGTGCTTGGACAGCTGTCCCGCCTATCGACACGTCCTACGATAAGTGCTACGTCCAAACGCATGGCGTTCATGATTCGAGTTTCATGAGCCACAGGCTACGGTGAGCCTCGTCCGAAATAGAGCGGGGTATGCACAGTGTAATCCAGAAGGCCGTCCAGCGAGTGTCTACATGCTCGACAAGAGTCGCATGAAGGAAGGTAGGAAGCGTTCGGATATCGACGAGAAGTAGAACTCATGCTCCGAGTTGTGCGCTTGAACGAGGTTGTGGGCAATCTCGTGCGCGAGTGTGAAATACCTGTGATGGCACATCAGGTGAAAAAATCCACGCTCATTTCGTTGTTCCATCATAGCTCACCATGAGATGTAGGCGTCCATCATCTTGCCCTCGCTCACCTCGGTATCGTCTGTTTGAACCGTCCGTTAGATGGAGTAGATGCTGCAGGGCGAGGAGGCTACTTACGCCACTGCTCGAAGTACCGCAAGTTCAAGAAGAGGCTTGCTTTACGGTTGAAAGCGATCAAGTCCCCAGCACGGTCATAGAATATGTGCAAACTTGTAGGCGGTAGCGTGAAGACTTCCTGCAGTGGGCGGAGGGTATATATGAATCGCGCGAGCGAATCTTTCTTGGTTTGCATGAGCGTTCGGACGTCGGGGACATCTTTTCAGGGTATCAGTAAAATGACAGACCGAACAGCACAAATCGAAGTCATCTCTCACCCTTTGCTACGAAAACCTTGATGCCCCCCATTTCGCCTGCAGACATTGATCAGCTAGCACAGCAGATAGGGTAAGATAGCAACTCACCGACGAGTCTCATGTCCGTCGGATGTCCCGAGACATCGCAGTAGCCGTCCTGAAGCGTCTCTCTGACGGTCTGCATCTGCTGTCGATTCCTTAGCACTTCAGTCTTCTCCGCCTTGCACGTCTTGATTGCCAAGTCAATGTTCGACGCTACATGTGTATTGAATTTCATAATACATTCAAATAGAGAGGAACAAGCCTTACCGATGACACTTCGCGGCGTTGCGTGCGGCTGGGGAGTTGTAGGTCGGTTAGGTTGCTGTGGGAGCAGCGGCGTCTGTAGCTCAGAACCATCATCCTTTGGCGGCGGGAGAGGCGCGTCGCTGGGTCCCGCATGCTCCTTCTGGAGCCGCCGCTTCACGGCGTCGAATGACTGGCGGACCTTTTCCATAGGACGAGAAGATTGTTTCATCAACTCGTCTGAGATGCCAGGCGGACCGTTGTGGGGGATAGGCGGTGCAGGGGCAGCTTCGCTAAGCAGAGGTGATCCAGGGCGTTTGCCATTTGGTTTCGGTGAAGCCGAGAGGAGTGTATCAGCGGATGAGCTAGCTGCGCTTTGGCTGTGGAGGGTTGCTGCATTCTTGGCTCTCGCAGCCTCCTCGGCAGCAAGCCTATCGGCCTTCTGCTGTCGTAGGATGCGGTCGACTGGCTGAAGGTCAGCGCGGAATTTTCCTCAGAAGTGCGCAGAAGCAAACCATTGTAACCCCTTCTGCGCAAGGCGCGCAGGTCGGTCGACAGGATGGTCATGAATAGCAACGCGTCGTTGACTTTGGGTGCGTCAAAGAGGAGACGGCACATTGAAGTTGACACTCTGCGCAGCACGATCGTCAAGGGGAGGAAGAAACGTGGAATGCGGGGTTCACTTACTCATACATGTCGACCTGGTCGTAACCGGCGAGCCACAGCTCGATAGGCCCCCGCCCAACCCTCCTCGCGACCGCAGAAGCGTCCTGGCTCTTCGAAACCCGCTTGTCGCCGAACTGCAGCGTCTTCGTGACAGTCAGCTTGCCGAATGTCTTGACGACGAAGTTACTCTCGTTGTTCAGCCACGAATAGGAAACGCATGTCTTCGTGTGGGTGTGCTCATGCAAGAACAGTGGGAGGCGCTCCAGGATAAGTGCGCGCGTTTCTGCTGCCTTGCGGGAACCGGCGATCTCGCCCCTTGTCTGGTAATCTTCTCGTACGAGGCTGCTCAACCTCTCGCATCCCAGCTCCAGGTAGAAGGCTGCAGGTCTGGTCAGCACCATAGGTACGAGCCCGGTCGCAAACGAATGCTTCACCTTCCAGCAAGTCTTCTTGTGGTGCAGTGAAGATGACATCGCCAAAGAGCTGGTAGGCATTCGTCTCATCCGCAACGACGATTTGACTGGGCATCAGCAAGTCATACTGGTACTCCCAGTCCTCTTCCTCCAACTCCCCGGATAGCTCCACTGGGCCCTTCTTACTACTCGTAGCCTTCTCTTTCTTGACACGCCGGGATCCGAGGAGGACGGCTGCGCGCTTCAGCCTCGCCATGGTACTTGATGAAAGCAGGCGCATGTTTACCGCGATATTGCGCAGCTCCGTCAGGTAGCTAAGAGAAGTCAGCAAAGGCCTCGATTAACACAAGCCTGATTTCCGCGTACTTCTCTCGGCCCTCAGCGAGGTCATAGAACCGCCGAGGATTCTGAAGCAAGATCTTAACGACCTCTTCTACAGATGGCTCGTGCTTGACGCCGCAAGCACTGAGGAACGCATTCGCGGTTGTACCAAAGTCGACGAAAGTGAACAGCTTGGAGTGGAACTGGGCCTTCGAGTCGCCCTTGAAGTAACACTGAGTCGGAGGTAGGTGACGGATCGCCCCGTTCGCTGTCTTTACAGGTACGAACGCCATCTGGGAGAGCGTTCTGAGCTCAGTCGGAGTGAACGCTGGGATGTCGAGTCAGCAGGCAGGTCATCGAGGGAAGGCCGGTAGGCATACACGTTACACGGCTCGCGAGAGCGGTGAACCATTGCTTCGCCAGTTCCTCGGTTGGCGGTGGGCTTGCGCGGAGTAGGTTGACGAGCCTAGCTCCTGGCGGATGCTCTTGTATCTTCAGGTGCATCAAGGCCTCGCCCTTTAATGACGGGTCGGTGACCATGAAGCCAAGCGAAGCCCACTCAGGGGCGGAGAAGACCTAGGAACAAAGTGAGCTGGGGCCGGTGTACAGAAAGGAAATGCTTACCTCGTGTGGTCGAGCGAGGCACTGCTTGCCATCCTTGACGGCAGGAACGAAGGCGACATTAGCGAATGCATTAGGGTCATAATCGGCGTAACGAGTCGTATAATTGTCGAGGAAGTACTTGAGCGCCGCAGACCGGATCTTCTCGTCCGGGCTTGCCGCCAGCCCTATGATATCGGGGAGAGGGGGGTACCGACGCAAGTCCAGCTTGAACAGGAACTTCGCTGCAAGATATCTCAGAATCCCTGCGGGGGTCTGCGATACACATAACTGTCGTACCTTCCTCCGAGTTGCTTCGCCACTTGGGATGTGTCCCCCAGTCGATCACGGGCAACTTCAGCTCCCTGAAGACGTCCAGCGGCTCGTACAGGCCCCCAGCACGCAGCCGAGGCACCTTCCCATTCTCCGGCAGCTTCTCTCCCGGCCGCAACTCCCTCGGAAAGGCCGAAGTCATCTGCAACCGTTCAAGCTCGACGGGAGTGAGCGTCGACTGCACCGCGACTAAGTACTTGATCAGCTCCGCGATCGTCCAGTCCCCCGTCTTGATCATCCTACGATGTTCTCGTCAGTACACCCCAGTCGCAAGGACAACCGCGACGCTTCCCACCTGTCGAAAATGATCTGTAAATCAACGTGCTTCCGCACCCCGATGCTCTGCAGGAACTTCTCCAGCGGGCCCTTCACCGCCGCCCCCGACGGCAGCGTCACCACCGGCAGGTCGCTAAAGATATGCGCGTTCTGGAAGTACGCCTCCTCGGGTTTCTTCAGGCCCGTCGACGTCGGGACGCACGCATGCGTCCTCAATATCGCCGCGACCTCCGCGCGCTGCGCTTGCGGCATCGACGGCCACGCACGCGCCACAACCTGCAACACGCGCTCCGCCCACGGTGCCGATAGGGTGATGTCGTGCTCGGCGTCGTGCGGCGCGGACGCGGGCGGGCTCGTGACGTGACGGAGCCACTCAAGGATCGAGAGCTCGCGCCAGTCAAACGCGCTCTCGAGCACTTGCGGCTCGAAGTGTCGCGAGATGGCGACGGGGAGGAGGTGTGGCGGGAGAGGGCCATCCGTCGGAATGAGCGCGCCCGTGCTGCCCGACTTGCGACTGAGGAAGCTCTCGACGACGGAGAGAGGGATGATTTGTCCAGTCCTGCTGTCCTTCTCCTCGATGCAGAGCACGGCGGCGCCGAGGAGCTGCGTGCGGACGGAGTCGAGGTTCGTGGAATTGCTCTGATTGTGCATGTCAACCCACCACCGGAAGCAGGCGATCGTCTCTTCCACGGAGAGCGGGCGGTTGCGCAGCTCCTGCAGGACGTCCACGAAGGTGATCTCCTTGATCATGCCGCGCGTGCGCAGCGTGTCGACCATCGCTTTTGCTTCCTTCAGCACATCTGCTGGTACGACCGGGAGCTCCTTTACGAAGCCGGAGAATGACGGGTCCGGGTAGCGCACTTCCGCGGCGTCCCGCACACCTGCAGTTGAAATCATAGGGAAGCCCTTGTGTCCTGTGATCAACGAAAAAGGGGCGGTCGTGATGCAGGAGAAAAACACCTCTTCGAGCGCAGTAGACACTACGCTGGAAGGTGTGGACGGATGGAAGGTGAAAAACTTGAGTGCGTGGATAGCACGAGCCCGCAGCGACGCTTGCAGCTCAGGATCAATGCCAACGCCTGGTGCTGACGCCGACGCTGCCTCTTTCCAGAGCTGCTGGATGTGCTCCATCTCGATTTCGTACGCTGAGCGAGCGAGGAAACCTCCAACGTAGAGCAATTCCTTGTTCCAGACTGAGCCGAGTTAGCGTGGTATGCCAGCGACGAGTCCGTTGACGCACCTGCGACATTGCGATCTCTAGCGAGGGGCTATATGAGCGACGTCGATGTGGAAAAGCAAGGGACTCACACTAAATCAATAGACTCGCGCTCGACCGTAGGGATGAAACGAGCAGACATATGGCCGCCAATACCAGTTGTCTGACCGGTGGCATGACCCTGAGAATCAGTCAATACGCGGCCGAGACTGTAGAATTAGGCAATGTAACTCACAATGAATACCTTCGCTTGGCCAGTCCTGAGGCACCGTTATCTCAGTCCAACGTGCCTCACGTGTGCATGAAACGGACTCACCCGTCAATGTCAGCGCGCAGTCCTTGGAAGACGCTCCCTGTCCTCCTGCCATGCTTTTCGTCTTCGCTCTTACTAGCATCATACTCTGCCTTCCCGGTCTGCACACTCATTTCAGCACTCTGTCCTTACCCACCACCCACTTCGTGACCCGAAACTCTCACGTAAATCAGCTCATACTTCATCCTCGTCGGCGGGTTCTTCTTCGTCGACCGATTCAGCTCCGCGACCATCTTCTGGTCGAGCTTCACCACAATATCAGCCGCAAAGATCGACAGCACGACGTTTGACTCCACGATCGCCTTCGAGTCGACCTGCGGGACGGGTGAGGGCGCAGGCGCGGGCGTTACCGAACGAGAGGGCGCTTGGGAGCCGGTGAGGGATGAGAAGATGGAGGAGAAGAACCCTCCGCCGCCGCCTCCTGCGGCTGCCTGGGGTGGCTCCTGCTTGGGCTGGGGCTTCTCGGTGCCCGCCATGTACACCCATTGCATGACTTCCGCTTTGATGGAAAGCGCTGTTTCGAAAGTGTGAGCTGACTGCCTACACCCTTCCTCAATGCAGAGTCTACGCACGGGTCACCTGAAGACCATTGACGTGCATCGTGTTCAACGGACTCGAGGGCTTGAGGCCCTTCGGGATACCCATGGCCCTCGGCGCGCCAGGAGCCTTCGTGAGACGGGACAGCCGCTTGTCGTCTAAGAATACGCTAACATCGAGGAGATGCCGCATGAAGGTGATGGAGGACGCGAGGAAGCGGGTGAAGTCGAAGGGAGGCGGTATGGGAGCCGGCTCACGAAGACCCATCTCAAACGTCGTCCATTCGTCCGTAGCAGACTTGGGGAGCTTGCCTCTGCGAGCGAAAAGCTGGGCATCGTCAATGGATGTCAGTAAGGCTTAGGAGGTGAGTTGACCAACCTGGTCCTTCTTGTCCTTCCAGTAGAAGCCCATCCATTGACCTGTAGTACGTGAGCCCAGGTCATCCGCTGAAGTACCTGACATGACACCGCACCTCCGGACGTAACGAACGGCTCCTCTGTCACTGAGAACAGACTGTAGAATCCTACGTGGCTGCGGTTGGCGAGTTGCAAACGGGAAGGTGCACTGTGTACGCACCTACGCCGAACGCGCCGATTTTCTCCTCGTCAGGGTTGCCCTCAGCTGTGCGTAGTCATTCCATTCAGTGGAGAGTGCATGAGCAAGGCTCGGGTTAGGCACTGACCGATCTTCTTCAGACGGTTCCAGTCCTCGTCTCTGAAGATGATGCCGTTGTTCTTGAACGTCCACTGATGCACCTGAATGGAGCCGCATATTTGTATTCGGGACAAGCTCAATACGGGCATGCAGAACTCACCACCATGGTGTTGAGGTCAGGCAGACCGGTCTCCGGAGGAACTACCGCGGCCTCTCCTGCTCCGTCTGTCTTCCTGTTCTTCCGCTCTACATATTCCTTGGTCTCGAAATGTATCTCCACTGCGGTCGCACTGGCATCGTCGGAATTCTGGAGCAGCTCACGGAAGACTAGGAGGATTCAGTCACCCTGTCCCGCTGCATTAGACCTAGAGAGCTTACCCGTGAATTCCCCAGAGTATCTCGCGAGCACCTTGTCTATCAGGGCCCGCTGGTTTACCTCTACAGACTCGTCATGGCCAGACTCCCACTGGGCGGGTGTGCGGTGAATTCTCAGTCTCTGATGGCGCGCAACCCAGACGTACGAGTGCATCCCGTGCATGGGCCATGGTATTAATTCTAGTTCCGGTCGAGATGTCGTTCGTAAATGTTCGTTATACTGTAACTGCGTCTCTTGCGTTGTAGCAACGGATGCGTCGGAGCAAGCAGTACTCGGATGCAGACTGGCGGCTTCGCAGGACGAGCGTAGAGAGCGACGTATGCAAGCCGAGTGCTTGCTGACAACACGCACAGGAGAGTAGGAGGGAGCGTTTGGTGAAGCGTGCGCAAGGCACTGCGGGCGGACTGGAAGGAGCGTCAGTGGTCCGGCAGTACCTTGGGTATGACCGACCGGGCGCCTAATCGCGTAATAAGGCGCGTCGCGTCGCGCGCTGGGCGCCTACTGAGTTAGAAGTACTATTCTCTTCTCGACGTGCACCCACAACCCGCTGCTTCTCTTCTCGCGCACACTCGCCGTCAAACTGAACTCTATCTCGCGTGCGTCTCGCGCGCGTACCCGTCCCGCCTCGCTTCTGTACATACCGAGGCGCGCACGATCTGCCATGCCCGCCCCGCCTCTCTTCCAGCCGAGCTCGCACCCACCCAGATTTGGCCCGCGCATAGGCACTCTCACCATCGTTCGCGATGAGGGCGCAACGATCCACCAATCGCAGACACCGGCACTCCTCACCGCTACCTCGCGCGGCATCGTACCGCACCTTTCGCGAGATCACCTTCATCTCACCCGGACTATCCGGCACATCCAACTTCGCTTCGAGTCCTTGTAAGATCCTTCACCACTCCCACCCTCGCGCGGGGTAGTCGCCGCCTCCGATGGCCTCTGACGCGGGTCTCCTGCTCTCCTAGCATCGATAGGAGCCCTCCTGTACCAACCCTCATCGATGGTCCGCGTCCGCTGCATACCTTCCTGGGCTACACCCCTGAGCACCATATCATCACCATGACTCTACGCGATCCCTCGGATGGGAGGAAAATGCCGCCAAATGGGAATGACTTTGTATCGGCGCATTGTACGCGAGGAGTGCGCAAGGTATGTAGCGTTCGCGTTCATATCCGAGTATGCACAGACTTCCTTCGCCACAGGTGACCGCCTCTGCGTGGAAAAGTTGGGTGCAGAAATGCAAGCCCGACATCGTCGTCGCGCTTTCAGACACACCATTCACGCTTCCCCCGCACTCCCAAAAACGACTCACGAAGAGCATCGAGCGGTCGATCGCGTGGTTATCAAACATCCTCAAGGTACCCGCTTCGTCAGATACACCTGATAGACCGCAGCATGTTCTTCTGCACCTAGCAGGCGGCGCGAATGCTAGCGCACGCACCGAGTTCGCAGAGCGTCTCACTGATCCTGTAGACCAAAGAGACGCAGCCGAGCTCGCGCCCTTCAATACCCTTGATGAAGGCGTCGCGGGCTACGTCTTCGACCTCCTTCCACTCCGCGCCTCCCTCCTAGCAGAAGCGGGACTGCCTCCAGTGGACGAAGCGGACCTAGCCGGCGGCTTGGTTCGTATCAGCGACCGACATCGCTCTTCGCCAGCCTCCTCGGCGCGTCTAGCAGAACTGCTCCAGTCATCCCTGGAAGTCCTGCCTCAAGGAAAGCCCCGCGTGCTCAACTCGCCCGCGTCACCACACGAAGTGCTTCGACTAGTACGCGACGTCGGCGTCGACCTCATCGACTCCCACTGGGCGCAACGCGCCGCCGACATGGGCATTGCGCTCGACTTCCGCTTCCCCGTCCCACCAGATCAGTCTGTGCCTCCGCCCGGTGGCGGGCCCTCGCCCAGTAAACGCAAAGCGGGGAAGACAGACCTGGGGCACAACCTCTTCAACTCTTCCTACGTGCACGACCACACCCGACTTGCATCCGCCTTCCTCGACGGTCAATCTAGCGCAGCCTCCGAAAACGCCGGCCACCCCGTCTGCGAATGCGGGGCATGCTCGCCCCGCTCGCCCTTGTCCCGAATACTGCACAGCGCCGTCGACGTGCAAGCGTGGCAAGACCCGGCGTGCACGACGTCTCCCGGAGCGGCGCAACCGCCCTTCACACGCGCGTACGTGCACCACCTGCTGCACACGCACGAGATGTCCGCGCACGCGCTGCTTGCGATGCACAACCTCTCAGTCTTCTCTGCTTTCCTCGCCGGTATTCGCGCGGTCCTTGCACATCCGCATGCGGAGGAGGAGTTTGTGGGCGAGGTCGCAAGGTTCGAGGAGGCGTACGACGAGGAACTGGGGCTGTGGGCGGAAGCGGAGATGATGTGGCTGCAGGTCGAGCGGGCGAGGGGCAAGGGACGGCTTGCGCGCGAGAAAGAGAAGCAGGTGGAGTCGACGATAGGTACCGCGGTCGACATCTAGCCAATGGTCTTGTGCAATATTATTGCGATGTCTTGAATACGACGTCGAGGTGAATGCGTCCCTGGACCCTGGCCCTGCCTGCTTCAGTATACACCGCAGCGGTGAGTTGCCGGGATGAGCGCTTCCCGCCTCGGCCGCGCGCGTGCTCGAGTTCCCACGGGTGCTGGGCACCGGAGTACGGCAGAGGGAGAGACGCCTGCTGGACGTCAGTTACGACTCGCAAGCCCCCCCCGCCCCCTCCCCGCCGCCGGCCACCGCGTCACGCAGCCCGTGGCCCGCCATGTCCACCAAGTTCACTCCGACCCCACAAGAACTCGCGCTCGTGAACCAGATCTTCGCCCTCGCGGACCCGCAGAAGCTCGGCGTCGTCACCGGCGACGCCGCGGTCAAGGTCTTCGGCGGCACGAAGCTCCCGCCGTCGGTGCTCGCCGAGGTGTGGAACATCGCCGACGAGGACAACAACGGCGTCCTCACGCGTAAGGCCGTCGCCGTCGCCGTACGATTGCTCGGCCACGCGCAGCGCGGAGAGCGGGTCTCCGAGGCTCTCGTGAACAAACGTAAGTGCTGGGCTGGCGTATGCAATCGCGTGTGTCTAATCAAGCGTTTCTGCGAGCAGCTGGTCCCGTACCGACTATCGAGGGCCTCCCACCCGTCCCCGCACCCTCGAGTATGGGCATTACACCTGCAAAGTCACCGCCGCCGTCTGGTCTGCCCCCGCTCACTCCCCAGGATAAGGCAAAGTTCCTGAAGCTGTTCCTGGGTTGTCATCCGGTCAATGGTCTCCTCAGTGGTGCGTCTGCCAGACAGATTTGTTTGCTTTATACCTACGGTGCGTACAGGCGAGAAGGCGCGCGACGTATTCGTCAAGTCCAAACTTCCCGTCGACAAGCTCTCACAGATATGGTAGGTCACCTTCTTCCACTCTCCCGCAGAGGCGCTGACGTCCGTGTCCCAGGAACCTCGCCGACACGAAGAACCGCGGGGCGCTAGACGCGACAGATTTCACCATCGCCATGTACCTCATCCAAGCGTCCATGTCCGGCCAGCTCCAAACCATCCCCGCCACCCTCCCGCCCTCCGTCTACGAGCAAGCTGCGAACGGCGTCGTCCCGCAAGCCACCGGCGACAGCGGGCACATCAGCCCCTCCCTCACGGGCGGGTTCCCCGCTCGCCCCATGCAGCCACAGTACACCGGCCAGACACTCTCCTCCATTCAGCCGCAGATGACCGGCCAGACGTTCTCGTCAATCCAGCCGCAGATGACAGGCCAGATGAGGTCGACGCCGACGGCGCCGCCTTTGCCTGCGCGCTCGGCTGCGCCTGCGTCGTCGCCTGCGTTCCCGTTCCTCCAGCAGGCGCCGTCGACGGCTAACCCCCAGTGGGACGTCACGCCGCAGGAGAAGGCGAACTCGGACCGTATCTTTGATAGCCTCGACACGCAGAAGAAGGGCTATATCGAGGGCGATGTTGCGGTTCCCTTCATGCTGCAGTCGAAGCTCCCGGAGGACGTGCTTGCTCAGATCTGGTAGGCCAGATATACTCAGCTTTCCTGGAGAAAGTCGCTTATGCCTGTAAAAGGGACCTCGCGGATTTGAACAACGACGGTCGTCTGACCCGGGATGGCTTTGCGGTCGCCATGCACCTCATCCAAGGAAAGCTGGCTGGGAAGGACGTCCCGTCCGCCCTCCCGCTCTCGCTCATTCCCCCAGCACTGCGGGGCTCGGGATCCGCCCTCGCAGGCTCGTCTCAGCCTGCAGTGCCCGAAGCCATCAAGGACCTGCTCTGGGATGATTCCCCGCCTGCTTCTGCTACCGCTCCGACGCACTCTGGATTAACCCTGCAGCCGCAAGCTACTGGGAGCATGTCTCCCCGACCGGCGCCTACCATGTCGCCCCCCCCTCGCGGAACACCGGTGCCTGCGCAGCAGCCTGCCACTGATCCCTTCGCGAGCGGGCCGTTCAGTGGATTCACCGCTCGTATGTTTCCTGGATCCTCTGTCGATTACTGCATACTGACTATAAGCATGTAGCGGCAGCCTCTACGCCTCACAAGGATCTGCTAGGCGATGACGATGAGCCTCAAGCCAGCTCGCCTTCATTGCAGGACAAGTCTGCAGAGATCGGGAACGTCAAGAACCAGCTCAGCTCGACCAACCGCTCGCTGGAGACCGTCAAGAGCGAGCGCGAGACCCTCGAGCGCCAATTGACTGAGCAAGCGGCCCTCCTAGCCAGCCTGCAGACTCAGCTCTCGTCCGCCAAGGCTGCTTACGACACCGAGACGCGCCTGCTCGGCACGCTCAAGGACCGTTTCGCCGCTCAAAGCGCAGAGATCCAGAAGACGCGCGAGGAGCTCATCCACGCTGAAAGCGACTTGAGCGCCACACGCGTCGAGAAGGCCGAAGTCGAGGGCGCGCTCTTGCGCGACAAGGAGGAGGTGCGCGACCTACACCGCAAGATGTCCGAGGTCGGCGCGCAGATCGAGGCTACCAAGGCTGAGGTCGAGAAGCTCAAGAAGGAGGCTAAGCAGCAGAAGGGCCTCCTTGCCATCGCGAAGAAGCAGCTTGCGACGCGCGAGGCGGAAAAGGCCAAGGCCGACAAGGAGCTCGAGGACGCAAGGGCGGAGCTGCAGGAGATAACGAAGGAGCGTGAGGAGGCGGAGACGCAGCTGAACAAGGAGGAGCCACCTGCCCAGCTCACGAACGGCCATGTCTCGCCTCCTCCCACCGTCCCCAGTCCCGACCCTTCTTTGATCTTTGCAGCCTCGCAGCCACTTCCGACTTCCCCAGAAGTCTCCCCTCCTGCATCTGTCATGGGCAAGAGCACCAACCCGTTCGAGCGCTTGGCTATGTCTTCTAGCCCTCGCCCCGAGTCTCCTTTCTTGCCATTCGCTGCGTCTTCTTCGATGCCAACACCGCCGACGGCTCCCGCTGCCGCCCAAGAGGAGAATGGAGACGCTGACGATCCCTTCGGATTCAAGGCTGCAGAGGAGCCTCAGGTCCAGCCCGCAGAGCCTGAGACTCCCAAGCCGGCCTCTCCTGCTCCCACTCCTGGGCCTGCCCCGCTGGTCATTGGCTCCCCCCAGCAACAGGAGTTCTCCCCCGCAGATACTGATTTGTTTACCACGCCACCGACGACCGCCACTGGTTCCGACCACGTCGTTGCTCCTCAACCTGAGCAAGGCGCCACTTCCCGCTTCCCGCCGCTCGGGGACGACGCGACGGACGAGAGCGCACAGACGCCCAAGGCTCTGCCACAGAACGCTCCGCCCGAGGGCGAGGATACCGATCTCTCGCACCAGCTCAAGGAGATCGAGGAGTCTGACAGTGATACCAACAGCAGCGACGACGAGGACAACGAACCGCTCACCTCCGTCAAGGCCAAACTCGCACAGTCCCCAGAGAAGCAAGGCAACGGCGCCGCTCCTGCTGCCGGCACTCCTGCCTTTGACGACTCGTTCGGCATCTCGGAGACGAACGAGCCTGTGCAGGCCTCCTTGCCTAAACAGGCGTCCTCTACAGAGACCCCCCCTGGATCGTCCGCCTCCCGTGACTCTGCACATGCAACCGAGTTTGCGACCATGTTCGAGCTTCCCGCTGTCTCGCGCGAGCCGCCCGAGTCTGCACCCATCCCCGCCATCGCCGAGGCCACGCCGAAGCCGAACGGCGCCGCGCTCTCGCCCAGCGCGGGGGTGAGCGAGTTCGACCAGGCCTTAGGCAAGCTCCCCAGCTTGGAGAGCAGCGCCGCGTCCTCCCAGTTCACGAACCTCACCTTCGACTCCGCGTTTGAGGATAACTTCGACTTTGCAGCTGCATCAGCGGCCCAGCCTGCAGCCACCAATGGCGCGTCCTCAGAGGCGCCGCCGGCTTTTCCTCCGCCGCCTAGTGCGGGGACGTCTGGTGCTACTCGTCCGGGCAACAGTTTCGATGATGTTTTCGGTACTCAGGGTAGTGCGGCTCCTGCTCCTGCTGCCGCCCCTGCACCCGTGCTTCCGGCTGCAACGTTCTCGCCCCCTACCCAAAGCAGCGCCCCGTCGTCGGCGAAGCCGATCTCCTTTGATGACGCCTTTGGCGCGACGAACGGTGCCGGGAGTGCCGCCCCCAACCTCGGTGCTAGCACTTCCACCCAGAGCAACGGCGGCTTCTCGTTCGACGACGCGTTCGGCGGCAACGAAGCGGCGCTTTCTCTGGACACCTCCTTCACCAGCCAGACGCCGCATTACCAGCCTCCGCCAGGCCCACCCCCGGGCAGGACGGGCCCGACGCCCTTCCCGACGAGCTCTGCTGCGTCGTCCCCGCGCGGCTCGAGCTCGACGCAGCCGAGCGGCAGGCGGTCGTCGTCGCCTGTGGCACGCATGTCGTCGCCTACCCCTAGACATGCCTCTCCGCCTCCGCGTCACTCGTCGCCCAAGCCTCGCCCAGGAACGGCAGACTCGAGCAAGGAGAAAGCTGCTGCCACGCGGCACAACAGACTCAGCGTGAGTAGCGAGCAGCGGGTATATCCTGTTGTGTCTAGGACCTGATTGACGTGTACGGTTGTGCTGCAGATTCGCTTGCCCTTCGGACGGAAGAAGAAGCATCATGATGCACCGCCAGTGCCGCCTCTTGCACAGCAGCAGATCGTCGAGGACCCGACACCTGCGGTGGAGGACGACGTCGAGGCGGTGAAGACGCTGTGTGGCATGGGCTTCAGCCGGACGCAAGCTGTAACCGCGCTTGAGGAGCACGGATATGATGTCCAGAGGGCCCTTAATAGCTTACTAGGTGCGTCCTGATAGCATGACCCTATTGCAAGACGCGACGCGGGGTAGTGCCCGTGTGTAGCGTGCTGATAGGCCGCGTCACAGGTACTCAATAATCTTCGCGAAACCACGGACTGTTTCTCTTCTGTTTCGTTCCGACGTCGGATGTGAATGATTCCATTTCTATGACCAAGGGCACCTGTACTCGTCACTCGTTCTCCCCATGCTCGCAGCACTCTCGTTTGGATACTCTTATGAAGCTTTTCCTTATTCTTTCTCCTTCCCGCTGTTTCACGAGCGACCAAGACCAAGTATTCTCCCATTCTCGAACCGCCCTCCTTGTTCGCCCCCGTTGACGCTCTCTGCGGCAACGAGGCGCGGAGCGGGAGTGTCAGCGGACGTCTGCGCATCGCGCCGGGCCTCGAGGCTGGCTTTGTTGCAGACCACCACGACGCTTCCTATACCACGTAACGTACGTACAGGCCCCTGTCCGTCAATTGACCTCTTGTTCGTCGACTCTCATGACTCCTTGGGTGGCTGCCGTGCGTTCTCCGCTGCCTCATGGTGCTCTAGTGGAAAGTGGCGAGGAATGGTGACCGACCTGGCCGGTCTCGGCGGACGCGGGAGAACATAAACGACTGACTGAAATGGCAGCGTTCGGGATGGGCGGTCGTTCCCAGCGATCTCTTCGCCTGTGCTGCGTCGGACAATGCGGGGAAAGCGGAGAATGCGCGCTCGTGCGAGCTGGGTGGCCGGGAAGTGCACAAGTGAGCATTGTACACAGCCTCGGCGAGTTCACGCTGGGTTGAGTCCGGGGACGCGGGATTGCGCTCCCCAAAGAGCCGCAAACAGTCCTCTATGCGATTGTTCCACAATCAGCGCACTCCCAAGGCACGCGCCATAAATTCTCGCACACCCTCTCCCGGGTCGTCCCCTTCACAGCCTGCGCAGGTCAGGACCAGCCACCGGCAGCTGCCCCCGCACTCGGAGCACCTATAAAGCGGAGCTCCCTAGGCCTCCTCGCACTTCACTCACTCTTCTGCCGCACCCTCGAATGACGACGTTTGACATCTTCGTCGTCGGCAGCGGTAGGTTCAAAATACCGTGATCGAGTAGTTTGATAGACTGAACTCTCTCATGTCGCAGGCGGCGGCCCGTATGAGGACAACTTGTCCAGGTGAGCCACGATCGGCTGTTTCGTGGCTCATTTTTCACTAAGCCACTCCAACAGTTACCTGCTGAAGCCAAGCGGGTCCCCGTGGAAAGACGGCATAATTGCTCTCGAGGCTGGTGAGGTTCTCTCACTTGCACTTTTTTGGACGCCCATAAACAGTGACCACCGGCTACTGCAGGTTCAGGCCTCGGCGCCTTGAACAGGCTGCTGACGGAGCGTGCAGAAGTCTTCACTTCCCCTTCTGAAGAAGAGGACGTTCCCAAGACACCTACTGCAGCCGACATTTACTCCTGGATACGGTATGTTGACAGTTGGCCGACCTGGCGCGCCTCGATGACGTTCTCGCGCTTCCTAGGTGCTACCTGATAACGCACCCGCATCTCGACCATATAAACGGCCTTGTGCTGTCCGCAGGCTCTGCCAAAGGGCCCCCTAAGCCGGTGCATGGGACACAGGAAACCCTAGAAGTCGTCGCGGAGGCTTTCTCGGGGAAACTGTGGCCTGCACTGGCCAGCTGGACCGAGAAGCCAAACATCTCCTACCTTCTCTCTCCGTGAGTGTAGCACAGCACTCGGAAAGACTAGCCCGGCTGACATCCGGACGATAGACTGTCGACCGACGGAAACTACGTCCCCATCTCGGACGACATCTCCGTCCGCACGCTATGCATCAGCCACGGCCAGCGCGAGGAGGGCGAACCCTACTACAGCAGCGCGTACGCCATCCGGCACATCCGCACCGCGCGCGAGTTCCTCTTCTTCGGCGACGTCGAGCCCGACTCCGAAGCCGAGGACCCATGCAACCTCGAGGTCTGGCGCGCAGCCGCGCCAAAGATCCCGCACACGCTCAGCGCGATCTTCATCGAGTGCTCCTGGCCGTCCGGACGCCCGGACGAGCTGCTCTACGGTCATCTCAGCCCCGAGCACCTCGTCAAGGAGCTCACAGTCCTCGCGCGCGAGGTCGTGCAGTCTCGCGATCGCTCGCGTGGCCAAGCGCACGAGGAGTCTGCGCAGGATCAGCCGCGAAAGAGGAGGCGGAAGAGGGACTCGGACCCCGAGGTAGACCTGCGCGGGGCGCTGGAGGGGCTTCGCGTGTTCATCACACATTGCAAAGACGACCTGCATGGTGTGTTTGACAAGCCGATACACGAAGTGATCACCGGGCAAGTCCAAGAACTGCTGCAAGTACTGGCTTTGGGCGTGGAGATTGTCGCTGTAGAGCAAGGCATGTTAATATGTGCGTACCGCATTCATGTCCTGAGGGAGTCGCACTTGCTAATGGGGCGTAGCGATATGAATGGACTGAACCGATACTGCAAGATCCTGAGAATGCATCCCAATGTATCATAGATATTATCTGAACTGACCTGTTCTCCACACCCTGTAGCCCTAGTTAATGTATCAATACCCAGCGCCCCTTACCTTGTCCTACAGATCTGTTGCAAGCGTCCCGCCGCCTGGCCGTTCGCGCTCCATAAGAATACTATTATCGCGTCGTAAAAGTCGTAGCGAGGTATATATGAATGTACAGGAAAGCAGGAACCTAGACCGAGCACCGGAGCACGACGCCTCGACGACGCTCTACTATGATATGTGCGTACGAGCGAGCTCGGCGCGCCCACCTCCCGGTGCACGGCGGCCGACGAAGTCCACGCAACCTCAATACATGCCATGCGGAGAGAACGATAACAACAACAATCCGGGGACATTATGCACAGCAGGAAGGACCGGCCGGCGGGCGTTCTCATGATGCAGACGTCGTCGCGTATAGCTTGACGACGCCGTCTGCACCAGCGCTGGCCATGACAGGCAGCGACGGGTGGAACTCGACATCGAGCACGCCCTCGCGCGCCTTCTCTCGGTGACTCGTGCTTTCCTGCTTGCACGCCTTTGAGCCAAGGATCTCCCAGTAACGCACCGAGCAATCGTGGCTACCCGAGACGAGGAGGAAGCCCGCTGCATCGAGGGACAGTGACGTAACCGCATCCAGGTGGGCGAGCATCGAGTGTGTGCATTGACCTAGGATAGCGGTATGAGTACCCTGCGAGAAGCCTCAGGAAGCTACGGCACGAACCTGTGTTGATATCGAAAATCCGTATATGCTTGTCCTCGTGGCCGGTGATGAGGAGCGGCATAGTCGGATGTGACACGATGCTGTTAGCCTGCGCAGAGACGGAGTCGTCTGCACCCAGAACGTCAGCACTCGCTACAATCCGCAAGGCGCAAGCCACCGACACTCACCACCCTCGACAGGGTCAACCTGAAGTTTCATGAGCTCCTTCCCTGACTCGATCTCGAACACCTTGATCACAGCATTCTGGTAGGCCACGGCAACCTTCTTCAGGTCGCTCTTGATAGCCTCCACAGCCGACGCGCCAGGCAGGTCACCTTCAGGGCTCAAGTCGGATGAGGTCTCAAGCCCTTCATACGACCACGATAGCTTGAGCGAGCCGCCTCCTGACGGTCCTGAGACGTCCCAGACCTTGACCAACCCCTCCGCACCGCAGCTGATCAGCGTGCTCTCGTCCCTAGCAAGCGCCAAGTCCCACACTGCGTCCGTGTGCCCGATAAGCTCCCCTCGTGCCCGACTCGCGTCATACGGTGCGTACGTCGTATGAGACGGGGGAGGTAGCGCCCAGATGCGGATGGAGGAGTCCATGGACGCGGAGTAAAGCAGGCCTTTTGAGGGTGAGTGCACGAGGCAAGTGATGGCTGCCGAGTGCCCACGGAGCGTGAGCTGAGGCTCGACTTCTGTCGTAGCCCTTGATCTACCGGATAAGCTTAGTTCATGAAGGAAGAACCGGCTTCGCAAGGCATGACGCACGCGGGAGAGGTGAGACTGGCAAGGTCCATCCGCCATATCTTCACTGTACTGTCATCGCCTGCGCTCGCAAGGCATAGCTCCGTCGGATGGAACGCAATGGCGCGGACAGCGTCGAGGTGACTGAAGAATAAGTCAGCTTCTGCAAAATGGCAGGCGGACGACGATTGCGCTTCAAGGGAGTCACGAGACTGACTTCCTGAGGGTCCTCTTCGCCTTCCACACCTTCGTGCTCTCGCCGTCACCCATCACGCTAGACTCGTCATCCTCCTCCACTTCCTCTTCCTCCTTCCCATCTTCCTCCTCCCTCGCACGCCGTTCCCACGCGCCGGCGCCGCTGATGTTGCTGTTGAGCTGGTGGCGGGTTTGCTCAGAACCCTCCTGCGATAACCGGAACCTCTCCTTCCAATCGCCAGCATCATCGGACAGAGGCTGCTCAGGTTCCTCCCTGTCTTTGTTCTCACCCTGGTATGACTGTTGAGACGTCTGGCCTTGCTGCTGATATTGCTGCTGTTGCCCTTGCTGGTTGAGACCGGACGGTACCTGCGTCTGGGCCTGGCCAAACATGTTGGACCCCGCGATGCCAGGACGGTCGTATGGGTTGCCTTGAGGGCCACCTGCAGGGGCACTCGATGGGCCGGAGGGCATGCCATTCACAGTGGAGAAGTCCTTCGCAACTTCTGGAATGGTTTTCTTGAGACGGCCGTTGTAGCCGATCTGTTCAAATGAAGGGACGTTCGGAAGCTGAGGGGGCATGGTGGAGGTGGCAAGGAGGGGTCGGTTGGGGAGAGGGTTCATCGCTTGCGGAGATGTGAGATACATGACTTCTTGGAGACATCTACAACTAGGTCAGTTTCACGCCAGGTCGCTAGAGATAGGCTACACACTGCTTCAAGAAGTCTTTACTCCGAGCCCTGCTCTTTGGGTCGCGACCTGGGACGGGTCTACCCATGGTACCCACAGTCGCAGCGTTGGGGTTGATACCAGACCATGCTGTCTGGCCTACCCAGGTCTGAGTACGACTGGGCGGGCCTCCTGACGCGGCCCCGTTGGGTACTGAGCCGATAGACATTCGATCGGGCGGTAGTGGTGAATCTGGACACCTATGAATGAATTGCACGGGTCGCACGACTACGGCACAAACCTTCACTACGCGGGGAGCTCCCGCTGCTCGCGTCATCTTTCTGTGACGCAAGCGCGGCTTGAGACTGCAACGAGGCGAGCTTTGCAGGTGGGACGGATTGCGCGGCCGGCTGCGTTAGCTGCTTGGAGCTGCGACGCGACACGTCAACGGCGTGCGCGGGCAGAACGACGAGGAGGGACGCGTACCGTTCGACTCGTAGTGCGTACTCGAGCATCTTGATGCGACGCATGAGGTCGAGCTTGACATTGTCGAAAGAGCGACGCTCGCCCTCGAGGAGGGCGATACGAGCCTGGGGCGTGCACTGTGAGGGACGCGACGCACCCTGTGGCATACAACGGGAGCACTCACCCTCATTTCCGCCCTCTCAATCTCCCACTCATTCCTGTCGCGTTCGTATCGTCGCCATTCCGTCTGGAGGTAGTGGAGGACATTGGAGAGCGTGAAGTCCTGGCCGCTCTGGGGAATTTGCTGGATTTCGGATGTTTGGGGCCCTTGCTGCTGCTGTGGTGCCTGTGGTTGCTGCTGTTGCTGTTGCTGGCCAGGCGGAGGCTTGTTGGGACCTGCGAGAGAGCCCAACATGGGTATTTGGATGGTGTTGTGGTGGATCGAGTTTTGTTGAGGAGGTGGTTTCGAGTTGATTCGCAGCGCCGCCGCGCCGTTGATCATCGTGACCTGTTTGGCACAAACAACGTTCCCTGCCGAGTGCTGCTCCTTGCTATACCGCTCCGCCGCTTCAACCTCCACGTCGTCGTCGTATCCAAAGGGCTCCTCGTCGCAGCGAGGACAACGCTTCAAAGTGCACTTAAAGTGCACAGAGTACTCGGCACAATA
The DNA here is from genome assembly GCA_022385805.1 of Pilatotrama ljubarskyi. Taxonomy (NCBI): domain Eukaryota; kingdom Fungi; phylum Basidiomycota; class Agaricomycetes; order Polyporales; family Polyporaceae; genus Pilatotrama; species Pilatotrama ljubarskyi. The sequence continues at coordinate 323,743 of MU277683.1, read as the reverse complement.
ATTCTCTCTGCCAGCGGCGCGGCAGCTGCCTCGTTTCTCTGAAATCTACGCATATTTACGTAACACCCCGCCCAGGCTCCTCCCGCCGCCGTGCACGTTCCAATCATCATGACCACGAGAGCGCTGCAGTAAATGCGTAAAGGCGATTCCTGTTCCAGCACTGAAGTGTGATAGAGATCCTGAGATCCTTCCTAGTTGTACAACCGTAGCCACAGTAGTATGTGAGTATGACTGACCCGTCCAGAATATGGGTGGATGAATATCGCGAATAAGAAAAGGTCTACACAGGAGCGTCGGAGGCTATGAGCTCGTAAGGCGGAGGTGGCGTATCTGAGCGTGCTAGTTCGTCAGCCAACTCATCAGGCAAGGGGATCATGGAAGCCTGGCGGGCCTCAGCTTGGGCTTCGGAAGCCGGCCGACGTGGAGGAGGCGGAGGCGGCTCCTGCGAGACAGGCCGAGCCTCGCGTGCCTGTGGCGAAGACTGTCTTTGCGACGAGGAAGGGAGCAGGGAAGAAGGTACCCTCGTGGGGAGTTCCTTCCCTGCGAGCTTTCGGCGAATGAGATGCATCGCGACCGCGAAGTCATCTTTGGTCAAGCGACCGTCGTGCTCCGAGTCTGCAAGGTCCCTGAAGGCAAAGGTATCAGTATTACTAGAGAAGAGTGACAAGAAGTGTCTGCGGATGCTGGTGAACTCACCAGATAGTGGCCATCACGTCGTTCGGCAGCTTGGCGCGAGCAAAGAACGGGACCGCGACGTCCGACAGCAGATAGCCCTTCCTCGCTGCATCCAGCTGGTCAAAGAACCTGTCATAACGCGCCCTCTCCTCAGGCGTGATGTTCCAGTCGGAAGGGGTAGTGGCTTGAGCTGGAGTATATTGCGTACCCGGGAGAGGAGATGTGGGGAAGGGCGTGGAAGGGGCCGTCGCAAAAGGGGAGACGGGCGGGTTTGAGGGAGCACTACCGAGCTGGGGCGTGCTGTGGGACGCGCGAAGGTTCGACGAGCCTGGCAACAAACTATTCGGTGCTGGCCCGTCTTCACTTTGAGAAGCAAGGTGTAGTGGGGGCGGACAGGCGTGAGAGTTGCCGTGCTATAACTTACAACATCAACACAACACACAGAAGTACTGCACAAGCGTTACTCACAGCTTGGTCTTGAGCGATGCCGTCATAGGCCTCGTCGTGCGCGGGAGTAGTGGTCGGGAGTAAGCCGGGAGGCAGGGTGTGAGGCAGATGATGGCCGTCCTTTCTCATTTTCATGAACATCATAGCAATCGTGAACTCGTCTCGCGTCAGATAACCCTTGCGGCCGACATCGGTGAGGTCCCTGCAACACCGGCCGTCATATCAGAAGACGTCCAGACGGAGGACGAAGCGTTTACGCATACCATATTCGACCGACCGTATTGGAGGTGAGGCCTTGCTGATGTAGGTATGCACGCACTGCTTCACCCTTGACACGACCCTTGTTTCGAGGATCCAATGACGAGAATATATGGTCCGCTTGCACCCTGACAGCGGGGGTTATCTCAAAACGCGGACTGGGAGGCTGTGATGGAGCCCTAGATGACGGATGTCGAGGTGGAGGGGCCCCGGAAAATGGTGAGGGCATGATAGGTGGCGAAGTTTGATGCGAAGGTGTCCGGGAAGGATGGGTCGGTGGAGGCGGAGGTAAAGGACTAGGTAAAGGACTAGGGGCAGGCGTATGTCGGGCGGCATCCTCATATAGCTGTGGTGGCAAATAAGTAGGTAGCGTTTGGAGTCTCCCGGTCATGAGTCCTTGAATGAGATACATGGCGACCGTGAAGTCGGCGACGTCGAGGTGCCCCCGCTGTCGTACATCCGCCATGTTCCTGTCGGCAGTGTTTTAGCAACTGCGCGCGCACAAACAAAGTCTGGCATGCACACCAAATCTGTGTAAGCGTGCTCCAGGGCAGTTTAGATTTCATGAACACCTCTCGTGCTTGCTCCCCTGTAAACACTCAGTCGCGCCGTCCAGTGACCTATGGGATTGCGCGCTCACCGCTCATGATACCATTCTGTGCCCCAGAGTTGTCGAAAATCTTGCGAAACTTCGCTTTGTCGTGGGGTGTCAGAGGAGGCAGTGCGCTGGGCATAACGCCCGATGATGGCCCAGCAACAGACTCGTTGAAGAGGGGGGAGGAAGGACTGTCAATGACTGCAATGGGACCAGCTGGGGGTAGACGGTCAGCGGAACGTGACCTCATGAAGTGCGGGACTCTCACGTCGTTTCACTAGTGCTTCTGTTACAACTTCCCCCTTCTGCGCATGGCCGATGAGCCTCAGCGCGACTCCCACCCCTTGTTTATCGAGCAGACCGTCCTTGCTATCGACACTCGCGATTTCCCATATGCGAGCAAGGGCATCTGGCGACAGATTGGAGGCACTGAATATCCGCGTAGCAGTCTGCGGATTGATCTTGCCCGTTCGCTCCGGATCTCCTATTGACATGACCCAATCCACGAGGGATGCTTCCTCCGGTGTCGGGCTGTACTCAACAATGGCAGTAAGGGCCTGAATCTGTGATGTGCCATATGTCGGTCAGTTATTTCAGACATGAGGAAGGGAGGAGACGCACCAGCCTCTCTGTCTTCAAGCGCTCCTCAGCTTCCTGCTCGATAGCAATCCGCTCCAGGTCCTCGTACATGTTCAGGCACTCTGTCAGTTGCTCGTGCGCAGCAAGCAGCGCAGCCAAGAGCTGCTCTTGAATCGTCTCTGCCGGTGTTTGGGCAGCGCGACGCGACCTCTCGGCCTCCGTTGTAGCCCATGGTATCTGCGAACCGATGAGGTCTTGGGATGCCCTCGCGCGTCCCAGGAGTTCCTGCACGCCCGGCATTCATTTATCCGATCACCACGCCAAGCAGACATTGGGAAAATCGGTACCTTTGTTATGTCGTCTCTGAGCTCCTGCGGCTTCGCGTAGACCAACACCTCTTGGAGCAATTCTGCATTGCCGCGGCCGACCTTGCAGACGTTGAATAGCCGCTGGATGTCGTCCTCAGGGGAGATGATCGGGGGCTGCGAATTCGAAGTGGATGCCGCTGGCCGCACCGCAGCTTGCGGAAAGGACGGCGAATGTGGCACAGCGGGCGGAGCATCTGGGGGCAAGAGTATCATGAAAGTGTTTGAGAAGGTCGCCGGGACACAATCTTTGATATGAACGGTACGCGGAGAAGATCATTAGCTCACATTGGCTGTAGCTCGAGTAGGCCCGAGATTGCCTCGGGCTCGTGCACAGGTTTCCCGGAGGCTGGGCGGAGAGACGGCGCCGGAGGGGCATGGAGATGATCGCGAAGATGCGGACTGCTTGCTGCTCAACGACGACGACGATGAGGACCACAACGTTGACGACACACTCTTACCCCCACAGACCGCACAGCATCATCGATATCCACAGCGCGCAGCACGCGCAGAGAACGCCGCTGCGCACGGTGCCTGTCCTCCAATACAGCGCCGAAATGACCGGCCACTGGGCGCGGCTACAATCATATATACAAGTGCATGCACCCCTGGGTCATTCTTTGATTCGTACATGAATACTGTAGCACACCGTAGCTAGTCTCAGAGGGACATCATGACATCGGAGCACACCCGGGCGGCTGTGGTGTCGACGGCGAGATCGACGGAGGCATTTCCAGCACACATTCTGCAGCTAGCGTGCACGAAAGGAGCTATGTCCGTAACGAAGTGATGTTCTTGGACGAACAGAAAGGCGATGGAACCGTCGCGGGCGGCCTCGTGGTGTGCAGGGAACAAGGATGGCTGAGAGGAGTTCACACCGCCGAGCGTCTGTCTTCCGGGCGTACTTTTTCCATCAACGACCATCTTCGCTGTCTGGTGCATTGTCCCTCCCTCGTCTTCACTAACCTCTCCATTATTTCCATCTAACGAGTCATCTTCACGAACGGCTTTGTACCATCCTCCTCTAATTCCTCGCAGGCATCACCCGGAATACGCATCATGACCAGCTCCTCCTCCACCCCGGACATCGCCTCGCAAGTCGCAACCCTCTCCCTCGGCTCGCAGCCCCCTCAGCAACGTCTTCATGATACTTACGATTACGAAGGCAACGCAGGCGGCAACGGTAGAAGTCCATACCACTACTCTACATCCCCTCCTATCCCCGCCCAGTCGCAGTATAACCCCCTCGGCATGAACCAGTCTCCACTCAAGAACAAGCCTTCGCGTGCCGGCCTACCTACTGTGAGTTGCGGCCCGTATTCTAGCTGCTCCTGGCTACCAGACTTACTCTTCATCGCAAAATCCAGCAATGGCTCGACAATACGGGCGGTATACCTGACAATCGCTCTCTTTCCCCCCCCAACAACTCTGATCTGTCCTCGTCCGGAGGGTCTCCTCCCATGAGTCACATGCACGCCCCGCCCATGACTCCGGGGACACCGGCGGGGGACGACGAGATCATACCCACCGCGATCGTCATAAAGAACATCCCATTCAACGTTAAACGTGAGACTCTGCTTGACATTATTGTGAGAGCCCGCTTCCGCCCCCATGCCTTTTCGAGCTCCACTGACGATCCGCGCAGGCATCGCTGTCGATTCCGACTCCTTACGCCTTCAACTATCATCTCGACCAGTCTGGCCAGTTCCGCGGGCTGGCCTTCGCCAACTTCCGCCAAGCAGCTGACGCGGACGCCGTCGTGGCCGCCCTCAACGGCTTCGATGTGCAGGGCCGCAAGCTCCGAGTTGAGTACAAAAAGGTGCTCCAAGCCGGGGAGAAGGAACGGATCGAACGGGAGAAGGCGATTCGTCGCATGCGTTCCATGCAGCTCGAGAAGGAACAGCAGGCGATGCAGCAGCAACAGCAGGGATACGACGACTACGGCACCGTTCTGTCGACGCCGTTTACGCCACAGCGGTCGTTCTCCGCGTCGAACGTTTACCAAGGCTCGCAGTATTCGCCTCCGCAAATGCCGCCGCTCCCCACGTCCCAGTCGTTCACTGTGTCTCCTCCAATGCCCTCGGTGTCCCCTGGCGCTGGGATGAAGTCACCCTCGAACGAGCTTGATCTCAACGACCCGTCGACGCTTGAGATCTATTCGCGCATCCTGTTGTTCAAGGACGATCCCATGCGTGATGAGCTTGCCTTCTCGCGGACTTTGACGGCGAAGCAGCGGCGCGTGGTCCATCTCGTGGCTCAGAAGCTCGGTGTCTACCACTACTCTGTTGGAGAGGGCGACGAGCGTTACGCGGTGGTCACTCGCTTCGACCCCAATGCTGTAAGTACCCTGGACGGTTACCACTGAGTGACTGTTGCTGAGCTCATTCCATTTAAACAGACCGGCGGCCCTGGCTCGCGCCAGACTCTCTCGCGCGCTCCGGCTTCCTACCTCTCCGCGACGTCGCCCATGACCGCGTCGTCTCTCCGTGTCAAGAAGTCTATGCCGGACATGAAGAGCCTGCAGGCCCAAGCGCCCCGTCTCACCACCCGCGCGTCCAACGGCAACATCCGCGAGGGTTACGCCACCATCGCCTCCCCTTCCCGTCGTTCTCCGGGCTTCGCCTCTCTGTTCGGCAACGGCGGCGCTTTTGGCAATAACGGCATCCCTCCTGTTCCTACTCTCCCTGCCAGCGTCTCGGGCTTGAACGGTGGCGGTATGGATAGCCCGACTGGAGTCGTCCGGCAGCCGCGTGGCCCTGGTGCTGGCGGCTTTGAGTCTCGCAGGGAGCGTCGGGAGAGCCAGACCAACCGCGGGGGGTTCGAGGCTCGCTCGCACGAGCCGCTGGAGATCTAAAGGGCGGTAACCGCGCGGGTGGACGGTCTGCGGGCCTAGGTAGAGTATTCCATACTCTGCATATTACACGACCCGTTCGTCAACAGACTCGCCACCCTCCTTTCCCTTTCCAATCTCCTACCACCAGATCTTCTCCAGCTTTCGTGGTTTTGTGCTCCTTTCCACTCCTACGCTGCTCTTATGATGTCTGCGGGTCGTATTCTTCCTGAATCCCCTGTGTGATTGGCTTCGAACGCTCCGCGTGTCATCCTTCCCATTAATCTCCAGCCGGCGGCCTTGGTCTCTGCAGCGCAAGAGAGCGCGCCGGCGCACCTCTCCGTTGAAAACGCTATAGTTCACCTTGTCCTTCTCCTGTCTACTCTGCTTGTCTTCAACTCTCTTCTTGCATGCCAAGTACTAGTTGCTCCCGGCCATCACAACCCCACGTACCATAGTCCACGGTCCCGCCTCACATGCATTCATGCGCCAATGCTCCCTTTCTGCCTTTCCCCGCTACCTACTACCTCCCCCTCCCAGTCACCTTTGGTTGTATGATTGATCGATAGCGCAAATTAGAGTAAGCGAGATGAATGTATATATTGGATGGACTGTGCACAAGTATTACTCGTGTTTGACAACTTGCCTCTCGTCGCCTCGTCCCATCGACTGCGTCGTCGACCGACGCCAGGCTATTATTGTTAGGCGCCCTTGTACTGGGCGAACTCCGGAAAGCGCGGTCCGGACGGCGGAAAAGTGGGATGCGCTCGATCGTGCAGCCGCTCTGAGCGCGTTCTCTGCCGCAGCCTCTCCTTCAGGCTCTCCTCGACCAGCTCTGCTCCGTCGACCCCCTCGACCCCCACGCTGCCCGCCTTCTCATTCTCCGCACTCAAAGGCAGGATGCCAAGCTCGACGATCGTCCACGCAGCGGTTTTCGCCGTCGGCGCGCTCGTCGGCGGCGGTGTCGCGACCGCCGTGACCGCCCGTAGCAGGCGGGACGTCCTCCCGCCTTCGGTGGCCGCGCCTGTGCCTGCGCCTGTGTCTACGCAGACGGCGCCCCCGCCGCCGGTGATTGACGTGAAGCCCGGCGAGGGCACGAGGATGGAGACGGCCCCGGGATCGCTCATGAAGGTGGACACTGCCGTGCTGAAGTACGGGAACCCAGGTGTGTTGCACGAACCACTACTTTCAACCCTAGGCTTGTCATACTGACCAGGTCCCTGATAGGTCCCATCTCTGACCTCCTTGTGCGGCGAGCGTACGTTGCGGGCTATGACCGTCGCTTGAGGCATCCAGCCTGGGTATGTCTACGTGCAACGAGCCTTTCCGCCCCGTCTCACTCACGCCGCTCTAGACAGCAGAGCACCTGACGCTCGCATCTCTCGGGAAGTCAGCTCTCGAGCCCAGGAACACTGACGAGACGGGCGACCGCTCCAACTCGCAGTTCACGGAGGACGCGTCCATCCCCGCCATGTTCCGCGCGAAGCTGCAGGACTATTTCCGCAGCGGGTATGACCGCGGACACATGTAAGTTCTACTACCCGGGGAATACGAGCTGGTTGCTGATAGAGTTATGCAGGGTCCCGGCCGCAGATGCCAAGATGTCGCAAGTAGGTGCATCGCGTACGCTTCCGTGGAACGTGCAGAAGCTCACTCGATGGACGGGTTGTATAGGCGGCAATGGATGAGACGTTCCTATTGACGAACATCGCGCCTCAAGTTGGTGCCGGCTTCAACAGGCATTGTACGTATTCCACCAACATCGGGCATAGAGAAGCCGCTCAGCTCTTCCCATATGTAGACTGGGCGTACGTCGAGGACTGGTGCAGACGGCTTACCTCGTCGTTCGCGGACGTCTACGTCTTCACCATCCCTCTCTACTTACCAAAACTCGACACTGACGGCAAGTGGCGTGTGGTGAGTCTCTGCGAAGTCTCTGCTACCTACCGTACCCGCGTCGCTGAGCGAACTCCCCTTCTTGCAGTGCCACGAGGTCATTGGCAACCCTCCGAACATCTCCGTACCTACGCACTTTGCGAAGGTGGTCCTCGCTTCAAGGCCTTCCTCGCCCTCGAGACCAGACGTCCCGGAGATCTCGACAGGCGCATTCGTGCTACCGAACGCTATCATTCCGGACGAGGCGAAGCTCGAAAGCTTCGTCGTGCCCGGTACGTTATTCTGCGTCTTGTGCCAATTAGACGCGTTCTCAAGCTTGGCGCACCGTAGTCGAGGCTGTCGAGCGCGCTGCAGGCCTGACACTCTTCTCGGACTCCGTGAAGGCAAACTCAAAACACATCTGCAAAACGGTCAAGTGCGAGGTGATCGTGCGGAAGTTCGACGACGCTCTCAAGCGTCCCGAGACCCGCAAGGCGATCAGCGCGCCCAAGTGATCTCCCTACTCACCCCTAGACATTCTGGCGGTACAATACTACAGTACTTCGGATTGCAACTGGGCAATCCGCATAATGAAGGTGCCGATGATGTCTAATACTCTGAGTGGGCGTGATCCATGACGCACATTAAGGGTGGTGATATATTAGAAGTCAGATAGAATATCCTTCACGCTCGCCCAGTAGTCCTTCTCCACCCGAGGCTCGATCTCCTCTTTTGTGAGCCAGGCAAAGTCGGTGACATTCTTGCCGTCTGGCCGGACCTGGCCCGCGAGGATGTGCGCTTTGAGGAAGAACGTATAGAGCTGCATCGGAAGGACGGGCGTGAGCTGGAGCGAACCGCAAGAGTCAAGGACGGTAGCGTACCTCTCCGCCAAGGCTCTTCTTTGTGCTCTCGGGTAATGAGGGCTGGTAGACCGCAATGGGCTTCTTGCCTACGATCCATGTGTCCATGTTGATGCCACACTCCGCCTGGAGGTCGCGCAATGCCGCCTGCAGAGCCCTTTTAACGGTATTGAATGGCAGCCTCGAAGACAGGGTCACCTACCTGGTGCAAGAACTCGCCCTCCTGCAACCCGCCCTGGGGGAACCTCCACACCTCCTTGCCCGCGTAGTCCTTCCCTCGGATGAGCAAGTACAGGTTACGCTCACCCTTCCTATCCAAGCTCTTCACATCCCCTGTCTTGTCCGACTCGTGTATCCTCGGTGCAGGCGGCTCGACGGGCTCCTCACCCATGGTCTCCGCCTGGTCGGCCGAAGCGATGAGGATCCCGTCCTCGTCCACCTCTGCGGGGCCCTGTTTCCTTCGCTTGAGCGTCCACGGTCCACCAAACGCCTCGCGATCGCGCAAACGCTCCTCCTTCGCGAACTTGCGCTCGAGCAGCGAGCCGGTCTTGAAGTAGAAGTCGGTCGGGAAGGGGTTGAAGAGCGCGCGGCGGATGCGCGACTGGTATGCGAAGTAGGCGCGTTCGAAGAGCGTGGGGGTGCGGGTGAGGATGGGGGAGCGGTTGAGGATGACGGCGGCGTTGAGAACGACTTTGGGGGCGTTGGCGGGGTCGGACGTGGAGGAGGATGCGAGTGGTGAAGGTGCCTCGGCGACCGACGCTAATGAGCGTGACGGGGCATGCAGACACGCTGCGAAATCGCTCTGTTAGCCATCGGGTATATATCTCAGCATTACGACGCACCTCTCGAGCGATGTCTGCAGACGGCGACGACATTCCTGGACCACATCAGACGAGCAGCAGACAACCCACACTGGACGTTCCTCTGAAATTTCGGAGAGCTGTAAAGAGCAGCCTGCCCAATCCGGACCGTGGGAACGCGGGCGCTTGGACTAGCACTGAGGTCACCGCCGGACTCTGCGCGGTCGCTGCTCTCGTCCAGCACTGTCCACCGCTCCTGGGCCGTCTGCGCCCTCGGGTCTACTCACGATGTCCATCTCACTCGTCTCAAACCCATACCTCGACGAGAACTCGGCAAAGATACGCGCAAAGCCCGTGCCATGGGAGGTACGCGCTCAGCCACCACCCCGCCAGGCGCGGCACGGTTGCTCACCCCGCTCGATACAGGGATACCAGCGCGCCGGCCTCATCACATCTGAGGAGCTCAGCTTGATCAAGAAGGTTGACCGCCAGCCAAAGCCCAAGATTGAGTCCTTGCTGGTCTCGGACGGCCAGACCTATGCTCTACTGTATCTGCGACTGCTCAAGAAGCTCCAGAGGATCGACACTCAGTCGTTTATCCTTGTCCTGATCGCCGACGCACTCACTGGTATGTTTGTCTACTTTGATCCGTGTATACATATGCTGCACGGCTGCTCCATGTCTAGATCATGAGGACCGGATACCCTGGTTTACCAGTGCATCTCAAACCGATCCAGAGCTCCCCTACGGCCCACTACTTAGGTATCACACCACCTGGCTTTGGCCGTTGAGCAACATTCTGACGTCCGAATAGAATCCTGGAGTCGCAGGATGACTTTGTGCAGCTGAAAGCGACACAGATCCTCACTGTCCTCTTGAGGTCGGTTCCTATTAGCCCACTCCAATGCTCACGGAACCTCATCGTCTGTCCAGCTCGGAGAAATCTCCTCTACAGGCCCAACAACTGAACCCCTTCCTCAACACTCTCGCCATCTTCGTCTCCGTTCCCTCTCCGCACAAGCGTGATATCGCCGTCCAGTGCCTGGAAGCTATTCTCTCTCGTCCTGAATGCCGGCAAGCAGTCTGGGCCAATGCCTCTCTCGTCGGAGGGTGAGATATCCGCCTATTACAAAACGGTTGGCATGTTGCTCAGTGCATCTAGGCTGGTGGACATCTTGCGGCACAACCCCACACCGCAGATGAGCTACCAAGTAGGGTTCTGCTTGTGGCTGCTCACGTTCGAGCAGGAGGTCGCAGAACAAATCCAGAGGTATGTTTAATGACCATGCACGAGTCGACGCATGCTGACTCTTGGCGAAGGCGCTTCGACATTATACCTCTCCTCGTCGACGTCGCCCAGGGAGCTGCGAAGGAGAAAGTGATACGAGTAATCGTCGCGACCTTCCGGGTATGCACCAGCTTTAGATATATGACAGCGGATCTCCGACTCATTTGCGAGCGTGCAGAACCTGGTCTCGAAAGCACCACAGGCAAACCTCCCTGCGATGCTCGTGGCCCAGCTACTACCATTCGCCAAGAACTTGTCTGGCCGGAAGTGGACAGACGAAGATATCGTGGAGGATATTCAGTTCCTGCGCGACGAGCTCAGTGCACGGTTCGAGAGCTTAACGTATGTCATCGGTAGCCTATACCGGGGACTGTTGAGCTGAATGCACCTTAGGACATACGACGAGTACCGCTCCGAGCTCCTGTCCGGACATCTATCATGGACGCCGGTGCACGAATCCGACCTGTTCTGGAAAGAGAACGCGACGAAGCTCAACGACAAGGACTACGAGCTGCTCAAGTAGGTGCCCCCCGGTCTGTCGGTCTTGTTCGGCACGCTGACATACATGCGGTAGGATCCTGATCAGACTCCTCTCCGAGTCGAGCGACCCCACCGTGCTCGCCGTCGCAGCGCACGACATCGGGCAATACGTCAAGCACTATGAGCGGGGCAAGAAGTCAGTACCCTCCATCCGTTCGGTTCGCCTTGCACCGCGTGCTGAGCGCCTTAAACTTTACAGGATATTGACTGACCTGGGAGGAAAGACTCGCGTCATGGAGCTCATGTCGCACCCTGACCCTGACGTACGATACCAGGCACTGATCTCGGTGCAGCGGCTCGTGAGCCATCCGTGGGCCGCCGTGTAAGATTCTGATAGCATGGAACATGGACAGTTTTCTTTGTGCACTGGAGACAGAGAGGTCAGAATGGCGCGACCCAACGGCAGACAAGAAAGACGTGTATATGGGGTGGAGAGACAAGACAGAAACGGGCAAGGCGGACGACAGAGCGACGACAGCGATGTTATAGTACAACACAGGCACAGCAAGCGGCGGCAATCGTGGTGGTGGTACAGTATCTACATGGCGTAGTCGACGGGCTGATGGAAACGCTCCTACCAGCACTCTTCAAAATCATGGTGAGTCGGGATCAGTGTTCGTGAGGGTCATCAATCTGCCGTCCGACGACGCAGTCGTTCAGTAGCTCAAGATGAGGCGGCGTGCCTCCTCAGAGCGCGGATGGATGTCGGCCGGGAACGGCTTCGGCCAGCAGGACAGCCCGGAAGTGTACTCTCCGCTGGGAGTGATCTCCTTGCCATCAGGGCCGACGACCTTACGGATGTCCATCGTCGCGGACAGGGAGGCGATCGCCATCCACACGCTGCCCATTGCGAGGAACCGTCCCGGACAGACCCTGCCATGCTCATTGAGAACGCTTCTCTACCGGAATCGGGGAGGTATGGAACCTACCGACGACCGAAGCCGAAAGAGGCGTGGGGGAATTGCTCGGGTCCGCCGTGCGGGCCAGGGAGGAACCGCTCGGGCTTGAACGTCTCGGGATCGTGGTACACGCGCTCGTCCATGGCCATGCTCCTGCGAATCCAAGGCATCAGCAATGCAGCCAACGCGGTGGGAGACTGACGTACCATGCGTTGGCAAAGACCATCGTGCCCTTCGGGATGAACATGCCGTTGTACGTATCGTCTTGCATCGTGCTGTGCGGAATACCTGGGAAGCGAACAGGATCATGATCCGGTCCCAAACTGCTGCCGAATCAGACTAACCAAGGGGTACGACGGGGCGCCATCTGCCAATGTCGCGAAACGTGCGATGAGCGGACGAATATGGCTGACAAGACGGCACGGATGGAGAAAACGTACCTGAGCACCTCCTGGAAGATCGCCTCTATGTACGGCAGGTTCTCGCGGTCGTCGAAGTCGGGCAGCCGCTTGGGCCCCACGACTCTGTCGATCTCCTCCTGCGCCTTTTTCAGCACGTGGGGGTGCAGCAGCATCGCGAGCAGGAACGTGTTGATAGTCGAGTACGTCTGCGAGTGTCAGTTCGAAGTCGGCGTTAGAGCCGAGATAACTCTAAGAGGAAGCGGTGAGCATGCTTACGGTTTCCGCGCCGCCCGCATAGATGGCACCCGTGGCGTGCTTGAGATCGTCGAGACTATGCTCTCCTTTGTAGTCGGGCTTCGAGAACTCTTCCAGATAGGTGAGCAGGAACGAGGGCGGCGCGTGTCCTTCCGCCTGGATGGGGTCAGAGACGCCGTTGTATGCTGAAGGCAACCGAGAAGCATACCATCTGGCGTTGCACCTGCTCAAATGGATAGTCATGGAACTTGTGGATGGCCCAGCTCCAGTCTGACCATCGCTGAGAGTCCGAGCTTCCTGTGACGCAGGAGAGAACTTACTATGGACCACACGGTTGAACCAGCATCCAGGGAACCACCAAGGCAAGTATTGGACTTGGGATAGCGGTCGGCACGCGAGTCGACAGGTCAGCGAGGCGAGCAACTCACGAATGGGGAAGAAATCGACGGGCGCCGTTCCCGGATCGCCAGCATCGACGTGGGCGAGCGAGACGTTCTCTGTCATCTTGATGTATTCATCGGTGTCCGACTCGATCTGGTGCCCGTAGGCAATCTTCATGATCACTGCGGCGCCGAATCTGGGGCGATCGAATTAGAGAGGGAGGACGTTACGTAGATTTGCGTAATCTGAGGACGTACCGGCGGATGAGCCAATCAAACTCCGTTGGGCGATCGAGCATATTCTTGAGCATCTTGTGTGCCTCTTCGGTGTGGATGGGACGGAAGCGAACAACTTCCTGCTTGCTGAGGTACTGCTGCAGAATACGCCGTTGCTTGAAGAACTGCGGACCGTACTTCAGGAACGTCACGCTGACGCCCCAGCCCAAGCTGCAAGAAACGTAGGTCAGTAGTAAGCTTGGCGATCAGAAATTGTCGCCGTTTTACTTCATGAATAGGGGAAAGACCGGCCTGTCGCTGTAGTTCGCACTGCGTTTGTCCATGAGCTCGTTCGCTATCTCGTAGCTGTTGACAATGACGATCTTCCTCCCCAGAATCTCCAAGTAGAAGACATCGCCTACGGAAAAGCTGAGCAAACCGCATTTTAATAACGACGCTCGATATGCTCACCATATGTCTTTGACCATTTGAAGAACACCTCAGCTTGATACGAGCGGGGAAAGATGCGATAATGACCGATAATCGGGTCGGATGGTGGACTGGGCGGAAGATGGACATTCCTACGCTGTCTCCTCACCTGCCAGGTGGCGAGGAAGATAACGAGCGCGACATTGAATGCCAGAAAAGTCGAGAAGGCGGGCAGAGAGGACATGCTGAGTAGATGCCCACCTATGATGCAGAACCGCCGCCATTCCATCGACCATTATATAGCTCCCAATGCACGGGCTTCTGACCAATCCCGACATCCCTGCCCTGCGACGGCGATTGCGTAAAGCTGAGCTCTTGGATCTACGATATCGGCGCAAGGGAGACGACTTGGCGGAACGGCGCGCGCTCATGCTGGCGAAAACGGTATTAGTCTGCATGCTGCTGTCGCGAAAGGCCAAGCGTCGAAGCATCAACGCCACGTTCATCCACATAACGTAGCGCGGTATAGCCGGCGCGAGGGTCGGCGCGTGCTTGTGCAGAAACGGGTATTTGGACTGCAGAAGATGGGAGATGGTAAGGCACGCCTGCGTTCAGAAGGCCCGGGCGACGGACCATTCAAACCGTTGTGGGTCCATATACACCCAGAACGCGCTTTGCTTCCGGCATGGATCCGCGCTACACGCCACCGTGACCACGCGCAAGGGTACCGTCATTCATGCTTTGCAGTCATTTCCGTAAGGCGCTCCAGAGTATATCGGGTTGAAGACAACCGGAACTTGCGACTCTGACCATGATCGTCGCCAATTTGTGCTGACAGCCATGCGCGCATTCGCATCTCTGCCTGTAGTGACTGGACACTGAACTGTCATCTGTGAGTTCTTTCGGAGGGGTGCGGTCGAGTTACTCCTACCTCCGCAACTGCGATCATCCCTGCGCTAGTTAATCACACATCGATGCAGAGCAGAGCAGACCCACCACATCATCGGGTGGACCGACCAATTCCAACTCGTGTATTGATGGATGCAAACTGCCAGGTCACATTAGCACTCAACACTCCGCATAATGCCTGAACCAAGCCTGGCGCAGCGCCGGATACGCTGCCGTGGGTCGTTATGTCGGAAGCCGTCGCTCCTCATGGCGACATGCCGGACGGATTTTACGTGTATATCGGCGGAGGATGCGTCACCGCAGCCCTGAATCCTCTATCAATCTCAGGCTATGTTGGCGTCTTGTTTATCGCAAGCCATTGCACGGAAGCAGCATAGGCTTGATACTGACCGTCGGAAGAGGCTCAATTCTTTCGTGAATTCTATCATGTACACCATTCTGCGCCATTGTTCGCGGACGCAGCTCCGCTAGGCGGAGCTCTAGTCGAACCGGGCTTAGTCTTGCTACACGGCTACACGAGTGTACCATTGGTTCACCCCAGTGCCGGCGCCGCCATGGGTTACGCACGGGCTCTGGATGCTCTGAGTCTCATGGCCGCCCGACGCCTCGTTCGGGCCATGATTGTTCGCTGTACGATTTATATCAAAGCTCGGAGAAAGTTCACCCTCGCCGAGATGTAGTAACAGCTTACCGAAGATAGGGTCCGTCAAGGCGATGCAGGGTACATCGGTCGCTTTGTTTCGAGCCCACGCACCGCGCATGCGCATATGCTCGTACACGTTGCCGATTTGGACGGACAGAGAGCGGTCATCTGCGCATGCTATCAGCCGCATTGCAGTGCTCAGCAGCCTCTAGTAGGTATTGCCGTTGTGCGACACTGATAGGACCCTGGCGCTGGAGGTGGACGTCAGGAAGCAAAGAAGGGAACTACAATTCTGAGACGCCCTAGTTACAACAGCGGCGGTGGCGACCTGGGTACTCCTACCTATACTATGTGAGTGAGCGCGACTATGTAATGAGAATGAAAAACGATACTACGCGATGCAAGATGATGATGTTGAGCCTTCAGCCCAGTGTGCGCGTGTGGAGACTAGCTATCTAACCTGTACCTACCTACCTACTACCTACTGACTAGCTACTATGGATGCGATGCGATGCGATGGTGCTACGTGCGGATGATGTTGGCCTTCAGCCAGATGACAACTCGAGGGCGACATATCAATGGGGACAGTGCCCGTGGGCGATGCGAACAGACAGCGTGGTGGAAACAAACAAAATACGGAGAGGGAAAGAAGAAGAGAAAGACAAGGATAACTTTCAGGGATGACAGGGTAACGCGAGACGGGACGATCGGACGATGGGCTGGACTATGTGTAGTGTATATATGTTGTGTGTTGTGCATTGGAGAGTTCTTGCGGGAAGGTGAGGCATTGAGAGAATAACGTAGGAAAGAAAGGAGACAGAATTCAAGAGCAAGAACAGAACGAACGAGGCGGTATATTTAGCGAGCTCTCCCTCCCCTGCGGGTGGGAAGTTTCTTGATAGCTCGTGGGCCCGATGCCTGAGGCTGAGGCGCCGCAGAGCCAATGGTGAACGCCACACCACCAGCGGGAGCAGGAGGAGCAGCGCCGAACGGCGAAGCAGGGGCCTGCGACGTCGCAGGGCTAGGCTGGCCAAACGAGAAGCTAGGGCCGCCAGACGAACCAGGAGGTTGCGGCAACCCCACGCTACCAGCAGCAGGTGACGCAGGCTGGCTGCCGAATGCGAACGGGTTCGACGGAGCAGTAGCCGAAGTGGGCGTACCAAATGAGAATGGCGCGGGCTGGCCAAACGTCGACGGACTCGCTGGGGTCGATGCCGCAGCCTGACCAAACCCTCCAGACGACGCACTTGGCGCGCCAAACGAGAACGCATTAGTGCTCGTTGTGGACGTGTTCGACGGCTGGCCGAATGGCGCGGAGGAACCAAACGGCGCAGGCGAAATGGGCGACTGCGTGTTCTCCGCAGGCTTCTGGCCGAACCCAAACCCGCCACCGGTGGACGCGCTAGTGCCAAATGAGAATGGCGCCGCGGGCTTCGGTGCCTCCGGCTTCGCCTCCGTCTTGCCGCCGAAGGAGAACGGCGAAGCCGACGACTGGTTGGGCTGCCCGAAGGGCGAGACGCCAGACGAGCCGCTCGGAGCGCCGAAGGAGAACGAAGTCGTCAATTTCGGCGGCTCCTGTTGGCCATTGATGTCCATGCCACCACCGCGCGTCGGACTTTCCTCCATGTTCATTTCCTGCTCTTGCCTAGGAGGAGTCGCCGCCCGTGGAGGTGCACCGAACTCAAACGCCTTGTTGGACATGTCCCCGCCACTGCCGCCCGTCGAAGGTCCGCCAAAGAGCGTACTCGGGGCCGAGACTTGAGGAGCAGGAGACGGTGCGCCAAACGTGAACGCTGGCTTGTTCTCAGTGGTGCTCACCGGCGGTGTAGCCGGAGATGCGCCGAAAGAGAACGGTGATTTCGCAGGCGTAGCGGGCGGCGCAGCACCGGAAGGCGCCCCGAAGCTGAAACCACCAGAGCCGCCAGTCGACGTCGACGGGAACAATGGCTTCGGCGCTTCGATGGTAGGCGCAGGGGTCGTAGCCTGCGTAGGCTGGCCGAACGTGAAGGGACTCTTCGAAGCCGTCTCCGACGTCGCGCTTGCCGGCTGGCTGCCACCGAAGGGCGAAGGAGAGGGCGCAGGCGCCCCAAAGAGCGACGACGGCTTCGCGGGCTCGCTCGTGCCACTAAACAGAGGCTTGTTCTCTGGCTCCTTGGCAGGCTCTGATGACTTTGGTGCACCGAACGAGAACGGCGCCGACGACGGAGCAGCGGCAGCAGGCGCTGCAGTGTTCGTGCTCGACGACGGAGCACCAAAGCTGAAGGGGCTGGGTGATGGCGCAGGAGGTTCGGCCGGTTTCGCAGGCGCCCCAAACGAGAACGGCGTGCTCGCGGGAACGAGCGTCTGAGCCGGAGGGGTGGGCGAAGGTGCCTTAGGTTCCTCTGGAGCTGGAAGAGCAGGCCGGCTAGCGAAGAACGAGCCTGCGGGTTGAGTCGGAGCGCCCTCTTTGGCGGCTGCAGGAGCTCCGAAGGTCAAGGAGGACGAGCTGCTTGGCGCAGAGGTCTGTCCGAACGAGAAGGGGCTCGAGGAGCTGCCCGCCCCGAAGAGAGACGTGGCTGCAGGTTTAGGAGCCTCCTCCTTAGGCACCTCTTCCTTCTCTTTCTGGGCTGTCGCTTGGTGGTTGCTGCCGAACAGCGACGGTGCACCAGGTCCCCCGAAGGAGAACGGCGTAGCAGGCGAAGCGGCAGCGGGAGGCTCGGCCTTGCTCGCACCCTCGCCGATGCTGCTCTCAGTCGAGGGCGTAGCCGAGGCGGGAGCGGGAGCGGGAGCAGGCGGGGCGATACTGACGCCCGGTTTTGAGAAAATCGACGAGTTGGCAAAGAAATTCGGGATGGCCGGCGCCGTGCTCGCACTAGTCGACTCCATGTCAGGTTTCGGCGGAGCAGGGCTCGGCGGGATCAGCGATATCGATGGGACTGGAGTGAAGAGTGGCGTCGACGGAGCTGCCGAAGCAGGGGTGCTTTCGGACTTCGCGGCAGGCTCAGCAGCCTTGGGCGGCTGAGCGAAGGAGAATGGCTGCGAGGCGGGTGCGGGCGGGGGAGCACTGGGCATGCTAGGCTTGAGCGAGAACGGTAGCGCGGGGATCGGAGGCTCCTTGGCCTTGCTCGCGTCTTCCAAAACGGGTGCCTTCTGCATATCAACACATAAGCATCTTCCCCCTTCATCCACAGACATATACGCACCTCAGCAGCGAAAGTGAAGCCCTTGGGACTCTCGAACAGCGTGGGCAGCTTCTTTGGCTCCTCCGCGGCAGCCTGCTCGCGGTTCTCATCGAGCATCGCGTCCTCGCCATCGTCCTCGTCGAACGCGGCCGAGAACCGGTTCCGCGCCTTCGACACCGGACGGGCGATGTGGTTGCGAGAGGTACGAGTGCGGCCGACCCGTAGCGAGGACTGCTCACGGCCGCCGACGGGGCGCGCGGGCTGGACGGGCTCGGGCGGCGGGAGCGTAACCTCGGCGTTCTTCTTCTCCGCCTCCGTCTGCTCCTCGCGCGCGTTGGCGGCCTTGGCGGGGGACTTTTGCGGCCCGTCCGCCTCCTCGTCCTGATCGGTTTCGATCGCAGCAGCACGCTCCCTTTGCCTCTCCTCTTGCTCCTCCATCTTGCGCTTCGCGAGCATCTTCTTCATGCCGCTTCGTCCTGCATATGGCTTCGACTTAGCCTGGGGCTCCTCGTCTTGCTCAGAGTCCTTGAGCTTCTCGGACGTGCCGAGACGCGGCTTGCGTTCGCGCTCGGAGCGCATCAGGACGGGAGCGCGCATCTTCTTCGGCCTGAACATCTCGGGGATCGTCTGCGATCCGCGGAGGCGCGAAGGCAGGAGAGGTGTCTTGTACACATCGAGGTCGTGCAGAGCTTTCTCGGCAGCGTTCACGGGCGCGATGAATGCTATATGCTGGTCAGACGCTGTTAATAGACGATGCAAGCAGGGGACGTACGAGTTGAGCTACTTTCGGCGATGGAGCCAGGACGAGCGCCGAGGAAAAGACCGCTGTGTTGGCGCATAGGAGACCGGGCCTATAAGACATTTGGTCAGTATACAGTCTTTGCGAACAACGACCACACGTAGGCCCAATATTGCTACAAGAAGCACAGGGAGAACATGCTGATAACATTCCAGATTTGTCCGAAGTGTTAACGGCATGCTTCTCTGCGCCACACCGCGAGAACATGCCGAAAACATTGTGAAAACCGCGTGTTTTCGGCATGTCTGCAGGAATGGCTTTCAGTCCTGTAGTACAGGGCTATTTTATCGTGTCCGGTCCTGCCTTGTGCAGGCGAATCGTTCACTTTTCGACCATTTTCTTGGGGTCTCTTACGGCAATACTGGGCGCATCCTCGATGAGAATGGGATCTGAACGCACTGTGTGGCCCTTCGACTCCGCGAGGGAGCCGAGAGTGGTTACAGGTTGCTCCAACTGAGCATGCTGGAACTGCGGTGGCGGTTTCACGAACACCGGGTTAGACATGAGCGACGCCAGCGGGGGCGGCTCCGACGCATCGCGGCCCTTGTGCTGGGGCGTGGGCCCAAAAGTCTGTCCAGACGGCTGAGGGGTCAGCGAGGTCCTCGACCGGAGCTGGAAGGGGTCCCGGCGAGTAGGGGACATGGTGACATCACGGGTGGCGGAACCGGAGAGGCCGCCCTCCATCGACACATCGCGGGAGAGCGATATGGCGCGATAGGCGGGGGGATCCATCGACTGAGTGCGCTGGATTGCGGAGGGCTGGGAGAAGGAAGTGCTGATGGTGGGGGAGGCGGTCCGACGGGCGAGATTGGCATCGTGCATCGCGGGGACGGAAAACGACGGGGCGAACGATGAGGAGCGGCCATGTTGCGCTGGGGCAGTGAGACGCTGTCGAGGGACCGTATGCTTGGGTATGAGGTCCTCGGGGACGTCGAGGTAGCCTTGGGCGGTACGCATCGGCTGATGGAGCGGAGCTGGGGCGGGCTCGGGGCTGTCGACGCGCTTTCTCTTTGCGGTCGGCCGCTCGTCGTCGAATGAGTCTTCATCGCGGTCTGGGGCGTTGGGATGGCGCCTGCGTTTTCCCTGGACGTCCTCAAAGTCGTCCTGGGAGGAAAGCCAGGCGAGGGGGGCGGTGACTATGTTTTTGAGGGCGCCGAGGAGGGAGCCTGTGCGGGAGAGGGGGCTGTGGGTTGCGCGGCGGCGGGCATGGCGGGTCCTGGGCGAGTCTCTGGCAGCGAGCGACGAGGGCATCGGGCAGTGGCGGAGGGCAGAAGCAAGACGAGGACCAAGACAAGCTCAGCCTGCTCCGAGTCGCTCTTGTCCGAGTCCTCGAGCAAGTCACAGGCCAGCCAATAGACGCCCGTCGCGCCCTCTGCTGGCCAGTCACGCCTTGGTCACACCATCACGCATGTGACACACGCGTCCTCGACGCGTTGTTCTCGGTCGCTGCGGCAGACGCGCGCTGCATTGTGCTTGTCTTTCTCTCCGCGCGCTGGCTGTCTTGTATTCTAGTCGTCTTCTTCTCTCTCCTTTCCCTCCGACATGCCGCGCGAAATTGTAACGGTCCAGCTGGGCCAGTGCGGCAACCAAAGTGCGCAGTCCACCCGTCTCAGCGCACCTGCAGCACACGCTGATCAGCGTCTCAAGTGGGTTCCGTCTTCTGGCAACGGCTCTGCGCTGAGCACGGCATAAACAAGGAGGGCATCCTCGAGGAGTGGGCGACAGAGGGCGGAGACCGCAAGGACGTTTTCTTTTATCAGGCAGACGACGAACACTACATTCCGCGAGCCATACTGGTAGACCTCGAGCCTCGGGTGCGGCGCGTTTCCTAGAATTGACTTGAGTTCCATCTTGACGTGACCCACCCCAGGTCATCAACGGTATCCTCACCTCATCGTATGCCAACCTGTACAACCCGGAGAATATCTTCGTCTCAAAAGACGGCGGAGGTGCAGGAAACAACTGGGCACAAGGCTATGCCGCAGGAGAGCGGATATACGAGGAGGTCATGGAGATGATAGACAGAGAAGCAGAGGGCAGCGATTCGCTAGAAGTCAGGCATGCCACCCGGTCACCCTTTCCCCGTTGCTAACCTCATACCTCAGGGCTTCATGCTCATGCACTCAATAGCAGGCGGCACCGGCTCGGGACTCGGCTCCTTCCTCCTCGAGCGACTAAACGACAAGTTCCCCAAGAAGCTCATCCAGACTTACTCCGTCTTTCCCAACGCGCAAGAGGGCGACGTCGTCGTGCAGCCGTACAACGCCATGCTCACCCTCAAGCGGCTCACGAACCACGCCGACTCCGTCGTCGTGCTCGACAATGGCGCACTTACGCGCATATCGGCGGACAGGTTGCACGTCCAGACACCGAGTTTCGACCAGACGAACCAACTGGTGAATCCGCCGCTCGTCCTTTGCGTCTCCGTAAGAGTATTGACGATGAGACTCTGTAGGTCTCGACGGTCATGGCGGCAAGCACGCAGACTCTAAGATACCCAGGCTACATGAACAACGACCTCGTTGGGATCATCGCCTCGCTCATACCCACTCCCCGATGCCACTTCCTCATGACCTCCTACACCCCCTTCACAAGCGACCAAATCGACAAGGTACGCTTGCCGCTACCGACGTGCTCATACCACGGTCACTAATCGGAATCGCAGGCGAAGCCAATCCGGCGGACGACCGTGCTCGACGTGATGCGCCGCCTGCTACAGCCCAAGAACTGCATGGTGTCAACCTCCCCAAGCAAGACTGCATGCTACATTTCCATCCTCAACATCATCCAAGGCGAAGTGGACCCAACAGACGTATGCGAACTCTCGACCACGGCTCATGTTCGCCTCCGATACCCAACTCACCTGCGACATGTGACAGGTCCACCAATCGCTCCTGCGCATCCGCGAGCGCCAGCTCGCCAACTTCATCCCCTGGGGCCCCGCGTCGATCCAGGTCGCGCTCACGCGCCGCTCGCCATACGTCCAGACGAACCACCGCGTCAGCGGGCTCATGCTCGCCAACCACACCAGCGTCGCCTCGGTAAGCCGCCGCTCCCCGCGCCCGGCCTTTCTGCACCCCCGTCCAGGAGGAGGCTGACGAGCGATACGGCAGCTGTTCAAACGGATGATCGACCAGTTCGACCGGCTCCGGCGGCGCAACGCGTTCGTCGAGCAGTACAAGAAAGAGAAGATGTTCGAGAACGGGCTCGAGGAGTTCGACGATGCGCGGTACGTTCTCACTCCTCATGAGGCACACTCCGATTGCTCAATCATCCGCCATTCCCATCGTATCTCCCTCCCGGTCCCTCTCTTGCGGACACCCGCTCCTCCTACGCCTGTCTGACATATCCCTGTCAACTCCCCACCTCCACCTCCACACGCTGACTGGTCATCCCGCTCTAAATTCACGCACGTCAACCCCGTCCGCAGGGCGACCGCAGA
Source organism: Pilatotrama ljubarskyi (assembly GCA_022385805.1). Classification (NCBI taxonomy): domain Eukaryota; kingdom Fungi; phylum Basidiomycota; class Agaricomycetes; order Polyporales; family Polyporaceae; genus Pilatotrama; species Pilatotrama ljubarskyi. Next base: position 301,097 of record MU277683.1, on the reverse strand, counting down.
AGAGCTGCTCAAAGAGTACAAAGCGTGCGAGTCCCCGGATTACATCACCTACGTGCGTCTCTCTCCCTCCCCCCCTTCCCACTGCCCCTCGCATGGTGCTGACTTCTGCCTTCTGACGCGCGCACAACACCTTGCGTTTTTTCCCGCTGATCGCTCCGCACGCACCATCTATCGACGCTCGCGCCCACACCTCCTACAGGGATCCGGAGATGCAGAGCAGGCAGCGTGAGCCCTCCCGCCGAGACGCGACGACCCGAACTCCAGGTGGTCGGAACCCGCGCGAACGACATCGGACTCGGTGGTGAGGTGGCGAGGTGGCTGACTCCCGGGGCAAGAGGTGTATCTGTATCTGCGTGGGACCTAATTCTTGTATTCTAGCGTGCACGCCTTCTCGCGGCGTTTCTTCATGAGCGTGCTTTCGTGCACCCGCTTTCTCAGGACCGTTTCTCCGTCCGGTGTGTCCTCCGCTCTCCGGTGGGCTATATACGGCGACGCGGCCGGCCGGCTATCCGGTCGAAACCCCTTACTGCGACTGCACAGCGGAGACGAAGCGAATTGATTCAGACCTTTCCCCCGATATAGGACTCGCAACGTCACGCGCGGGTCGTCATAATGCATGTTCGCAGCCCGCAAGGACTGATTAGCGCAAGCCAATCGAGATCATGTTTTGCCCACCCTACGAGGCCTTGCAGCAGACCGCAGGCCCGAATATCACTGATATCGATGGGCACTGCACCTCTCGAGGTCAGACACGCCGCACGGGGCCGTGACCTCGTTGCAAATCCCGAGATGGACAAGCATCAGACCCGATACGCGATCGAGCACGCTCACGGAGCGGAGTGCGAACGGCGGGAGGATGGGACGTACAAGTGCATGCGATCAGGTAAATGCGACGAAAACTCTACAAACACAGACGCGGACGGGACGCAAAGATCATGATGGACGGATAACGGGTGGCACTCAGCAGCAGCAGCAGCAGCAGGGGGTGGGGTGAGGAAATAGCAGTCCGTCGTAGGAAGGGCCCCGCACGGGGGGAGACGAGCGCGGAGGGACCAACCTACGACTTCTTCGGTCCCTCCAGCTTCTTCCCAATGTCCGCGCCTACACAGAAACAACCCGTCAGCACCCTCCAGAGAAACACGCACACAGCACGAGGAAACGCACCTCTCAGCTTGACCCCGAGGACGCGCTCGAGCTTGCCGAGTATCTGGGGGTTCGGGATCGCCTTGCCCGCCTCGTAGTCCTGGAGCACGCTCGGCTTCTCGTTGATCTTCTGCGCGCAGTCCTTCTGCGAGAGCCCCTTCTCCATGCGCGCCTGCTGGATCGCCTTGCCCACCGACGGCGGGATCTTGGGCGGCGGCGCGACCTCGTTCTCGCGGTCCAGCTTCGCTATCCGCTGGTGGTCCGTCCCTGTGGGCACGGCGTGAGCACATCCGACGGAATCATCCGCGTTGTGATGACACGTACCTTGGTGGGCCTTGTTCGAGCCAGCGGTGATCTTCTTGTCCGTACCGACGACGGCGCCTACCCTCCGGGCCTACAGCACGCCAGCGCACACGTATCCGTCAGTCCAACATGCCTTACATTCCTGCAAACTTCATAAACACGTACAGCTGCGCAACAGAAGCAAAAAAAAACAGGTCAGCAAACGAGCTCGGCACGCATGTCGACGATGGCGCTGTGGTGGCGTACCGTTCAGATCAGAGTCTTTGCGGGCGACCTTGGGCGCCTTGGCCTTCTGACCGATGACGAGCTTGCTGTCCCAGTCCGTGTTGCTCATTTTGTCTGGTTGTCTATGTGCGAGCGATGCAAAGTTCTACGAGGGCGGAGCAGCGGAAGAGTAGAGGCGAGCGAGGGCGGGGAATGCGGGGGAGGGACAGATGATGTAGCGAAAGTGCGCGTCGACGTCGCCGGCGGTTTATATATCGGGCGCTAGATGTACGGGCGCTCTGAGTCATCCTCTGCCGTTTCCTGTGCAGAGCTCGCTCTCGGCCGCAACTTGGACTCAACTGGTGCTCGGACGCGACAGCCTTGCCCCGCCTTGCTCCGTCTCGCCGAGCCGTCTTCGTCGCTGCTCACTCATGCCGGGGCATCGCTGACTCTCGCTGACTGCACTCGACTTCTCCGCGCCGCTCGGGACGGCGCTCGTTCCGAAGGTGCGCGAACATTCTAGAAAGGCGCTGTGTACTCACCTGGAGGCTATCGGACGACGGGCTGTCCTGAGAGCAAGGAGACAACGCATGGCCTGGATATCCTGAGGGAGCGAGCGTGAGCATGAAGGATGTGCAGGTGGCCAGATGCGATTGCGAGCGTATGCGTATATGGTACATTGCAGTTTACGGACGTGCCCAAGTCCAGACCCGAGGGGTAACTCTATCGTGTATCCAATGTCCTGCGGCTTCCTTGCCGCGTTGTCTTTTGGGCGTGTGTTACGCGGCGGATGCTTCACGGACGCCTCGCGAGCAAAAGCAACGCCGTGCACGCAGCGCCGGCGACGAACCCGAGCGCAGTCGGCAAGAGGGGCGAGGACAGCTGCCCCGCAGGCCCGTTCGCAGCCTTCTTCGTTGGCCCGCCGACGTCCTCGAGCTTCGGCACGTGGTTCTTCTCCCAGCCCTCGTCGAGGAGACGGGCCATCATCTTGTCGTCGAGCAGGGCGAGCTCCTCCATGTCCCAGGACGAGCAGATGTCGACCATCCAGCGCATGCGCCGCTTGCCGACCTCGCCGCCGACGCCCGGCGCGCGCTCCTTGAGCTTTGTCCTGAGCTCGCCGACCTTCTCGATCGCCTCGCCCGCGTGCTCCGGGATGCAGCCCTCGATGCGCCTCCGGATGACGTTCGCGAGCTTTGGGCTGCGGCCGTTGGTCGAGATCATGATCTGGAGGGGGCCGCTGCGTATCTGGGAGCCAAAGTAGAAGTCGCACGAGGGCGGGATGTCGGCGACGTTGACGGGGATCCTGCGGGCGCGGCAGAGGGCGCAGATGTCGCGGGACGCGGCGACGTCGTCGATGGCGGTGAGGACCATGTCGACGCCGCCGGCGAGGTCGAGGTCTTGGGGGCCTGCGAAGACGCGATCATGGTAGGTGATGCGGTCTGGGGCGTTGTCGATGAACCAGTGTGTGAGGGGGTGAAGGCCTGCGCGGGGGGCGATGAGGGATATGCGCGCGTCGGCGACGAGGACGGACTCGATGCGGCCTGAGGCGACGTCCCCGCCGCCGACGATGAGGACGTGCTTGTCCTTGAGCTGCCATGCGAGGAGGAGGGAGCCTCCGTGGAGAGAGGAGAGGTCTGGCGGCATGACGGAGTGCGAGTGTTATGCACGATCAGAAAGGCAGGGAGGAGAGAAAAGGGGAATTGTTGTAGATCTGATCGCCGTGGGCCGGTGCCGACGATCGCGTTCGCCGTGAAAGGACGCCGAAAGAAGGCCGGAATTGGTGGGAGGGCCGGGGCCGGGGCCGGGGAAGCGGGCTGAGAAAGCGCTGCAGACGGTGAATGCAGCTGAGCAGAAAGAGGATGCGCAGAGCCTGTGCTCGATGGTGCTGGTGTGAGAGACGAGTGCGAAGTGCGGACAGTGCTGCTGCGGGGGCTGGGTTGGGCTGGAATGTTTTGCGAAAGTGGCCATGGCGACGGGCGGCGGTCGCCATCATTTATGGGCGACATCTTTGAGCTGTTGCTGCCACCCGCTGCCCGTCCCTCTGCCCGTGTCACTGCGCTGCACGAGCCGAGCTTATACCTCCCACAGGTCTGTCCTCTTCTCTCCGCACCCCTTCCTCCCTCCTTCTCCTCCTTCGTTCTTCGACTGACCGCCCCCCTTCAGGCGTTGAACGTCTCTTCCCCTCTTTCTTCGGTGCTGCAGCCACCTCTGTCGCGTCCGCTCTCTCTGGAAGTAGAGTCCACAAGGCCGCCTTTTCTCTCCGAGTTGACTCGTATCCTGCTCGCAAGCCCGTAGCCACACACCTTGCTCTGGTACGCACCCCCCCGCCTCTCCTAGCCACACACTCTCACCCTCGCGCGCTGCTATAAGTTTCTACGCCGTACACATTCTAGCTAGCAGTCCGAGATGCCGTCCAAGCGACTCATGGGTGTCTTCGCTTTCGTCGACTTTTGCATGCTCGCCGCAGGAGTCATCCTCATTGTCTTCTCCGAGATTTGGCGCATGCCAAACCTCATGATCAACTTCACCCTCAGCAATGAGATGCTCACTGGTGCGCCCCGCGATCATCCTTTGCGTGCAAAGCAGCGCCCTTCTGACGCGCACTCACACGTCCAGGCGGGCTCGTAATGGGCATCTTCTTCCTCGCGACCGTCGTGCTCTCCATCGGCGCCGTCGTCCAGAAAAACCACGTCACCACCGGCTTCGTCCTCCTCAACTGGATGCTCATCGCAGACGCCATCGTCGTCCTCGTCGCAGGCACCATCGTCTGGTTCTTCACCCTCCAGGAGCGCGCGCACTACGCCGAAGTCTACGCATCCCTCACGCGCGAGACCCGCATCGAGATCCAGGACAAGGTGCGCCCTCCCTCCCTGTTTCCTCCCCGCCTCCGCGTTCGCGCGGCTGCGCGGGGACGGCTGTTTCGCGCGAGTATAACGGAAAGGCTGAAACGCGCTCTCCGCGCGCCGCTCCCGTAGTTCTCGTGCTGCGGGTACTTCGGCCAGAACGACTCGGTCGAGATCGGCGGCTCCTTCTGCACCAGCCAGGAGTTCGTCGACAACCTCACCGTGCCGAACAACACCGACGCGGGCCGCTGCGTCGCGCCGCTCACGAAGTTTACGGACTTTACGCTGAACAACATCTTCACGTACGTCTTTCCCCATGCGCTCGCCGGAATCAGTAAAAGCTAAATGCTGACTGCCCGCTCTCCCCGCAGGACCGTGAGTACTTCCGCTCCTCGGGCTCGTGCGATCGCGCGGTCGCATGCGCAGCAGCCCGCCTGAATTAGCTGTGATGATGCTGACCGTTTGCTCGTCGTGCCCGTTCCAGATGTACGGCTTCATGGCCATAGTAGTCGCACTATTCCTGGCCTCGATGTGTGTCATCCAGCGGGTGCGTGTCTTCTCCCATCCTCCTCCCGCCCGTCGCTATTTCCGTCCGCGTTCTCTCCCGCTTCTCTCCCGCTCTCACGTGTGGATATGTTTGGCTAACGCTCCCTCGCCCCGGTCTCTATAGCGCCAGGAGGAGGAGCGGTTCAAGAAGATCGACGCCAAGCGCGGCGGACGGGGCTTCGTCTAAGGGGGTCCATCCAGACTGAGAGCTCGTTCGAGAGGTGTTTCCGGTACCCACGTCCACGCTCACGCCCTCTCGATCGCTTGTGCTCTCATCGGTCTCGGTCTCCTCGGTCCTCAAGAGTCTCGAGTCTCGGTTTCTTTCCCTCGTCTCTCTCTACCACCGACTTGGACTTGGTCCCCGCCAGCTCCCGCTCCCGCCGCCCCGCGTGGGAAGGGTCGTCACGCACCCCTCCTACCTACGAGTGTCTTTTCTTTCTAATCAACTTATCCGCTTCTCCTTCCGCATCCCATCTACGAATAGCGCTTTCGTTCCGCGTTCCACGTTCGCTTTGGTCTCATTTTGGCTCTGCTGCTGCTAGATATATCTCGGTGCCTCGGTCGTACTCACAGACGCACACCCGGTTACGCACACCTTGCTCTCACCGTACATATGCTGTAGGTAGATACTAGGTCCTGCTGCCGCTTCCGCGCGCCTGGCACGTGCGAGTCGCTCGATGTACTTGTAACGCTCGCTACCACACCCTCCCCCTGCGGTCAGTGGGAGAATAAAGGGGATCAGGACAACGTTGGAGCGCGTGTTGCGCATGGGCACTTTGTCGCGTCGGTGGGGGCTGAACGGGGCGTGCTGTCGTCGCGTCGCACACTGTGTACAGGGTGTGACTATGTACTACAAGTTGCCTGGCCAGAGAACTGAAGTGTTCTGGGGGCAGTGAGGTTGGCGACGTCGGCCGCGTCGATGTTCTGCACATCAATCACTCTGGAATCTGTATCAGTCGAACTCATGCCAGGCAGCGGCATACATAGCGGCAATCGTGCTGTCGTCGGTATGTCGCGTAGTACTGTACACGTCTGTCCGACCTCTCCCTGCTACATGTCATATCGTGAATTTGAGTGGCGTTTATGATACATTAGACGGTCGATGCCGTCTCGTAGTAGGTTGGTATGCCGTCCTAGGGTAAGCAGCGGTCCGTCGAGATCCCACTCCTCCGTGTACATCACGACCCTCCCCTTCGAGTCCTCGCATCCGCGAGCACGAAGCCTCACGTCTTCGTCTTCGCGAGCACCTTCTTCAGCTGCGCGTTCTGCCGCTCGAGCGCCTCGATCTTGTCCTGCGCGGCGCGCATCTTGCGCAACAGGTGGTTCGCGCGCATCTCGACCGCGCGCTTCGAGCCCCACCAGCTCGCGGTGCCCGCGTCCACGTCCTTGAGCGTGAGCAGCTCGTCCTCGCACGCGCGCACCGTCGTCTCCGCCGCCGCGATCACCTTCTCGTTGAACGCGATGTCTTGCGTCGCCTGGAATGTCGGGTCTGCGCGGCGCGGCAAGGGTGAGCGGGCAGACGGAGGGTCGGGGAGATAGGAGACTTACCATGCACCAGTCGCTCGAAGACGTACTTGTAGACTGGCTTCCCTGGCCGGATCGTGGACGGCCGTCCTATAGGGGTATCATCAGACATTGTCCATGACACGCCGAGCCAGCATGCTCACCGTTGATGGTACCAATGCTGATCAGCTCAGCGTGTTCCATGTTCCGTAGCGGCGTCTCGTCGCCCTTGAAGGGGAAGTCCATCAGAACTTCGTGGTAAGAGATCTACCGACCGCCGTCAGCCGCAACTCCCTCCTAAGATCCACTTATGGATTGCTCACCTCGGGCTGCTTTGAGAGCTGCTTCATCAGGATCCACGCCTGCTCGCGCGTCCACGGCAGACTCTTTGCGTCCTCGATATCATCCCCGAAGGCGTTCTTGCGCAGCTCGCTGACGCCGCGCGTGACGATATCGTCCACGGCCTCCTCGACGGTCATACCGCTACGAACCTTGTGGATCAACTGTCAAGCAGGATGCCATCAGCTTTCGACCAGAAATCGACTTGTGGAGAAGTGAACGCAAGACATACGCTCTCGAGGTCGCTAGCGCGGCCGCCCAGACGGTCGATGTACGCGAGCTGCTGCTGCGTGAAGGTGACATCTACGCCAATGTCGTGCAGCTTCTGCTTGACGAATGAGATCGCGCTCGTGTTGTCAGCATCCGAGAGCGATATCTGCGTCAATGGCTTTGAGGGCAGAGCTAGGAAGCTGTCAGAATTTATATGGCAACGTAGCTAGCGGCGCAGCTGACCTCTCGTCAGTCGCTTGACATTCTCGCGGTTGTCGCTGACGACTATGATGTGCGCGACCTGTGCAGAGATGTCAATACGTGCGTCACATCTGGGAAACCGGAGACACATACCTGACCGTCTGCGAGGGATGCAGCCCACTGCGCAAGCACGTTGAGTACCTCCTCTTTCCGTCCTCCTCCGCCCTTCGAGTCGAAGTTCTTGATAATCACAACGGGCATCGACTCGATATTCTGCAGGTCCTCCGCACGCTGCTGCTTCTGTCGGGCCTCCTCAGCCTGTTTCTGCTCCTCGTTCACTGTCTTTTCATCTGGGGCGACGTCTTCAGCAACAGAATGCGCGAGCAATTCAGCGTCCGCCGCGCCGAAGCGCTCCACGCCGACCCCGAGCTCGCTCATCACCCCGTTGCCGCATACGGCGTCGATGCGGCCATCGTGCCAGATACCTTGCTGGATCTTCTCCCGGACTTCCTCATCTTCGAGACGTCTAACAGCCTGCAGCTGAGCTTGCTTGGCCTGTCGTTCGCGCTGGGTACGATGGGAGGCGTTGACTCGTGAGAGGCCTCTGCCGACGACGTCCAGGATTTGCTTGAGCTGATCGTCCAAGGACGAGCTCAAGCCCGCTGCAGATCACGCCCGTTTAATGACTCAAGCAACGTCACTCGAGGAAGGAGCGCACCCTTTTGCCCAATCACACCGACACTAGCTAGATCGATAACGTTGTTGATAGAGTTCAGGAAGGAGAACACTGGCCAGTATCCTGTCTGGTTTGCCAAACTTGACACAAGTGCCATGTCGGAGCCAGCCTTGGACAGTTGGCCGACGTCGATTATCATAGCTTTCCTGTGTTGTCGAGCAGACATGGTTAGGGTGATCGGCTCTTGGAGAGGATCGAGGACTTACCGGCCGTGCTCCTTGAGCAGGCTGTTCAGCATACGGGTCTTCCCGCTGCCCTGAGGTCCGTGGACGAAGCATATCGTGCCTATGTGGGGATGCATTGTTGAGTAGGGTACTAGAGCGCGCTGAACTTCGATGCATACTCGGGAGGTCAGTGAGATATTTCTCCAAGGCCTCCTCGGCATCTTGGCGCTCCTTCCACACGCCCTCAGAGGCCAGTGAAACAGAGTCTGACTCGGTGGACGCAAAGGAGAACCGCTCGAGAGTGTTCGCGCGTATCCACTTGTAGATGGCAAACTCTACACGCGCAGCACTCGAGTGAGTTGCTTGCACCGCTGAGTTAATATGCGATTAACCTTTGTAGTCGAACCAGTCCTCCATCTTGCCTTCGACCATGAGGACACGAATTGGGTCGAATATCTTGCACATTTATCAGGCACAGTGGACACTATAGTTGGTCATGATGTCGCTTACCGCATAGGTCACGGTGCCCAGCAGGAAGAACAGTATGGGCAGGAAAATCCTGGGATGGTTGGCTACATAATCTCGGATGGCATGCGCCGATATAGGTTGCTGGTAGGATGTCCTCAGGGTCGTTATGGCCTGTCCAGTCGGGATTCTGGCAGCATGAAGTGTATTTCGCGCAGTTGTTGCGGATCGTAGGTTGCGGAAAGTCACAGTCGAGGACCTGAGGGTACCAGCAGGGGGCGGTGACGGAGGAATGATGTCATTTATAGTGCCGTAGGGCTATACAACCGCCTGAGAGGAAGTCCAGACAGAGAGGAGCGCAGGACATACCCGCAAGAGGGCGTAAAGGGTTTCTTCGGGCACGTCTGGGCCATCAAATGACACCCTCAGAATAGGCATAGCATATCGATGGAGGTCCTGGAAAGAGCATATAGCATGAGGACATTTGGTCAAGGCTGATATCGAATGCATACCTCTCTCCAAGGGGTTCCCTTCACGAGCCAGACCTCTCCTGAGGGTAGGCCAGCCCATGATGGCACACCTCCACGTGAGTGCACGCTCTTCCGGAGGTCCTGCAGGATGGTCTCGAGTGCTGTGTCTTTGTCCTTAGCGCTGTACTTGAACTTGACAAAGACGCCGCCGTCTTTGCTATGAGGCTCCACGGATGCTATCTGGAAGTCGTGAGTCTTGACCGTCGAGAGTAATGATCGTAGTCTTTGCAGCAGTGACTCTTCTCGCGCGTAGCCAATATACGAGCGTAGACTAGATGGTTTATGCGTCAATAAGATTCGTCACGGGGAAACAGCATTCGGCCTCACTCCCAACGACCCAGCCTAACCGGGAACACCGAATCAACCCATAACCATCCTTCATGCGTCTACGACAGTCAGCAGCGCCCAGACACATACAGTTTGGCTCCTACCTCTGGGACATCTTCCTTCACCTCTTGTTGGATGGCATGAGATTCCAAAGTCGCGCTCTCTGCATACCACCTGCGAGGTGATGCGACCGAAAGTGATCTAGGAGAAAAGAGCCTGTGTGGTGACGGCGAGCTGGCGAGTATCCTGACCAAATGTTTCGACTGATGCATCACTGGCCTAGAGACAAAATGATGCACAACGCGAGGGTGGCCGAGGGTCGAGCGTGCAGTACGATACTCGCTGTGCGTACAGTCCGAGACCGGCTGGGACGCGTTCCGCCACGGCGCGACGCATGACGTCAAATTCACATTTGGAAGGCGGCGGCTTTGCATCCTAACACACGCAAACAACCGCTACGCGTGCCAAGGCGCGTCCTGCCCAGGTCTATACTCATCCTTGCCGCCTGGACTCCAATGGATGCGCGCTGAGAACAGTTGTACAGTCGACCAGACCTTGGTTTATTTTGCTACACAACTGCGCTCCTTACTTCCGACATCTGTCTTGCTATCATCAACAGTCTCGCTCGCACATTCCGCTCACGATGGACGGCGGTGGCCAGTTGCTGTCGCTGAAGGTGATGAGGGTCTCGGTATGTACGCATACTCCAGGTTCTTTGCATATATGGACTAAAGCTACGCCTCATACCAGCGGCCATCGCTTGCGAGCTCATGGGAACCCTTCTACTCTAGCTCTCCTTCCTTCTCCGCCCATTCCACGGCTTCGATCACCTCTTTGCAGGGCAAGACACCCTTGCCTGGACATCCTAAGACTCTGCGCGACTTGACCCATATCACCGAGCTACTCACGCTCCCAGCCGCCTTTGGTGCCATACAACTCGGGGAGACCTTCTCCAGCTGCTTGTCTGTCAACAACGATACCAACGTGGATGTCGAGGGCGTCACGGTAAGGGTGGAAATGCAGACGGCGTCCTCAAAGGCACTTCTGGCAGAGTTTGGAGGACCGGACCAGCGTTTGTCCGTTGGCGAGTCGTTGGAAAGGGTTGTGAGTCACGAAATCAAAGAGCTAGGACAGCATGTACTCGGTTGCACCGTTTCATATCGCGTCCCTCCGGGGATCCGACACTTGCCTCCACAACCGGCGGAATCCCAGGATCCTGGCATACAGACGTTCCGTAAGTTCTACAAGTTTGCCGTGAGTACATACCGATCGCCTCATTTCGTGCACTGACTATACTGTGCTTTTTCTAGGTGACCAATCCCTTGTCGGTTAAGACAAAGGTCCATGTACCCCGTTCGCCCGCTGCTCTGCTCTCAATCCAGGAGCGGGAGAAAGTATTCCTGGAGGTGCACATACAGAATCTCACACAAGAGGCGATGTGGCTTGAACGCATGCAATTCGAATGCGTAGAGAATTGGCAGGTCCAGGATGCGAATGTCCTGGAGCACGCCGCTGCGGGATCGAAGGAGTACCTCTTCTCTGGGTCTACGGCACTTATGCAGCCTCAGGATTTACGCCAATACATCTATATCCTATCCCCCAAGCTCGTTCCTTTCTTTCCTGTCACGCATGCGCCGGGCAGCATTCTGGCCTTGGGCAGGCTCGACATTTCCTGGAGATCAAATTATGGCGAACCTGGTCGCTTGCTGACATCAGTCAGTCTGAGCTATTCTGCCCAGTCTCGTGCCTAATGTCCTGTTATGCAGACGCTTTCACGCCGAATACCCCTCATGCAAGCACCTTCGGCCTCACAGACCCCTCCTCCGGGTCAGCTACCCGCCATCAAACAGCCGCCATCGGCCATACCCCTCCATCTCCAACGTAGTAGCACTATCGGCGGCCCTCCTTCTCGTCCGCAGTCTCCCCAACTACAGCAACGACCTTCAAGTCCGCCTGTGAACGCCGGGCCCGCGCTGTATCGGCCAGGTTCACCCTTCCGCAACCGCCCGGCGAGCGTGGGCCCTCCTGCTCACCCACAGTCTGCTGGGCCAGTAACCACGTTTGCGCCGCCTACGCAGCGGATTCTCGGAGACGTCGAGGCCGACCTCCTTGTAACGTCGATTCCTCGGGAGTCGACCGTGGTAGATAAGCCTTTCACCATAGGCTTCAAGCTAACTGTGCAAGCACCCGCGCCTCTTCCCCGGCCGGATGAACCACGCAGGCAGCGCGTCCTCTCTCTTGTCGTCCAGCGCACGCATCCTCCGAAACAGCAGAACGTTGCCGCCGCCGTCGCATCCGCCGTCGCAACGTCCGCTGGACCCCCGCAGACAACCTGGAGCCCTCGCGCGCCATCGTCCGGCTTCTCCACGCCTTCCCCGTACGCGACTCCCTATCGCGGAGACTTCACCGATACTCTTGCGCAAAGGCTTCTGGTTGCTTCTCCTCGCCGGATGCATGCTGAGACGGATTCTGAGGCTGGGACGGACGGCGGGGAGACGCCTGGCCCATCGATGCATTCCGCGGGACGCGTAGTCGAGTTGCCTCCTCCGGAGCTCAGGTCGCAGCCGAATGCGGACAGCAAGCCCGCGCCCTCTGATAGCGTCACGTTTCTCGGAACCTCCGCCCTCTTCCTTCCTCCCCTTCGCCTTCCAATCCCGATCCCACGGCCGACGGTGGCGAGTCAGGAACGCCAGACGGGACATTCTAGGGGCATATCCGATAGCACGGACAGTTCCGCGGACAGCGACGCTGAAGACCTGGCAAGCAGGATGGATCGCCTGAAGGTCACCGCGTCTCAGGAGTTCGAGCTGTCGTACCTCCCTCAGAAGTCTGGCTTCATTACTGTTGGCGGACTGCGAGTCCTGCTGGTCGGAGACCGGCTTGTAGACGAGGGCGATACCGTCGACGGCACGATATCGGGTCAGTATGCTACCGAGCCTCGGACGCTGAAGGAATGGGACGTGGTAAGCGAAGTATGGGTCAAATCGTAGTAGGATTCGTCATCGAGTGCAAGCAGGGTAATGGTACAATATCTACATGGGGCCACAGTACATACTTAATTATCGTGGCTCGCCAAGTCGTTAAGCAGCTGCTCATGCTCCTTCGAGCGCGGCTTTATAACGCAGGGGAACGGCTTCGGGTGACTGTCCGAGAGCAAGACGTCAGCGACCGTCCTGGCGCCATCGAGCAGCACATGCAACGTACCACAAGAAGCCGCGGATGTACTCTCCGTCAGGCATGATCTCCTTCCCATCCTCCCCGACGGCCTTCTTGATCTCGAACAGGGAGAGCACGCACGCGATCGCGATCCACATCGAGTCAAGCGCCATGAACCGCCCTGGGCAGATCCGCCTGCCGAACCCGAACGCAGCGGTCGCGGGGTCGCGCACCGCGGGGTTCAGGCTTCCGTCGGGATTCAGGAAGCGGTCGGGGTTGTAGCGTGCCGCATCGGGATACATCTGCTCGTCGTGGAGGATCGCCCTGCGCAGTCCGGCGCGACGTCAAAATCAATGACACAACGCGCGAATGATGCCGCGATTCGATTGATGCGGGGCGGCGCGGGTACGGGAGAGAAGAGAAGTGCGGGTGGTGTTACGTACCAGTGGTTGGCAACGATGAGCGAACCCTTCGGCAAGTAGTAGCCATTGTAGATGTCGTCCTCGGTCAGCCGGTGTGGAACGTCTGGTTGTGGGTGTCCGTTAGTGACACCGCAGCAGTGGGAGGTGTCACAAAGGCGCACCGAGCGGGACGACGGGGCGCCAGCGAATCGTCTCTTTGAGGATCGCGTCGATGTAGGGCAGAGCGGGCTGGTCGCAGAAGTCGGGAAGGCGGTGCGTTCCCACGACTTGGTCGAGCTGCCTGCGGGCCTTCTCTTGAATTTCGGGGTTGAGGGTCATTGCAAGGAAGAATGTACCCAGCGCCGAAACGGTCTGTAGCTGCAGTCAATATATGTTCCAAGACCTGGCGAGTTTGTCCTGCGACTTTACCGTATCCGCACCACCTGTAGGAGAGACGTGAGGATGCCCCCGAGAATACTGACACTAGAAGTAGGGCACAGAACGCACCGACGTATAGAGAGCCAAGGGTAGCCTTGATTACATTGGCCGTGTACTCGGGGTCTTTGGCGTGTTTGCCAAACGACTCCATCATTGACTTTGCTGCGCAGTCGCCCAGCTCTCCTGCAGCCTGGAAGCCAACGTTGGACTCACATCATATCTAGCGCAAACAAGCGGGACGTACCAGACGCTTCTCGCAGACCTCGTACGGGTCGTTCATCAGCTTGTCTACCGCATTATGCCAGAACTTCGCCTGTTTCTGGAAGCCGGCTCCCGGGAACCACTCGGGAACGTACTTTACTACAGCGCTCGCAAGGTGAGCGGCGCTCACAAACGTGACAAAGAGCACTTACGGATAGGGATGACGTCTACGAGGTACGAGCCTGCGTTGGTGGTTGCAGCAATGGAGCCGACCGCATCTTCCGCGATTTGAACGAACGGATCGTCCCGGGGCTGAACTTCGATGTCATATCCGATTGACATGATCGTCGCTCCTGCCAAACTGTCCCGACAGCCATGAGCTTTTCCGAAGGGATCAGGACAAATGGAACGTACTGGCGCAGGTTGTCCATGAGGTCGTCCGGGTTCTGCTGTAGGCTGCGCAAGAACCTGTAGGTTGATTTGACTTCGACAGGCCTGAAACGCTTCACTGGAGTCGAGTGGAACTCTTGGCGAGCCATCTTCCGTGATTCCTTCCAGAAATTACCATAGGGGACAAAGGCCATACCCGTACCGAACCCGCACCTACAGAAGACATCTGAGCCTGGTCAAAGTTCATGCGGAGGCACGGGACTCACAGTTCGCCGAGCATGACCATCCGTGGCCTGTAACAAAGCATAAGGACGCCGTCAATGTTGCGAGATACGGTACTACCTGTCCGAGTAGATGGCGGAGCGCCTATCTAGTAGCTCGGTAGCTACTTCGTAGGAATTAGCGACGACGATGTTCATGCCCAAGGCATTCAAGTGGATTATGTCGGAGTCTAGAATACCGATGATGCGCGATGGCGGTCAGCTCACCGATCTGGTAGATACCATTCGACTCACCATACTGCTTGCTCCAGTTGAGATAGGTATCCCAGGGGAAATCGGTGGGATTGGGAACGTCAAGCAGGTTGCCAATCAAGGGTAGCCCAGGAGGACCGGGCGGATGAGGTTCGCGGCTGCGCCTCTGGCTCCTGGCCCATATGAGAGCGGAGAGGACGGCGCATGAGAAGAGTACGATGAGGTCGGTAGACTGGATGGCCATGGGGGTTGGTTGCGAGTTCGACGCACGCTCATGGCTCCGTACTTATGCCGCTCAAGATGTAAGCCATGGCGAAGCGAATACGCCTCATGCACACTGTGGGTGTCGACTAGCCACGTTCGGACAACGAGACCCTGAGAATGAGAGCGAGATGCTGGGAGTGATAGGGAATTTGCCCGGTGGGATCCACAATTCTGCACTTGAGAAGCACTTCAAAATTCGGGGGTCGGCGTGCTGCCGCGCTGCAGCCGCCCTCTTCGGATGGCGCAGAGTTCAAGCTCGCATAGAAGCGACGCACTCCGGTCGTCCAATCCATAGATGGCATTATGTGACCAGAAAGCGACCGGGCGCAGAGCACAGAACGTATCAGGTTACGTATGCCATCTCTACTAGTGGCCCTGGTTGCCAACAAGTATGAGCGCATGGTGAGCGGGCTATGCAGCTACACGTACGTACCAGACCCATAATTTATCGCGGCTCATGTTGGCGACAAATTCGTCGGGTCTCGAGGGACGCGGCGGCTTGCGACTCCACCCCGACTCGGAGGAGGCGGTCGAGTCCTTGGTCGAGTCCTGCGCTCGAGGCCGGGGACCCGGGACCGGAACGGCGGACGCCGGGCGCTCCGCCAAGGCAGGTGTGGCGCCCAGAAACAGTCCGAGAACTTCGCAACTCAGTTCGCGCTCTCATTCCACCCTTCGCAGGCTCCGCCTTCCGTGCGAGTATGATCGCCTGCTGCACCTCATGATCCATAGATATTCTCTCATGTAGCACGCTCAAATGCCCAAAGCACGGAAGAACAAACGCAAGGCGCCGGTGACGGTCGCTGGGCCTTCTGACCGGCCTTCTCAGCCTTCTGGCTCCTCCAGCCATCCGCAGGCCACCAGAACCATCATTCGCCGCTTCCATGTCCTTATCAAACGCCAAACTCAGCTGCAGCAGATCATCCGAGGAAAGCATCAGGATGTCACGGCGGCGAAGGCGGAACTTGATGCTGTCGAGCGAGAGATCGAGGAACTCGGCGGCCTCGAGGTCTACCAGCGCATGTCGTCCATCGGCCAAGGCAAAGACAGAGGCGGCGGCAGCGAGAAGATATTCATTCAATGGCTGCGTGAGCTCAATATGCCTGAGATACTCAAGAAGAGTGGTTCACAGCTACGGTCGGTGTCGGCGCTCATGACACCGTTCAACAACTCATCGGCCGAGTTCGACATACAGACTGCTCGAAGTTGGTGCCTTGAAACCCGACAACTACGCTTCTTGCGCTACATGGATAGATGTTGCGCCCATAGATCTGCACTCCAGGCACCCGTCGATACAGGAGCAGGACTTCTTACTCATGGATCCCGCGGCACACCGAGAGAACTGGGACGCAATAAGCCTCAGTCTTGTTCTGAACTTTGTCCCAGACGCCAAAGATAGAGGTGAGTAGCCCGCTGACCTGTCAGTCGACCGGGCGTCGATAACACCGGTACCGCTCGGTATAGGACGAATGCTGCGTCTGGCACACACTATGCTCCGCTCCAGCGGCCTGCTCTTCATAGCCGTACGTCGACTGGCCACCCTACTGCTGTGAATGGAAACTGAGCAATGTCACAGTTGCCATTACCGTGCATTCATAACTCGCGTTACATGACCGCAGAGCACTTCCAAGGCCTCATGAAGGCCATCGGATTTGAGCAACTCCGCACTCGATGGAGGGAAGGTGGCAAGATGGCTTACTGGCTCTTCCGGAAGACGCTTTCCCCACCTTCGAGCACATACGACGACCACCTGTTGTATCAGAGGAAGACTGTCTTCCGCCAGGGAAATAGAAACAACTTCGTCGTGTTGCTGTAATGTCACCGGTTTACGAGCACACATCGGTACAAACAGCCCAACCACCCCGGTTTTCCATGGGAGAGCGTGATGAAGCAAAGCACCATGGGAACGACTGCGCAAGCTAGCTGTCAAGCGACTGCTGATCCGTCACGCTCGGCTGAAAGCAGTCCAACAACTCAGCAGCTTCGAAAACTAACGCACACATCCCGCTTAACGATGTCACGTAAGTACGCGCTACGAGCGCGAGCCTTCACCGTCTTTGGGCATGTCTGGGTAGAGCTAGCGGAAGCCGCATGACATCAGCCATGTCGTACATCCGGGTGGTTCTGGTGCCCACCTTGCCAGGGTTCATGATGTCGAGCGGGTCGATGGCCCGCTTTATCGTCCACATCAGCTCGACCGTGTCAGGCCCAAGCTCCTCGGTGAGGTACTCCCTCTTGCCGACGCCGACGCCGTGTTCACCAGTACCTATAGCGGGACTAATGAAGGAGGTGTCGCGGGTATGTGGCGTAGACAACACGCACATGTCCCATCCAACGCGATGGCGCGGTGGACAAGCCGATGCACGGCGTCGCTTACTGCCTTCAATTCGTTGTCGCTCTGGAAGAGGATAAACGCATGGAAATTGCCTGCCGACGTGTCAGCAGTAGACAACCGCGTCAGCAGCGTATAGCATCTACCGTCGCCGACGTGCCCAACGATAGTGGAGAGCAGTTTTGACTGCTCCAGGTCCTTCTTCGTCTCGTGTACCAGCTCCGGCAGTTTTGACACCGGAACACTGATCGTCTACCTGTCAGCAATGCATGCGGCAGAAGTCCTCCCTGTAAACGCAGGCACTCACCAGACGTCCGTTGTCCAGCATCTGGCGCCCTCTTCGCTCTGTATCGTGCTCATCAGCGCATACTTGCGGCTTTCCCAGAGCTCTTCAGCCTCGTCTTCTGTCTCAGCAAACTTGAAATTCACGGAGCGGTGTTTCGAGACAATGTCCTGTACGGTGCGTGTGGTAGAGTCGATTGCGGCTGGGTCCCCGTGTATCTTGAAGAATAGCGTGTCGTGGATGGGATACGTCTCAGAGACCAAGCCGCCGTCCGCTATGGCTTTCATCACTATGTTGTATCTTCAGCTTCCAGTGTTCAGCGTTAAAGGCCCCAATGGGTAGGGCACGTACTGTGATCGTCGAGCAACTCAACGCATTCTGTCGAGCACCTTGTTAGGCGTCGTCGTATTGCTGTCAGCACGAGCATGACTCACGTATGTGCGGGCCTGCGGGAGTGTTCAGGATCTCTTGTACCGCAGACACGGCACTCCCGACGTCCGGGAATTGCGCCATAGCGACTTTCGAGGGTATCACCGGTGCCAAGCGTAGTGTCGCTGGGCACAACATCAGACCCAGCAGAGATCGATTGGAAAGTGCAACACACCCTCGGTCACAATGCCAAGGGTACCCTCAGCCCCTATGAAGAGCTTGGTCATATCGATGCCTGCCGACGACTTTCGCGCCCGACGCCGGGTCTTGATGACCTTTCCGTTCGGTAAAACAACAGTCTATGCGGGCTTCTGAGTATGCGTTGCACATGCACGGTGCAAGGGCTGTACGCACGACGTTTAGGAACCACTCGCCTCTAGCGGTACCGTACCGAACAGCATTGGCTGTGAGAGGTCAGTGAACTCAGCATGTGCAGACGGCAGAGTATATCTGAGACGTACTCCCGGAGCACCCTGTGCCTATCATGCCGCCGATAGTCTGCACATATCTTCAGCGGAGCGCAGGTGCACCCTCCGAAATCCAGGACTCACAGCGCCAGGACCTGGATCGAGCTGGTGCCCGCAAAGTCAGTTGCGGTACGGCGTCAGGCACACGGGCGACATGCTCACAGGAAAGAAGAGCGGGATCCCTTTCTCCTTGAGCGTACTGTTGATATCCTCCCACCTTACACCGGCCTGGCACACGAGGTCGCTGTCCTCCTCTGCAGTACGTATACCATCGGTTCAGTGCACAGGTGTCCGATCCGGGACGGGGTTGCCGTACCGTGTATCTCCAGAATTTTGTTCATTCCGGATACATCAACGCATATGCTTCCTGCGGGGTACTGAAAAGCAGGTATCAGCATGTCGTCTGGCATGAGATGCATGCTGCAAATGAAACCACTTACCCCGGAGAAGTGACCTTCGAGACTGGTCGCTCCGCTATACGGGACGACCGGTACCCTGTACTTTCGAGCGACATTCACGATCTCGACAACCTCCTCAGTGCTCTCCGGGTGCACGACAACTGAGTGCGGAGACGTAGGATGGTACGACTTGTCGGAGGACCCGTAGAACTGCAAAACTTCAGGATCCGTGTTGACCGCGCCTTCGCGGGGAATGCCCCTCCGTAGCTCCTCGATTGCTTTCTGCACGTCTTCCTTGGACCCGTACTGCGCTCCGAGTGCACTCTCGGGCACGTTCTGGTGAACCGTGGCCTTGGTAGCTCGCTTCGGTTGGGGGCCTCCGATGGCTGCTTCTCCGTCAAGGTGCACTACCGGTTGCGCGACATGATAGTAAATTATGAATCCAGTAACAAGGGCGGCCGCTCCGCTAGCTGCGTTCTGCAGATGACCAGCAAGGCGTTCGCCGGCAGACAGACGATGACTAGCAGTGGACGAATGACGACATGACGGAAGCCACAGACGCGGAGTACTCGGCATGCGACGCGAACTTTGACGCGCTGCTACTTTCAAGAAACTGACAGACATCTTGCGCTACTAGGTTGTGAAGCTCACTGCAGTGGGCATAAGAGTTGAGCCAAGGTCAAGAAGGGAGAGGACGATAGGACGAAGTGCCGTTGTAGGTCTAGATATTTATAACCATCGCTTATGATGCAACTCATCTGGCCCCGGGCGGGCGGGCGGGAGGATAGACTCATCGACTATGTCATGGAGATGCTTGGGAGAACCGAAAGTGATACAGAAGCAAGGAGGGAGTCGGAGACTCGGCGACTCGGCGTTCGGTTTTGTCTTGTCAGATACAGTAGACGGGACGCCAGCGGCGGACACTATGATCGCGTCCCGAGGAAAGGCTCGCACAAGGTGACGGACGTCGCTAGTCCTCCTAGCATCCAGCCAATATGAGGGGAGAAGGGACTATGATTAGCAGAAAAACTATTATGCGCTGCCCTACTTGGCCTTCTCGTACTCCTGCGTCTTGAACGAGAGGAGTTGCCTGGAGAGCTCCCTCCACCGATCCTCGACCAGGGGCATCTTCGAGAGTGCCGTGGGCGAGAGATAACCCCTGTTCTTCCACGAGGTGTACCATACTAACACAAGCGGTCAGCTGGGGTTTATAATGGAGGCGAGCGCGACGCACGGATATCAGTCTTCCGTACTGGCGCGGCCTGCATCCGGTCCGTCCTGCCCTTCACACAATCCCGGAGAGCGAGGTCGTTGTAGTACTTGCAGTACACAGTGCCGCCTAACTTCTCTACAGCACGAATAGCGCTCTTCGAGGCTCTGGAAGGCGTGATGTGGATCGCAGTCTTCAAGTGCTCGGCGCCCTGGTGCAATACGTCAAGACATATGCAGTGGTGACCAGAATGGCGGGCTCACGTCGCCCAACAACTTGATCCCGTCATGGACGTTGTGGATGCAACCGCTCAGGAGGAGCTCTCTCGCAGTGATTGGCTTCTCCGGGGAAGAGGTGAGGCGACCCTGGTCTATCCAGTGTTGAATGCGGTCCAGGTTGACCGGGGCGTAGACCTTCGCATTTCTATACGGAAAAAGTTTGACGCGCAAGAGTTCAGGGAAGCAAAGATATCGATGCACAGGGTACGTACTGGTTCACGAAACCTCTCTTCGGGAAGAGCTTCACGATAGGCGTCTGACCACCCTCAAACCCAGCCTTAGGCTTCCCATTACCGGCGCGAGCCTTCTGACCCTTGTGACCTCGACCGGATGTCTTACCAAGACCTGAACTCCGACCGCGACCAAGGCGTTTTTGCTGCATGAACACCTCAGGAATGGCAAGACATTACACGGAGACGAATGCGTACCGTGGACTGCGAGCCAGGCGCAGGAGAGAGGTTGAACAAGTGGACGCGACCAGCGGTCGCCTTGAAGCGAGCAGCCACAGAGGACATGTTGACTCCTACGCAGCCCCGAAGCGAGAGTAGACAGGGCAGCGGTAGCTGTCGCCGAGAACGAGGAGGAGGTCGAGGTAGACGGTAAAGAGCACCTGCCTAATTCGGGTGATCGCTTCCGGGCAAATAGACGCTCATGCTCACGTCAAGGCAAGCGTCAACTGGTTGAGCGGCGGCGGCCCTGGACCCCGGCCTCCATCCATGCGTACCCAGATATACTTCTGTTCATTCCTTCGACAACCAGGTTCTTCAGCTGGTCATCACTCGCCGGACCCTAGACAGCATAGAACACGAAGATGACCACGCTGAACCTGCTGCACTTCAACGATGTCTACCGCGTCCAGCCTTTCAAGCTGCATCCCAAGTCTCCAGAGATCATAGATGTCACGCAATGGGCAGCGATGCTAGACGATGTGCGAGACCAATGGCCTTTGCGGCCAGACGGAAAGCGAGATGGTCTTGTTCTCTTCTCCGGAGATGTCTTCAGTCCTTCCGTGGAGAGCTCAGTTACGAGAGGAAGCCATATGGTCCCGGTCATGAACGCCATCGGACCAGACGTCTCGCTCACAGGTGAGCCATATCTCTCCTGCCCAGTAAAATCAGAGTTCAATTACGATGCATATGCACAGGGAACCACGACTTTGACTTCGGTAAGGGCAACCCTGGTCCCCGCGGATTCTCCCTTCTCAGGTTCATTGCGGCCGTTCACAGGCTACCCGCACCTCTCTAAGCTCATACAAGATACGAACTTCGTCAGTCATCTTTCTCACCAGTGGTGTTGTAAAGGTCCCTGAAACGATAGCGCAGCCGTGGCTTCTCAGTAATATCATCGACACCGAAACATCCCGCGTTCCAGAAGGTCTGCTCGAATTCTATGTCTTCGAACGCTCAGGCGTCCGTGTCGGTGTCATTGGCCTGGTGGAGAAGTGAGTGAAGATGCAGGCGACCTCCACACCACGTAGCCTTATACCCGCTGCCTCACTTTAGAGAATGGATTGCGACGGTATCCACTTGGCCGTCCAACTTCCAGTACAAGGACATGGCGGAGGTCGCAGTGGACCTCTCCAAGCGCTTGCGCGACCCTCAAGGCGAACACAAATGCGACATAATCATTGCCTTGACACACGCCAGGTTTGTCGGCTGAAGGAAGAGTGAGGACAGCCTGCTGAATTGTCACTGATACCTCCTATAGAGTGCCGAATGTGAGCATCAGGTCAGTTGTGGACGGCGTGCCGCTGTGCTAATGGTGAATTACTCCAGGACATCGCGCTGGCAAAGAGTGTCTATGCATTGTCACCTTCTGCCCAGCAAAGCAGGTCCATAGACAATATGCACGGTGCAGACATCATCTTCGGTGGCCACGACCACCTCTATTACGTCTCGCGAGGTGTGACTTCTTGGGAGGGCTATGACTTGAATCAGGAGATTCTGGGTGCAGAACAGGACCACGGCGACATCCTCGTGATCAAGAGCGGCACCGACTTCCGAGACCTCAGTGAGGTCACGCTAGAACTCGCTGACACGCCGGGAGGTAGTATCAGGAGAAAGGTGATCAAAGCGATCAGAGGTACGCAGGATAGGTTGCGAAGGTAGGAACGACTTTTAGTAGCATTCACAGGCAAGCACCATGAGACCAAGCCTGGATCGAAAAAGAGCGAGCGAGTAGCGAAGCTACTCCAAGACCTGCTCTCCTCTGTTTCCTCCGCTTTGAAGGCACCAGTGTGCAAGACCGCGGTGGAGCTCGACCTCCGCTCATCTATCATCCGGGTCCAGGAGGTCGGGCCTATTTCTCTTTTCCTAAGATATCCTTGACGACAAGTGGTCAAACCATAGACGGCCGCAGCGAATTGGTTCGCGGACGTCCTACGCCACGCATATGACGACGCTCTCTGCTTGCAAACAGGTGGCGGCTCTGACGGCGTGTTCATCTGCGCCGGGACGCTACGCGGAGACTCGGTATATGGTCCTGGTAAGTCGCCTGGCCATCCGCTGCGTTTATCTCATATACTGAATCAGGCCAAGGTCCAATCACGCTTGGGGACATCCTCGAGATCTTGCCCTTCGAGGATCCGATCGTCGTCTTGGAACTGGATGGTGAAGCTATCTGGGACGCGCTCGAAGCATCCCTCTCGACTTGGCCCGCGCAAGAAGGGTGAGCACGTCCACTCATGCACAGTTCCTCCTCGCTGATGAGTAGTCCTTATTCAGACGCTTCCCAGTCATCTCCGGCTTCCGCGTCTCGTGGGACTCTCGCCGACCGCCCGGCCAACGCGTGCTCGGCGTATGGCTCCTGCAAGAGCCATCTGGCGGCAGCACCAGCACCTCCCCGTCGCGTACCCCGATCCACAGCGGCAGCACCTCTCCTGTGATGTCGCACCCCAGCTCTGCGACGTCGTCCATGTCGAGCCTCCTGCAGTCCACGATGACCGCGATGGCGCAGCCCGCCGCGGCGCTCGTAGACGGCGATCCTATACCGCGCGTCAAAGGCGGGAGGATGTACAGCATCGTCACGCGAGAGTACATGGCGCAGGGCCATGACGGCTTCTTGCCTCTGAAGGGCAAGAAGTACCTCGTCGACGACGAGAGCGGACAGATGATGAGCGCCATCGTCCGCAAGTATCTCCTCGGTAAGTCACTCACGTCTGCCGTGACCAGCTGGCATGCTCAAAATGCGCAGGCTGTCGATTCGTGAATCGGCTCTCGCGCATGCAGAACATGAACAACGTCTCCCTCCTCGATCCCGAAACAACCGCAGTCGTCTCGCGCGAGAGGGCTCGTCAGGCGCACGCGAAGGCGGACCGCCGCTCGCGCTCCAAGTCCCGCGACCGCCTCGCAGCGATCCGCTCCCTCAGCCCGAGCGGCAAGGGCAAGAGTAGTAGCACCACGCCCCGTGCCGCGAGCCCCACACAGCGCGCGAAGAGCCCTGCAGGGCGCATCGGCGATATGTGGCGGCGCGTCGCGGGGCTCGCGCTCCGCTGGTCCCGTGGCCATTACCGCGACCATTTGCGGGTGACGGGGCGGGAGCATATGAGCGCAGTGGATTGCTTCGACGGAGATCGGATGCGGAAGGGCGACTTCGGGGCGGACGAGACGAAGGAAGGGAAGGCGCATGAGAGCGAGGAGTTGAATGGGGTGGACGAAGACTTGGTCACTATCCATCCGATCGTGGATGGGCGGCTGAAAGACGAGGGGAGGAAGTGAAGAACCCTGTCGCGGAGGTCAGGAGAAAACCAGGAGCAATAGGAACACGCAGGTTAGAGCGTCATTCTGTGTGGAATCGGAAGGCATTTTATCAAGACACGAGCGTCGCTCTGGAGAGGCGTGAAGCGAGGAGTACTGGGCTTTGAATTTGAGTCCTGATTACGAGGAGAGACGCAGAGTTATCGTCAGCGGACAGCAAGCGCATGCATACGCGCAAGCAGCTATCCGATGTGTGGCTCCGATCGCCGCGGTCGGTCACGAACGCTCTGACGCGTATATGGCTTACCTTGCGTTTGACCGCTCGATATACGCACATTTTGGAATCGGATCATCTGTACAAGCGAATGTCGTGGTTTCGGATATGTTGCTTCTACTCAGCCATCTCCGAGTCTGCGTACTATGGAGTACTCGTCCAATCGAGGATGCTGCGTCCCATCCTTGCTGCCACGCATGATCATGATCTGTAAGGTGTCTGGAGGTAGAAGGCACGGGAGTCCCTGGGTGGTAATCAGCCTTTCCTGACCCCGCTCAGATAGTAAACAAAGGATAGTGCTCACAACCTGTATGGCGAGTCGTGGTCAACGTGAATGTGGCCGCCGGGTCGCAGCGGCCGACTATACAGTACAGAATCCAGATTCCACACGCGGCCGAACAGAGGGGCAACGCAATGTACTCGAAGCATTCGCTATTCTGTAGGAGGCCGAAGAGCTCCCGCCCGCGCTGATCGCGATGCAGTATTCGCTGGTCGTTATGTTGACGGTTTCGGTACGGTGCCCATGAGTAAATGTCGTCCAGGATATCGGCATTGAGATAGAGCATGCGCAGATACTTGATCGCCATCAGGGTCTCGATTATATGCAACTAAGCCCATGTATGTGATGAGCAGGACGTCGATGCGGTACTACCATAATTGAAAATCGGCTCACATAGGGTACACTATCCTTCGACGCACGGTATCGGTGCAACTCGAGATCCTGGAGGAGGGGAAATGCGCCTGGAAAGTACTGCAGGAGCTCGTCTTCGGCACCGTCGACTTCGTAAACCAACTCGAGAGCCAGCAGCCGAGGCGCTGAGATGCGCTTGAGGACGACAAGACATTCAGACGCGGTGAGGGATCGGGAACACGGCGGTGAGGGAAGGTGTCTTGTAGCGGGATTCGTGATAGTGCTTGGGACTGTCACGAAGGGAGAGAGAGGTCAGGCCGTCTCCAATCCAAGAGAAAATGGGGTCATCCGGGTTCGGATACGAGAGGATCAGAGACCGTAGGTGATACTTGGCGTCGGGAGGCGCTCTGAGCAGGAGGGGGCGCGGCATGCCCTGCCGTTGCACGACCTGGACGGAAAGAGAACGAAGGTTTGGCGAGCGCATAAGCAGGGGAGAGATCGCGAGGCATTGATCTGAGTGCGTATATCGCCCGATGAGTGAAAGCGTATGAAGGCGCGGCCAATCCATAGCGGCCATTTCCAGGAGCGGGGCCGTCTCCACGGGAAGAGTGAGCGACTCGGCAGAGTCAGACATGGGGAGAACTAGGGCGCGGAGGTAGCTCAACTCCTGATCGTATGTCGCCCGCAAGCTAGTTCCGCGCGCGAGGGCCTCAATCTCCCGCCAGTGCGATGTCGTGTAGCGAAACTTGGTGATTGGACGACTGTGGGATGCAAGGTCTGACGGGACAGGTGGTGGGGCACACAACCACATGGCATCCTCATTGATCGATATGGACGTGATTGTGGGATGTGCCATGCATTTCATGGAAAGCGGACCAGGGGACGCCACGGAGGAATAGGAGAACGTGACAGAACGCACGGAAGGCAAGTAGTCCAGCTCTATGCCGAATGTCGGTCGAGGGACCGAGGTGTCCTGAAAAGCGAATGTCGCCACCGGTTTTGCCTTGAAGTAGTCGCAGTCATAGAGTTGATCAATCGTGTAGAAGGCCCATATATATGTGATGTACCTGCAAGATTACAGTGTAAGGACAGTCGCTGCCAGAATGAGAGGGGGGTACAACCTGACCTGACATAAGGGCGAATGGCGACTGGTGGTATACCCTGGTTCACTATCACCCGACAATTACGGAAGAGAATGGGCATGCAGGAAGACCGAATGCGTTTGCATGTAGTGGAGAGTCTCTTCAGAGTAATGCTAAAAGCATACGTGGTGTCTTTGATGGCGGCAACTTGCTCCAGAATGCGACGCAGAACGTCCTCATTCAGTTCATACAGTCTGCGGCTAGGTGAAGACTATCATGACAGCCGAAGCCAGAGGCTTTCATACCTGCGGTTCGTCGCCATTGGGTCCGATATTTGCCACAGAGCAAGCCAGGCTACGCACGGCAGTGGGCCGGGTCAAGCTGTGGCTAGCGTAGCGGTGCCGGAACGTCTCAAATGAATATCGGGGTGCCTCCCAAGCAGGATTGCAGGACGAAAAGATGGTCTCCAATGCTTCTCACACGGAACGCACTGAGTACAGGTCGTGACAGTCCTAGTAGTAATTCGAGCAGTACCAGCAGTACCTTGAAGTGCAATGCCAGCTGCAGTGCGATAGTAGTGTGGTGCGCGCAGGCGGATCGTCGCTCGCGCTCCAAATCACAGCAAATCCCGCGCGCGACCGCCTCGCAGCGATCCGCTCCTTCAGCCCGGCCGAGCAGCCAGGGCAAGGGTAGTAGCACCAAGCCCCGAGCGGCGAGCCCCGCACAGCGCGCGAGGAGCCCTGCAAGGCGCATCGGCGACATGTAACGGCGCGTCGCGGAACTCGCACTCCGCTGGTCGCGGGCATTACTTCGACCATCTGCGGGTGACGGGGCGCGAGGATATGAGCGTGGTGGATTGCTTCGACGGAAATCGGGTGGGGAAGGGTGACTTCGCGGCGAGCTCGATATACAGCAAGGAGCAAAAGAACGAGGAGTTGAATGGGGCAGAGGAAGACTTGGTCACTATACATCCGATCGTGGACGGACGGCTGAAAGATGAGGGGAGGAAGTGAAGACCGTCGGGTGGAGGGAGTTCGGGAGATTACGAAGAGCGATAGGAACGACGCAATTTGGAGCGTCAACTGTATAATTGAAAGACATTCTTCCAAATGCGGGCATCACTAGAGGAGTGTAAAGAGTGAGTTACGGGTCCTGATTACGAAGGGGAGGCGCGTATGGTACAGAGATGCTACATGGTGATGGCCAAATTGAATGAGCCGCGACGACATCCTCTGTCAGCTTGCTCGGCGAACGCGCATGTACGCGAAGATCAATGGGGCGCGACTGGGGGGATCTCGGGCACCCGAACCGTTGGTGCAGGATCGCCAGTGACCGTTCGAGCATAGTGGGCGAGCAACCCTACGGCAGACCCAACGCCTGCTCCACCAAGGATGACTGCGAATACATGAGCAATGGGCGATGGCATACGCGGACCATGTACTGACGGTTTATGCTGTTTGCTCGTTTCCAGAGTAGGGCGGGTGTAATGACCGCAAAGAGGATGCCTCCGATGGTCGAGTGGTCATCTGCCCGAATGGACGCAGTCTGGAAGATTGGAATTGAGAAAGCTGCTCGTCAGCTTATACGACAGAAACATACATCATATGTTGCTCGTAGCCGGCGAGTTCTGACCTTGTCCGGGTTTGAATACGCGGAGCGGGCATACTCGAAAGCACCACCGCCGACGATGCCTACGACTGTACGTCAGACTTCGCGACCCAGAGAGAAGCTGGAGACGTACCAGCTGAGCCTCCTATCCATGTCGCACGTAACATACGGTTTACAGATAGGTGGGCGCGACCATGACGCGTGATAGCGAAGACGGCATACACAGGAGGGGTGAGGAGCGAGAGAAGTTGGTAGCCCTTGGTCATGCCCCGGCGCACGAAGAACTCGATGTCTGCAGCATGGGCTTGAGGCGTGGCGGCGACGGCGACGGCGAAATTGTCGGTCATGTCGAGAGCTGGTCGTCGTGGTCAAGGATGAGCAGAGCGATGAGGTCAGAGCCTAGAGGCGCGCGTCGGCACGCGAGAGAGCGGACCGCGCGCTCGCGGGGCTTGCGCTTCTCTCTCTCGCTCCTCGTCCACCATCGCGGCAAGTCCCTCGTCGCGCGGTCGCTCACCGGCGATGTCTGCGGAGTACAACGACTCGGCACTCGCGCAGATTCGCGACGTGATCTCGCGGCTGCAGTCGCCGATTCCGGATCTCCCAACTCTGCTTTCCCTCCTCGCTGCGCCGCTCGCGGCCATTGCTCTCTTGCCGCCGCGCTTCAGGCAGTACGATGTCTCTCCTATTCCATCTCAAGCCTTCAACGTTCCGCGTCATGCGCCTCTCATCCAGAGAGTGCTCCTGGAACATGTCATACCGGTCTGGAAACCTATGCTCTTGGAAGAAAACGCCTACGACCTGGTCGAACAGTACTTCTGCCCCGATGCCATGTCATTCGCATCGCCTGCTGCGAGGCAGCTCGCTTTGTATGCGTACTCGGCGATATTATCCTCGACGCTGACAGACCACTCGATCCGTCTACTCGCCAAACTCGCCAAAGCTTACCCGATCGACGTCTTGCATTCAATTCTGTTCTCCAACAGCCATGGCGCACCGTTTGGCAGGCACTCTCTATCTTGGGAGGATTGCGTCCGCAATGTGATCGCAGTCCCTGCAAAAGTCGCGAACTACATGGGCGAACGACGTGATACCCCAAATGTACTACAACATGGACCATACTTCGCCGATGTGAGTAAGCGCACAGAGCACTTGGTATATTCTTCCAGGACTGAACGCTCCCAAGGTCAGTGCAAAAGCGTACGTCTCACAAAGCGTGACTGACCAAGCCTTCTGCAGATATCATCTCCTCAATAGCTTACCTCCTCGCGAAGCTGGTAAATGTGGGTGTATATCCCGCGTCTGTCCCTACCTCCCCAGCGCAGCCCTCGTTCTTCCAGGCTACTCTGCCGGCTATCAGATCTCACCTGCTGCAAGACGAAGACGGTGCTTATTCCCACCTCTGGTCAAGCATCTTTGCCTCATTACCCTCTTCGTTGACTCTGAGGTCGATCCTCACTTCGCTGTTCTCTCACTTGACGCGGATACCGTCGCCTCTTGATGCTTCCCTGAGCACCAGGGCTCTCGTAACTCGCGAAGCACTCTTATTGAGACGCCTACTTGGCCCCTTCAGAAAGGACCGCTCCGAACTCGTCGACTGCTTCAGCGCTGTTGCTCTAGGGCGCCACTGGGACGAAGGCCATGCGAGGATATTTGCCTGCTGGGTTGCGGGTGCAGAGAAGGACAGTAGGGACCGGGAAGGTAATAAATCATACCAAGTCCTCGACGGTTGCTGTTGCGGCTTCTCAATTTCTCGAAGGTCTCCAGATTCTCCTCGACAAGGTCCTGTATATCTGGACGGACGCTGACCATGTGAGACATTCTCTGCTCTCCCAACATCGATGTAGGCTCTTCATGCGCCAGGCATGCACTGCACAATCACTGACGGACTTCGCAGATGCTACTTCCCTGCTCCTCATAACCCTGAGCTGCTTCCCTCCTCCAAGCCCAGCACATGAACTGGCACTATCACCCTCGTTGGTGCAGTCGATATCGACCTACATCTCGCACCTCGATCCCTCCGTACGTCGCTGCGGGATGCTGGTGGCGGAGGAAGTTGCCCACGCAGCAGGCAAGGAGTTGAACTTTGGCGATTGGGACGGTGACGACCAAGGCAAGGCGTGGTGCCGGCAGCTGCGAGAAGTCATCCGAGGATGCGATGCCGACGTAGATCAAACTGCCGAGTCGGATTTCGAAGCTCGTACCGGTGCAGAAGCTACACCAACGGTAACAGAGAGTGCGCCTGCCCCTGCGAAGACGAAGGTCACTGTGGAGGCGCTCTCCTCTGGATACGACTCGGACGACTCGCTCACCGGCTACGCTTCGCCCGCTTCCTCACGTTCAGCTTCCCCTACGCCGTCAGAGCTCGCAGAGATTGAGCGTGATCCGACCTTGCGGGTTGGAATGAAGAAGGTCCCAAGACCGGTGTACCTGGCACAGCTCGGAGAAATGATCAGGCCTACTGGTGGTCTACAAGGCGGTGACGAGCAACTGCAAGCCACGAAGATTGAAGTCGCGCTTGAAGTGGCGGAAGAGCTGATCAGGCGGAAGAGCGGATATGGCACCGAGCTAGGTACGTGAAGGAGAGCTGCCATGAAACCGATCGCTGAATCTGCCTGTTCCAGAGGAGAACGCAGTCAACCTCGTGCACGGCTTCGTTGGCCTGCAGGACAATTATGATCTGGAAGGCTTCGATCAGAAACGACAAGCTGCGCTGAATGCTCTCGTCGCTTGTTGTCCTCGTAAAGCCGCGCCGTAAGTACCTAATACTGCAGAATAGGTCGGGTCCCCAAGGCTGAACTCGTTGTAGGTCTATCATAGAGGAGTTCTTCAGGAACCAGTATTCTACAGACCAGCGGTTCGTCATGCTGAACGCTCTGGCTCTGGGGGCTCGGGAGCTCGCGTCCCTTCCGGTTCCCGATTTACCTGGTCGTAAGGCTTTGCCGGAAGAGAAGGTCGCCTTCCCGAGCAAACGCTTGCCTCCTGCGCAACACAAGAAGTACATCACAGCGGGAGACCAACTGCGTACGAACGATCCAGTGAACCTCCTTCTAGAGGGCATCAGTCAGCAGGCGATCGACAAAGGCAGGGAGGCCACCGCCGACAAGGTGCCGCAGCTCGTCCGTGAGCGCAACCTCCGCGTCCGCCCGTCATCCAAGGTCGCCGAAGTGCCAACCTCCGCGTCCTCCGCTCGAGCGGCGCTCATGCGCCAACTCGCAGGCACACAGCATCCGAAACGCACGACCTTCACCGAGGTCGCCGCAGAGTTCTTCATCTGCCCCCTCATCAACCGCTTCTGGATCTTCTTGCGGGATGAACAGACGCGCGAGGCGCGTACCGCGAATCAGCCAACGTTGCATCAGTATCGCGGCGCAGGGACGGGGCTTCTCCTCAGCGTGCTCGTACTCGCACGATTCCTCGAGACTCTGGCCGTGCTGGTGCACGCTGCCCGCAACGCCCGCGAGTGGCTCGCGGTGATCGCTCCGGACGCGCTCGAGCTGGCCCTCTCCCTTGGTACCCGTCCGCTCTCTCGCGGAGAGGGCGCAGACGATGCCGCGGAATCCGATGCGGACGGCAAGGGCAGTCGCGGCCCTCCAGGAGAAAACAAGCAGACCAAGGAAGCCGCGCTGCTGACCGCGGCGCTCGAGCTGGTGCTCATCGTGCTGGATGGGTCTCTCGACCTCGACGGAGGACGATCACTCGGGCTTGAACACACGCCACTCATCTTGGGCGCTGGAGAATGGGCTGGGAAGGTACTTGGTATCCTGGAAGAAGGCGCGAAGGTGCCGGGTGGAGGTGGTGTCCAGGAGGTTCGCTTACGTCGTGCGGCTGCCGGCGTCATACTCAAGGTTGATGAGTTGACCTCGAGGTGGAGGCGTTCTATGATAGACGTTATGTGATGGATTGCGATTGTCTCAAAGAATGCAGCGATGGTAAGTGCTGGTACTAGGCAGTCGGGTGCGTGCAGGATCGACCGAGGCACTGCAGTTGGGAAAACTGAGCTCACCGACACCTTACAGGGGCAGGTACGCGGTGGCCTCATATTTTCTATCTGTCTCGAATTGGGTAGGCATTAATGGGGTAGTGGTAACCTGGGTCGTTGCCATCGACCCGCCGGGGGTTCGATTCCCCCTTAATGCACAGTAGCTGTCTCAAGGTTCTTTTTACATCGCCGTGTCCCATCGAAGTATCATATTCTCGGTTGTATCATGGCTTCGACGGCCTTCGGAGCCGCAGCGGTCCGTCTTCGAGAAGCACTGATGGCCACGAGTACTTGACGAGTAAGCTGCTCCGCCGTCGGCTTGACCGGCCGGCACAGCGTTCTCGCCATCTTTCGGCGTGCCGAAAGCGAGCCAATCCGTGCCGACGCCCCTTGAAGTCTCTCACCGTCCAAGACAAGCTCTAATATTAATACCGGGCCAGATGTACTCATCGTTCAAGGTCATACCCTGCAGCCTTCTAGCATCCGACCGGGCCCTAGGCCACCGCAGCCTCCGAGGAGGTTGTATTCGAACCCCATTCGCACCCTACACCCCTGCCAGGACGTATAGCCCACGTCGCTCGCAGACATTATCTCTGGTCACCATCCGTCAATGGTGGAAGTCAATGCGTCGACCGACGGGGCACTGAGCGAGGAGCGTTCCGTAGGGCGCTACTCCGGACACGCCGGCCAGCTGAACACCGAGAGCCCAAGCGCGCCAAGCGTGGGTGGGCAAGACAAGAAGTACCCCGGTCGGGGGACCCACGAGGACCCACATATTGTTGACTGGGACCTCGGCGACCCCGAGAACCCGTACAACTGGCCCAAACGCAGAAAATGGGCCATAACGCTGCAAGTCGGTTGTCTTTTGCTGTTTGCTTCGACGGCCCACGCTGACTCAGTGACCACTCCCCATTTGACCCGTGTATAGTTGGCATTAGCAGCCTTTGGCGCCACATTCTGCAGTAGCTGCTATTCCGGTGGCATGGCGGCCATGGACCAGGAACTACACATATCGTTGGTCGTCGGGATCCTAGGCGTGTCGCTATTCGTCGTCGGTTTCGGCCTAGGGTACGTCTCTCCACAGTCATGCCAGACACTCTATTAATACCTGGCCATATCTAGACCTCTCATATTCGCGCCTCTTAGCGAGCTCTACGGACGAGTACGTCCAGACCTGCAAATGCAGCATGCTTACATTCGCGCTCATTGTATCTTTGACGAGTAGCGGATAGTCTTCATCGTGACCGGCTGCGTATTCGCGCTCTTCCATTTGGGCGGGGCGCTCGGACACGACGTCAACACCATTCTGATCACTCGCGCCCTTGCCGGCGTCTTTGGTTCAGCACGTAGGCGATCCCTTCACGAGGGTCCACAGCAACACTAATGTTTATTGATAGCGCTCACGAACTCTGGCGGAGTCCTGACGGATATATGGACCGCACGAGAGCGAGGTATCGCAGCCTCTCTGTACGGTACCGCGCCTTGGGCGGGACCCGGTATGTGTACCAGTCAAGCGTAAGGCTGTACCTCTCACTGACAAAAGCGGAACAGTGCTAGGACCGCTAGTCGGCGGCTGGATCTCGCAGACGCGTCTTGGATGGCGCTTTTCTTTTTGGATCATGTTTATGGTTTCCGCGCTGAATGCACTCGCGTGCATCGCAATCACACGCGAAACCGTGAGCACCTATATTCTGGACCTGTGTGTCGCGAACTAAAGAATGTTACATCAGTTCGCGCCTGTGCTTCTTCGGAGGAGGGCGCGAAGGCTGACGGAGGCGTCTGGCGGTCAAGTTTTGTACATGTCGAAGCACGACGTCGGCCGGTCTCAGTCAATCACTGCTGTCTTGAAACGCGACATGGGTCGTCCGTTCTGTAGGTCGTCCCTCACTACTGCGGTTTCTACGGCAACAAACGAAGCTACTCAGATTTCCTTGTTACCGAGCCCATCGTCCTCCTTCTGGCGATCTACATAGCTATAGCGTACGCGACGCTATACGCGTTCTTTGCCGCCTACCCAATCGTCTTCCAACATCATCGACATTTCTCCGCGGGGCAGGGAGGACTCGCCTTCCTTGGCATTGGAGTGGGCAACCTCATCGGCCTGTCGCTGGCACCAGCTCAGAATAGGCTGTACTGGAGGGCCATGGACAAGCACGGCGGCAAAACGATACCCGAAGCGTCAGTGGCTCTGGCCCACGGCGTCTCACTCGACTCACTGCTGTCTTTATAGTCGATTATACCTGCCCATGCTCGGTGGCATCCTGCTCCCTATCAGCTTGTTTTGGTTTGGATGGTGCGTTCCGTGACAGTTCACACGGCCAGGCAAGATCGCTCACCGTCTCCAGGACAAGCCGCCCACCAGTCCACTGGATCGTACCGGTCCTCGCAGGCGTCCCTTTCGGCTTCTCGTGCGCTGTCATCATGCAGGGGCTCGTGCAATACCTCATGGACGCATACTCGATATACTGCTCGAGCGCGATCGCGTCGACGGTCGTCGCGCGCTCCCTCGTCGCGTGCCTCTTCCCGCTGATCAGTCCCGCGCTGTACGGCCATCTGGGAGACGCGTGGGCGACGAGCGTATTTGCGTTCCTCGCGCTTGCTTGTACCCCAGTGCCTTTCCTGCTCTACGTGAGTCCGGTCCCTGGTTGCTCGGGTGACAAGCACGCTGAACGTCTTGACGCTCGGCGCTGTTATAGCGATATGGCTCCTGGGTGCGGAGCAGATCCAAATACGCGTTGCACGACTCGGCAGGGTCGCGGTTGGGGGCGGCTGCGCCGTCAGCGCAAGAGAATGCAGAGAAGCAGAACGTCTCTGTGTCGTCCGAGAAAATTGTGGATGAGCTATAACTTTTAGCAGAGGCTGCAGCAGAGTTATAGAGGGACTCTGCCGGCAGGCTTGAAGGCCGTTCTCGCCCGGTGTCAGCCACTCTTGCCACCCACCTGCAAGAGATACAGAAACGGTAGGTAGGGTGAGGCTGGGGAGAGCCTAGACATGCCTTGCGTCTCTGAGCGCTCCGGGTGATGAGAACGTTCACTTCGTGCACCGGGCAGGCGCCACATACCGCGCCGGCGCCATTGTACATGGCAAAGTAGATGTCCTCCGAAGCGTTGAGATATACCTACCACGGTCGCACGGAACGCAATCCTCACGCCCAGAACCCAACTTAGAGCCGCAGCTCGCCGGTCGCCGGTTTGTCGACAACCCTGCATCCAGGCGCTACCATGTGGTTCTGCCGTGCACGGCTTGCCGCTTCGCCGGCACGCACCGCGTCTGAGTCTACAGCTGAGTCTGAGGCTCCCACCGTGCCGAGCGCACCCATTGCGATGCCGATTCCGAAAGACCACCCAGTTATGGCGCCCTAGGAGTGTCGTCAAACGACGAGTGCACGACTATATATACCCCGCTATGACAGAGCACGTCCCGAGTCATGTTCGTCGCGCGCCCTCGAGTTCGGCCTACATAGGACGGCTGCCCGGTGGCCAGTGTAGCTAGCCAGCCCTTTCTTACCGCTCGAGTCTCTTCGAACCTACCTGTCTGGAGCGTCCAGAGCTCTACGAGAATCTGGCGGTCCCGATGTCACAGCAGACGACGCTGCACGCCTCAGATGAAAACGCGCAGGCTGTAGAGCGTTTGGGAGCAAATCCGAGCACAACACCGAGCTCGGACTCGCACTCGCCTTGGCCAAAGGAGAAGAAATATGCAGGAGCGGGGACCCACGAGGACCCATACGTCGTCGGCTGGGACCTCGCCGATCCCGAAAATCCGTTCAACTGGTCGGACCGCAGGAGATGGTCGATCACGTTCCAAGTAGGGTCGCAAAGTCGTTCTGGGTTCCAAAGTTGCGCGGAGCATAGTATATTGACTGGGACCTACTTTCTTTGCTTGTAGCTGGCGATGGCGACCTTCACGGTGTCGTTCTGCAGTAGCTGTTACTCCGGGGGCATGGCGTCCATGGACCGCGAGCTGCACATATCGCAGGTGGTCGGCATCCTCGGTGTCTCGCTGTATGTGCTTGGCTTCGGCCTAGGGTGAGCGTCGCACTAAAGCTGTCGTGCCGAGCTATTCTGATCGTTGTCAAGTCCTCTTGTCTTCGCTCCCCTTGGAGAACTGTACGGACGGGTAGGTCGATTGAATGGAAATGACGCACTTGATCACACTGACAGGAAGTGCTGCACGTACAGCGAATAGTCTTCATCGTGACGGGCTCTATATTCACCCTTTTCCACCTCGGAGGGGCCCTCGGGCACAGCGCTACCACGATCCTGGTCACCCGCGCTCTCGCGGGCATCTTCGGTTCTGCACGTAGGTCGCCGGTCTTCTCTTCTCCAAGTCGTGCATGCTCTCTAACGCGGGCGGGGTGCTTTGACGCACGATGCAGCACTCACCAATGCGGGCGGCGCGTTGAGCGACATGTGGACGGCGCGCGAACGCGGGATCGCGTCGGCTCTGTACGGGACCGCGCCGTGGATGGGTCCTGGTACGCATACATCGGCGTGCACTACGGATGCCTGGTCTGACCTACGTCTTGGGATAGTATTGGGCCCTATAGTGGGTGGGTGGATATCCGAGACGCGCCTCGGCTGGCGGTTCTCGTTCTGGATCATGTTCATCGTGTCCGCGCTGAACGCCCTCGCGTGCATCTTCATCACGCCTGAAACTGTAAGTGGCCCTCCGCGCATGCAGTCACAGCTTTAGTCAATCGCGGGCTGATCGAGTGCGAGTAGTTCGGGCCAGTGCTCCTCCGCCGGCGAGCGCGACGTCTGATGGAGGCGTCCGGGGGCACGTTCGTGTACATGTCCAAGTACGACGTTGGACGGTCTCAGTCCATCAGACATGTTCTCAGGCGAGATATGGGACGTCCTTTCTGTAAGTCGCGCTTAGCCTCGGCTTCAATGACAGCCCGACTCCCTCCTTACCATCTTCTTCCCTTGCAGACTTCCTTGCAACGGAGCCCATCGTACTCCTGCTGGCCATCTACATCGCCATCGCGTATGCGACGCTATACGCCTTCTTCGCAGCGTACCCAATCGTCTTCCAAAAGCGAAGGCATTTCTCTGCTGGAGAGGGCGGGCTTGCGTTCCTCGGCATCGGACTGGGCAACCTCATCGGTTTGTCGCTCGCACCTGCACAGAATAGGCTGTACTGGAGGGCGATGGACCGGAACGGCGGGAGGACGATTCCGGAAGCGTGAGTGCGATGAAAAGTCGAACAACGAAGATTGCTCACAGACTCGTCTGCAGGAGGCTCTATCTGCCCATGCTTGGGGGTATCATCCTCCCCATCAGTCTCTTCTGGTTCGCGTGGTATGTTTTACGGGAGAGGCGTCCGAGTATCATGAACTTATACCCGCACTTGCACAGGACGAGCGATCCGCCGATACACTGGATCGTGCCGGTGCTCGCGGGCACGCCGTTCGGACTCTCGTGTGCGATCATCATGCAGGGCCTGACGCAGTACCTCATGGACACGTACTCGATATACTGCGCGAGCGCGATCGCGTCCACGGTGGTGACGCGCTCAGTCGTCGCGTTCGTGTTTCCGCTGATCAGCCCTGCGTTGTACGGGAACCTCGGAGACGCGTGGGCGTGCAGTGTCTTCGCGTTTTTGGCGCTGGCGTGCACGCCGGTGCCCTTCCTCTTCTATGTGAGTGTCATTTCTACGTGGTCTCGAGAAGATGTCTGACGGTCGCTTGCAGAGATATGGCTCCTGGGTACGGAGCAAGTCGAAGTACGCGCTACATGATGAGGCGCTGATGACCGTTGTGCCCCCCGCACGAGAGGACGTAGAGAAAAAGGGCGGGGTGGATTCCTCTGAGAGAGCTGTAGATTAGCGTTACGACCATTCACGATGCTCTGGAATAGACCTCACGTGAGCGAGATGCGAGGGGTGTGCGATGTGAATGCTGCTGAGTCAGCAAGCGCACGGCTGACGGCGCGGTCACGGTTGGAGGGACGCGTCGTGAAGCGCCCGAGGGGAGGAACGAACGCAGACAGCTTCGCTCGCACCGAGTCTCGCACCCGCACCCGCACTCTGACCCACAGCCCGTCCCAGTCCTCCGCGGTCTCACCGCATTCCCCTCCTTTCCTCACCACCGCCACGCCATGGCCGCCACGCTCGCTTTGCCAACACACCCCTCCGACTCCGCCCTCCTCGCCACCCTCGTGCCCCCGCCGTCCCAGGACTTCGCCATGCACCAGGTCCCAGACGTGTTCGTCATCCCCCCAGAAGAAGAACAGCACCACAACCCGCCGTGGTGCTACTTCGAAGCCGCCTCCGCAGCGAAGCAGAACCTCTCCACGAGCCCGGACGTCGACGCCCTCGACGTCGCGCTCAGCCTCTGTCAGCAGCGGGACAACCGCGCCCCCTCCTTCAACCGCCACTTCTCCAATGAATCTCAGGAAACCATCGTCATGCCGCGCAGAGGCGGTGGAATCGGCAGCTTCGCGCGTCTCCGGGACATGGACATCGACCTCGCCATGGAGGACGGTCAGACGGACATCCGGAGCAGGAATGCTACGAGCAGCGGCAGCGTGCGGAGTCGCAAAGATGCGGCATATGACGAGGAGATCGTCGAGGTCGTCAAGGTGCGCCGGAACGAGGGCATGGCCGACGTCGGGGACGGCAGGACGCTCAAGATGAAGAAGTCGAACACCTTCCGGGCGCGCGCGACGCAGGCCTTCCGGTCGATCAAGAACGTCGGCAAGAACAGTAGCAGCAGCAGCAGCAGCAGCAGTCGGAGGGGGACCGTCAGCGAGCCCAAGCTCGCCCCTGACGCACCAGCGCAGGCTGCTACCACTCTGCCGTCGCGCCGGTCGTGTCACGAACCCGCTAGCCAGAAACCCACACCGCAGAATGTCAACAGGCGGCGATCGCTCACTCTCTCGCAAATGTTCGCCTTCAAGGAGAATCATAACAGCAGACCGACGTCACCGATCGTAGACGAACCTATGTCACCCACAATACCCTCTTACGAGTCTTCCGTTGCCCCTCACCCTGTATCCCCGACCGACGTCTCCGACACCCATGCAAATCGGTTACAGCCGTCATCATCCCTGGAGGACTGCATGGCGACGCCTACGAGATCGCCCAGTCCAGGACTAGGCGTGGACGACCCGTCCAAACCCACTCTGTCCAAGAGGAAATCGTTCCGCCGGCGATTATCTGTGCTCGAACTGCAGAAACTTTTCTCGATCGGCGGTTCCTCATCAAACTCACAGCCAGAACCCGTATGTTCTCGCTGCATTCATGTCTTTGAAGCCACGATAGGCTGACGATGATTCCACAGGCGCCAGTACAAGCCCACGCGCAAGACCCTGAGGACCTATTCTCACCGTCCGGCTCTCGCCCAATCTCGATGGACTCGACGGCGATCCTCTCGACGTCATCCTCCCGAACATCGAGCGCGACGCTAGGCGACGCATCATCCGCCAACAGTCGGCGGACGTCCTCTAGCTCGCAGCGAACAGGGAGCGAGGCGAACATGGCCGAGGACGCGCACGACGCGGACGCGGATCTGGAGATGCGCCTCGATTCGCTGCACTTCGACTCGCTGCACATCGACCCTGATGAGCTGTTCAGCTCGCTTGATTGATTCCTGCCTTGCTGATGGATTTTCCCGGACGGACGGATGTACTATTCCTTATAACCATCGAACGACGCTCGCCAGCGCGCTTGCACTTGCACTTGCGTGCGTAAGAGCGCAAGCTCGTTCGACCCGACTCCCCCCTTGTCATACAACTACACCTGACTTCACCTCATGAAGTATCTGCATCCCCACCTCACGTACATACCCTTCACGACTGTTCATGCTTCCTTCTCTCGCTCTGCTCTGCTCGTTCCGCTTCGTCTCGCATTCTCCTGCCATGACAGGTTCTGTCCACGCGCCATGAACCCATGTTCATACCACACACCCTCGGCTGAGCCGTGATCGCGCCTATTTCTTAGTTCTCACATCATGTAGACTCTACGGCCGCCTCGGCTCTTTCTAGCTCAGTATCATCCGGAAGCCGCAAGACAGAATTGCAATAAATTATCGGGGCG
Source organism: Pilatotrama ljubarskyi (assembly GCA_022385805.1). Lineage (NCBI taxonomy): Eukaryota > Fungi > Basidiomycota > Agaricomycetes > Polyporales > Polyporaceae > Pilatotrama > Pilatotrama ljubarskyi. Next base: position 261,557 of record MU277683.1, on the reverse strand, counting down.
GGCACACCGTAGGCTGCGGCCTGCCTCGACCACCCCGGCCGTAACGCTCGCGACATCTAGTAGTACTTCTCGGAGATGACTGCGTGTTGGGAGCAACGTCGTCAGCATCGCCCCTAGGGATCATGGCCAGCAATTGGCGAGGACTTACTGAGCGTGACGAGCGACGTCCACCCGGTGAAGGGGTGGCTGCGCGCAAACGACCCCGTGAGCATCGTGAAACACGCAGACGGGACTATGAACCTACCTCCTGCGGCCCTCCCCGGTGATGGCGTCGTACTGCTCCCACACGTATCCGGTGCGGACGTACTCCTACATGGGGGCGCGCCGAGTCAGCGCGCTGGGGTTATGGGGGAGGAAGCTGCAGGCCACGCACCTTGTGCACGTTCTCGACGACGTTCCTGCGCAGCTCCGCGTAGATCTCCTGCGCGCGCTCGCGGTACGGGCCCTCTTGCGCGGCGTACGTCTGCGCGTACCGCCCCAGTCAGCTTCCTTTCTCAAAGCACAACAGGGGAGAGAGGGTCAGTGGAGGCTGGGATGCACGAACCTTGTACAGCGCGCTGAGCGCGAGGTAGTTCATCTGGATCCAGATCGGGCCCTTCCAGTAGTTCTCGCCCTGCCCGAACTCGGGGTGCGACGCGGACAGGCTGCGGAGGCCGTACGGCGACCAGAGGTGGTCCGGGTCACGCAGGAGGTCGAGGATCGCGCCGAGGTGCGGCGAGTCAGGCGGGAGGAGCGAGAGCAAGAACGGGAAGAGCGAGAGGTAGCCTTTGTGGCAGACGTGGTAGGACTCGTCTGTACGCATCATGGGCGGTATGAGGGATAATGGAACGTGAGGGGCATGGGAGGAGACGGACCTTCATCGTTGACGCTGACGTCGCAATACATCTGGTTCTCCTCGCTCCAATGCAAGTCATCGATGTTCTCGATCGTCGCCTTCGCGATCTCCTCGAACGCGGCCGCATCGTCCAGCTCGCCCACGAACTCCGAGATGTCCCGCATCGTCTGCGCAAAGAACGCCATCCACGAGATCAAGTCGAGGTGCAGCTCGCCCGCATGCGGCGGCCCGCGCGGGTAGTCGTCCATACCGCTGGTCAGCACATGCTGCTGCGAACGGCCACGCCAGCGGTACGCCTCGGTGCGCGAGCGCGCTTTGCGGCCGTACTGCTTGATCTGGCCGCGCTGCGTGCGCCGGAACCACTCGTAGTGCCGCTTCAGCGGCTTGTAGATCGAGCGCAGGTACTCAAGCGCGAGCTCGGGCTCGTCAAGGTACCGCCGCCCCGGGGCCCACGGCTCGGAGTCGGAGAGGGAGGTAATGGGGACTTGCGAGTCAACCCCGAGGTCCATGCCGAGGTCGAGGTCGCTCGGCCCCTTCTGCGCGCGCAGGCGGTTGATGAACGCAGTCACGGCCATGGTGAGCGTTGGGGGGTTCGCGTAGGTGGGCACTTGCGTCTGGAACTCGGGAGGCACTCGACTGCGCGCTTCCTCGCCTAGGATCTGCTCTCGTGCCACCCAACCGTCGTCGTCGATGAGGTTGATCCAGTCCTTGAGGATCTCAAGGCTAAGTACTGCCATTTAGCGATTGCAAAGGGACGTAGGTATCGCGCTCCTCACCTAAGGTCGTTATCCCACTCGCCGATGTGGAGCAGGTGGAAGCCCTCGTCCCTATACAAAAAATGTCAGCAAGATATCCAGGAGGCGCGGAGGGGGCGTACCAGTAGAACCCACGAGGGAAGAAGCTCCTACTGGGCGTTGCGGTCAGTAGAGCCTTCGGAGGCGCCAACGTTGGACCCTTCTTCTCTCCAGGTTCTTCGGTCACACTGTCTTCATCTTGGTCCCATTCGTAGGCAAATGACCGATCTACGATGGAAGGTCCGTAGAAGTAGCCAATGCCACCAATGAGATTGGAGGTGATGGCCTTTGAGAACGTCCGGAGAGACTCTGGGTCGGATGTCTGATACGTAGGAGGAATGGGGAAGACGGTGTCAAAGCGGTCGTTATACACGGCGGAAAGCGCAGGGAGGCCTTCATCGAGGACAGAAGCTATGGCAAACACTGTCAGGCTCGTCCCAATTAGCCTGGAAATGGGGACCTACAGTCGAGCTTCTGCTTCGCGCTAGCGCTCTCAAAGAAGACGTCGAACTGGAAGGGGCCATCGAAGTGCTTCTGCACGGCGAAGAGATTGCTTCCGGTGTACACTTCATCGGGCAGTTGCAGGATGAACGCCGGGTCCGGGAAGCCTTTCGAAGCGTCCTTGTAAGGCCCGATGGCCTCCTGAGCGGACCGCACGATGGCTCCCTGAATGAAATCTGCCGAGAAGGGGACAGGCATCAGACTCAGACGTAGTGTAGTGTCGACCGAAGACTCGCCTTTGGCTTGCCACACTGTGCCTGCTGGTAGGCGTGCGCCCAAGAAGTGGGTCTTGCCAAGTTTGTGCTCGAATGCACTCGCGTGCGGGCCTTCCCAGATGAGAGTATTTCCAGGACCTACTTGAAGTTTGAGGTGTGGCACAGGGGAGGTAGCTTCGTGCCTGCTCACCGTCAACGATTCGGATTGTGAAGTCATCCAACTCAGGCGTAGAGCCCGTGAAGGTGATGGGACCCTTGAGGCCCTGAGACGTTCCATGAGTAGAGGACTAGACGTAGATTTTGAACGGCGTACATTCTCATCCTCCACGTTCTCCATGTCAAGCCCACCCAGACCTTCCAATCCGATATAGAATATAGGAGAGATGCGCGACGGGAGTCCTGTGTGGCGTTCTCATTTACCGTGCACCCGAAGAATGAAGTATGTCAACCTACCCAGGTTTATGGGCTCTCCCTTGATCCTAGCTGCCCAGCTGCCACCATGTTCGCCTCCGGGTACCTTGAGGAACTGCGTCGTGATCTTGACGTTGTTCACGCCATCCTTGATAACCTGCTCTCCTCCCTCACGCGCATCGTACTCTGTCCAGGTGTAGGAGTCAAGACCGTCGCCTTGGTCACACCCGTGCCGCATCCCTGGTACACGTTTACACTGTTAAGAGAATCATACGCGCGTCACAGTGCCTACTCACGCGTTATAGACTGATAGTCTTGCGTCCCAAACCATGCGAGCCCCGTCATAACAGACTGTGGTATCCTGGGGCGCAAGCCAAAGTACAAGTTCGGACGGTACGCGCCCCATATTAGAGATTCCGAATCATTGGTCGACTTCGAGAAGACGGAGGGTGCAAGAGGCAACAAGAGCCATAGCAGCCTCATCTTTCGAGACGCAACAGCAGTCCTGGCCGGCCAAGGTAGATAGATGCCCGGTCGAGTATGTGGTGGGCGTGTCAGAGGAAGCAGGGGAATATACCCCGCAATGCTCTCGAGTGAGTGAGAACGATCGGACGTGGCACTGGCAACACCGTAGTCCTCATCTAATCTAATCTACGCGGAGCCAACAGATCTTATCTTATCAGCAATGCACAGTTCTGCTGCAGCCTCAGCTGGACGTCGTGCTCTTCCTCAGGCTCCTGCATGTCTCCTGCGTGCTTCTCATATACGCTCTTGCTCCCCATCTCGTGTATCCGCCATGCCTGTCCGATGCGCATTGTTTGAGGTCTCACTAGCTCTCTCATAGAACTCCCCTGGAACTGGCAGCCAGGAGGCCCGAATAAACTCAAGATTGGGCGGCAGAGGACCTGAATCAGAGCCCAAATACGGCCGCTGTCAAATCCATGGCTACTCGGCAGACCGGCGTACCGCCCACACCTAGCTGGACATGCGGTACAGTACAAGGCCTAGCACTATAAGCACATAGGGAAGCGGCAAACCTACCTCTGACCTTCGCACCCACCCCACATCCCCACATCCCTACCCAACAAGCCTCCAGTATGAGAGACATGTACGACGAGCACGAACACGTCGCCATCTTCTGGGACTATGGTAGATGCCCCGTCAAATGTTCACAAAGGCGCCAGTATTGACACATATGCAGAGAATTGTACACCACCATGTAACGTGCCGGGCTACGACGTTGTCAACAACATTCGCCAGGTCGCGCATGAGTACGGCAGCGTGAAGCTGTTCAAAGCATACCTAGAGCTCTCAGAGCAGTCATCGTCCAAGTCCATTGGCCTGCGTTCAGAATTGCAGTCGTGTGGAGTCTCTCTGACGGACTGCCCTCATAACGGGAGGAAGGACGTTGCGGACAAGATGATGATCGGTGTGTTGAAGTGTTGCCTCGCGCCCGCTCGTTTGCTTACGCCGAGCGCAGTCGACATGCTCACATATGCTATTGACAACCCTGCCCCGGCGACGATCGTGCTCATCTCAGGCGACCGCGACTTCGTCTACGCCGTTTCTGTGCTGCGCCTGCGCAGATACCGCGTAGTTGTCGTTGCGCCCTACACGGCTCATGCAAGCCTCAAATCCCAAGCATCCGCTGTCTTAGACTGGGAGGGCGACATCATGCGGCGGACGACGATGCGGTCCTTAGCGCCCGAGACGTATCAGGCGCCTCCTGATGACTCCGTTTACCGCTCCCCTAGACGTCCGCCGCTGTCCTTGGGGGGACCACTGCCTCAACCTACTCCAAAGGGGAATCGTCGCCCTTCCTTCAGAGCTGCCGTTCCTGCGCCGGCAGCAGGTCCAGACGGGGGCAATGGGCCGGCTGCCGGCGCACCGCCCTACGGGCAACACTCCAGGAACACATCCGCGTACACTGTCGACGGTTCTCTCCGTGCCGGTGCTACGAACACCACGGATCGCTCTGTGCCGTCCCGTGCCCTTGCCCGTCAGGCTGCCGTTAGGCTGTCTGTCGAGGATTGTGAGGACGAGGAGACGCCGGAGGTGAGGCGACGGCCTATACCTGATATCGTCGACGTGATGGAGGATATACGGGAAAGGATGAGCAAGAGCTCTGCAGCAGATGAACAGGTACGTATGATATTGCGAATCTCCAATCGCTCGCGGCTCAATAGCAGCGATCGCATTGCCTACCGTACCGCCGTGCCTCTCGCACTCGTTCGCATGACGTAGCTCGCAATGCCGGCCACCGTTGGTTCCACCCCTCTACGAACACTACCTGTGACAGTACCTACAACCGGAGACAGCGTGAGTTGACATACTTACCGAAATGCGTCAGGTGACTGGCACAGGTGATTGACCTATCCCTGCCGCCCGCTCTAGAAGCCCTGCGCTACGTGGAACCTCACGGAACGGAGTGTTGCCGTCGAACCACCTAGCAAGACGGACGGGGCCCCTTGCACGCCCTCATCGCCGTCCGTCCCGGCACCGCACACAGCGCACCAGCCTCCCGTTTTCCGAACTATGGGTTATGAGCCTCCAATTCCGCGCCCTGCCACTGTGCAACCTCTAGAAAGGGTACCCAGCGAAGCACTGCCATCCGCGATGCAATCATCTCCTCTAGAGGCATCGAACGAATCGTCTACAGTCTCTTCCGTGGCGAGCACCAGCCAAAGCGCCTCTTCGACAACCGATCCCAGCCCTACGGCAGCCGTCTGCAGTCCTCTCCCCCCATTGCCATTCGTGATAGGCGCCGATATCTCGCCAGGGAACTCTCTCCTTCAAACATCGAAGGGCCCGCCTCTATCAACCCCGCTCAAAGAAGCAGCGGACCTGCGTGCAGATAGCCAGATAGAGGTTATCGCAGCGTATAGCACTCCTCCAAACGCTGGCGGAACAACGCCTGCCATGCTCCCAGAAGTTCCGACCACTCCCCTTATCCCAGACAAGTTTCAACACCTTGTCGCCGTGCTGGAGGACTTAGCGAAGCGTGGCAATGAGTCCCCACTGCGCACAATCGTCGCGGTCCGACTGCTGGAGGTGTCTAGGAAGATTTATGCTCAAGCAGGCACGGCTTCGTTCAAGGAGTATTCGGTGGCCGCCGAGCGGGCGGGGCTTGTGACTCTTGGAGGTGTACAGGGCTATGCCTGGATTTCGCTGAAACCGGAGTTCCGTGGCCAGGGGGGTGTTCCGTCTGCGCCCAAGAGCTGAGCACCTCGGCGTCTCTGTGCGCGGACCGCGCCCAAACGATCACTTGTAGTGATCTGTTAGTGAGTACAAGCGACTCATGGCGCGGCATGTAGGTCAGATCCGTTGTATTCTATGTGTCGTAATTGGTGCAGGGTCTGGGGCTATCGCATCCGTATCCGCGGCGTGTTATCCGCGGTGTTGTTTGTCTGCCTCATTTGAAGGGGCGAGGTAGGTCTTCAGGTGACAGGCGCAGCTAGCGTGGACGCAGTACCATCGGACCTCGAACGAGATGCTTCTCGAATGAGCCTCTTCTCGACAATTCTCAACTCCTAGAAAGTGAGTGGTTCTTCAGCGACGGCCAAAGGGTTTATGTCTGACGGGGAGACATGCGTACAGGTACACTAAGGAGAGGACTGCCGAGTCATTGCGACAGCTTCATGATAGATGCGATCTGCTGTGTCAAAATGCGCGACGTCCGGGGCATAATGTGGGGAGCAGACGACAAGTATCGAATGACGTTTTATGCGACTGGAATCCAGTGTCCAGCCAACCCTAGCGCCCTCCGGTAGCCCTAGTCTGGGCGTCTTCGGGGTGGCACTGCCAGAACAACAGCGCCTGCCAAATTAGGAGGAGAACTCGAATGGCTCGCCAGTTATTCGCTGCAACAAACCCCGCTCGGGCTTGGCCCCAGCCATCACTGACAATTCCTGGCCGCAGGGCGCGCGGCCGGGCGATGCGAATGTTTGTCAGACATCCGACCGACCTTACCTGGGTTCTCACACTCGCTCCGCTCATGCGCATTAGACGCATTCTAACTCGTTTGGAACGCGGGCGAGGCCCACGATACGCGGGGTTCCAGCGCATGGCTCCTGTACGGTTTGGCAAGTGCATATCCAGTGTGAACGCGTGGTGCGCACTGCGCTGATGCTCGGTCCCCTCTGGTAAACCGCAGATTACGCTGACCCGCCCTGCGCTGCAGATAAAAGGCCCTAGCGGTTGCGACATCGAAGCCTGATCCCATCTCCCCCCCCCCTTTCCGCGCAGCCATGCTTTCTCAGATCAAGAAGGCATGTCAGCGTATCGTCGGGTCCTCGGAGGAGGAAGTGCCCGTCATCACTCCACGGGACTGGGTCGAGAAGATCGCTGATGACCCCGCCCACCGCGTCCGTCACCGTCACCGCTGTCATTCTTGCACGCTCTGCTGATTCTCCTTTGCAGGTGGTCAATTACTTGACTAGCCTCTTCCCTATCTTGGGCTGGATCACCCGCTACAGTACGTTCAAAGTCATTGTGTTACTGCCATCTACGCAAGCTTACTACCTAATCCCGTAGATCTCGGGTGGGCCAGCGGCGATATTATTGCGGGGCTCACCGTTGGTATCGTCCTCGTCCCTCAGAGCATGTCCTACGCGCAGGTACGTGTGTACCTACTCTGCTGTAAGGACAGTCTCTGACAGGACACAGATTGCAACGCTGCCGCCTGAATACGGGCTGTACTCCTCCTTCGTCGGGGTGCTCGTGTACTGCGTACGTCACCTCGGGGCCTTCGCGAGTCACACGCTGACTGTTCGATATCTCCCAGTTCTTCGCAACTTCGAAGGACGTGTCCATCGGTCCCGTCGCCGTGATGTCTCTCACCGTCGCGCAGATAATCAAACATGTCAACGAGAGTCACCCGGACGTATGGCCGGGCCCGCAGATCGCTACCACGGTTGCCTTCATTTGCGGCTTCATCGTGCTCGGGATCGGGCTGCTTCATCTCGGATGGCTCGTCGAGTTCATACCGGCACCCGCCGTCAGCGGGTTCATGACGGGATCAGCGCTGAATATCGTATCTGGACAGCTGCCCGGCCTACTGGGCATCAGTGGCTTCGAGTGAGTTCAATGAGAGTCGTCTTGTCAAGCAGACTGACACCGTCCCTCTGCAGCACCCGCGCCGCCACTTTCGAGGTGTTCATCAATACATTGAAAGCGCTTCCACGAGCTAAAGTAGATGCTGCGTTCGGAATCACCGGACTCGTGTCTCTGTACGCGATTCGCTGGGCATGCGACCGCCTGTCCAAGCGATATCCCTCCAGAGGTTAGTTTCCCGCCCTGGGGTCAGAACACCGCCATTTACACATGCGCAGCGCGGTGGTTCTTCTTCCTGTCCGTCTTTCGGAACGCTTTCGTTATCGTGGTTCTCACGATCGCGTCCTGGTTGTACACCCGGGACCGAAAGAGCGCGGACGGGAAGTATCCTATCAAGATCCTGCAGGAGGTGCCTAGGGGTTTCAAGCACCTAGGGCAACCCCACATCGACCCGGAGCTCGTCAAGGCGCTTGCCTCTGAACTGCCCGTCGCCACGATCATTCTGTTCTTAGAACACATCGCCATTTCGAAGTGTAAGCCACAGTCCAAGACTGTAGTTGGCGCGCGCTGACGTTTCTACAGCTTTTGGTAGGGTCAATGGTTATAAGATCGATCCCAACCAGGAACTAATCGCTATCGGTGTGACAAACACCATCGGCACGCTCTTTGGCGCCTACCCCGCGACGGGATCTTTCTCCCGCTCTGCCTTGCAATCTAAGTCTGGGGTTCGTTCCCCGGCATCCGGTCTTTTCAGCGCCGTCGTGGTCATTGTCGCCCTGTACGGCCTTACCCCTGCCTTCTTCTGGATCCCCACCGCTGCTCTGTCAGCGGTCATCATCCACGCGGTGGCGGATCTCGTCGCCTCCCCGCGGCAGGTGTACTCCTTCTGGCGCGTCTCTCCCGTCGAGTTTGTTATCTGGGTGGCCTCGGTCTTGGTCACTGTGTTCGCCACCATAGAGGACGGCATCTACACATCCGTTGCTGCCTCCCTGGCTCTGCTTCTCATCCGGCTCGCACGTCCTCGGGGACACTTCCTTGGCCGTGTGACCTTGCACAATCAGAATGAGTCGAGTTCGCGAGATGTGTACATCCCGCTCAACCCGAACAAGTTCCTCATGAATCCACACGTTAAAGTGTACCCCCCCTCTCCCGGCGTTGTCGTCTACCGCTTCGAAGAAAGCTTCCTGTACCCCAACTCGTCCCTGGTGAACGACGCGATCGTGGACTATGTCAAGGAGCACACGAGGAGGGGGCGAGACATGACTGGCGTCAAGTCCGGTGACAGGCCCTGGAATGACCCGGGCAGAAACAGCGACGCCGAAGACAACTCCGAGAAGCCGCTCCTGCATGCCATCGTGTTAGACTTTTCTGCAGTGTGAGTTGCCCTAGCTTTCTATCGTTCGTGGTTCTAGGCTCACATCGTTCGCAGCTCGCACATTGATACGACCGGCGTGCAGGCCCTCATCGACACCCGGACGGAGGTAGAGAGATGGGCGGACCATCCGGTCGAAGTAAGGCGTCCCGATATTCTGTACGCCCACTGTCTGACCTTTGAGTGATCTAGTTTCACTTCGCCACGATCCTCTCCCCCTGGATCCGCCGCGCGCTTGTAGCAGGTGGTTTCGGCGTCGGCACCATGACCACCCACATGCACGAGGAAATTGCACCGGTTACGCGCTACCACGACCAGTACATCGCGGACCCTCAGCATGCCGACCCCGTGAAGGTTGCAACCGGAAGCGCAGGCGACCCGGAAGCTCTCAACCACATCGCGCAGGTCAGCGTGCGCTCTTCCTCCGAAGCCACCGTCGAGCCAATTGGGAATGACGCGGCCGGGCCTATGATGCTCCCCTCTACGCCGTTCTTCCACCTGGACGTTGCGACCGCCGTCCGCGCTGCCGAGGGTGGCGTTACTCGGGCGTCTTCCTTCATGGAGATCGCCAAGGAATGAGCGAAGGGAGTTTAGCGAATGTATCTATGAGATTTAGATGTAGTATTACGACCCATGCATGTCACTGTAATGTTTTAGACGTAAACGTGTCGCCGCTGTCACTACAATCCAGAAGACTCACGCATAATGTGCGTGAAAGCAATGAAGGAATCTCTAGGAGTCTGCGGTAGTCCACACCCGGAGAGTATCGTCGAGGTCTTCGATAGCTTCCACAAGCCTGCCCAAGCCCTCCGCGGACTCTTCATCAAGCTCCTCCAGCGGCTCGAGTGGGGCATACACCAGCTCGCTACTAATCAATTCTCGACATACCCCCGGGGCAGTCAAAGCAGACGTGAGCTTGTGCAGAGATGTATGAGGGCACTTAAACTACGGGAAGACGTCAGAAGGCAAGACATTGGGCTAAAGATATGGCGCACCTCAACAGTGCGAGTGCCGTCTGGTAGATCTTCCGTCTCAAAATCCTCCGCATCCGCGTCCAAAGCCACTTCCACTACCTTTTCTAAGCGGGCCTCGAGGTCATCTCCAGGTTCAAGTGCGACTTTGACGCGTCCTTCTCGTCGGAAGAGGAACTTGACGTCTGCCAGGCGGGCCCTGTGCATATTCAGCGCAGGGACCCTGTATATCACACATCGTTCTTACCCATGATCCTTGAGCAATGTAGTAAGGAACTTGATCGTGCGATTAGGGTTATCCGACAAGGATTCTCTTCAGGAGTTCAGCGTTTTGTATTCGGCGGCAGTACGACTTTTCAAATTACTCACACTATTAGTCCCACGGAGCCAGGGCCTATCACTTCGAAAACGAGGTGGGAGTCACCCTTGCCATTCTCGCCGGAAACCTGACACGATGGCTGAAGTCACGGAACGCGAAGAGACGTATTGAGACGCACCTTCTTGAGTGCATTTTCTATGTTCTCCTTCGGTACTCCCTCCTTCTTGGCACGTTTCAAAACAGCAGCGAGGGCATTGTTCTGTTCAGGGTCGGCGTTGCCGCCACCTATGTGAGAGAGAGGCTTCAGACATTGCTTCAAGCACCGAGTTTGCACCACGCGTACTGCGTACAGCAATTGCAATTTCCTATAGAGCTCGGTGAGAAAGATCCGTCTTAGAGAGACCGTGCAACTCACCTTGTACGTCCTGCTATACAGCAGCCCTTTCTTGATGTCATTGGCACCTTTCCGCTTCTCGATCTTCGACCACTGTAGTACAACGTTGAGTTGCCTGGTATCGCCCTAGAGCCCAAGGCGTCTCACTTTATTATGGCCGGCTAGTAATGTCGGAGATATGTGTAATGCGCGGGAGCGGTGAACAGGTCGGCGCAGACTTCGGGCAATGCGGAGGGCGATCATAAGTTACGGTGGAAGGACTTCTGAGGTGGGCGTTTACCGAGACTCCGATACGTATTTCGTCCCGTCTGCCGGTAACCCTAACCCCTGCTCACGACTATCTCGCTTCACGGCCTGCGACACTCTGCGACACTCAGTAGCTTCGATGAGATTTGAGAGTTGTACCTTTGAATCAAGACAGTGTTTCATGACATTGCAGGTATCGTGATGATTGTACAGGGTAAAATTACACGCAGCTGAGCACCTAATGAGATCTATCGTAGATGGCGACGTATACACGAGTCATTATTTTGGGTCAGTGACTACGGAAGTCCTGGACGATGATGAGAAGGCCTTTGCGGATAAGGATATGATCTTCCATGTCGTACGGGAATCCAGCAGCGGGATGAAGGGAAGGCAGAGCAGGGTGGTAAAGGATGGAGGAGTTCGTGGTGACGAGCCTGATTAGTCCGAAGCTTCCGTGGTACCCGTGAATGTGCCCTTCTGCAGGCTCGACCGTGTCGACATCTCAGAAGCTCTGTTTAAACCCGCCTCTGCCGCCTTCACGGCAGAGACGAGGTCAAAGTGGAAGAGAGGCGTGTCCTCAGGCACGATGGGAGCCTCCGTCTCCTCACTGATGTCCCCGACAGCCTCGATGTCGGACTGCGGGCGCTTTTCAGGCAGTGTACGGCCGCCGCGGTAAGGTACGACGGGGGCGATCTCGGTGGGCATTTGAGACGAGGGAACACCAGTGCCGAAGCCGCCCGCGATGAGGGCGCGTCGAATCCAAGGAGAGAGAATGGTAGCGAAGTGGAACTGCACGCGGACGTCAGTGTGCTGTCACCACGCCAGGCAATGCGAGCTGGGACGCACCTCAACGGGCTTGTTAGCCCATTTCTCTACTTCCGTACGCGTGTCGATGAGGGCTTGTACCCCAGTGGTATCGATGTGAGAACTGATGAAGACAAGGGTCAGCAGTTGTCGTCTACGAATCACAATTTTCAAACTCACACTCCAGAAAAGTCCAGGACGATCGCGTGAAGAACCGGCTTAGCCAAGTTGTCGGCGTTCTCATCACGACCAGGTTTCGGGCCGGGGTCGTTCCATGGACGATCGCTCATCTTGATTTGGCTCATGTCCTTTCCTCGGCGCATGTGCGTCTTGACATAGTCGACGAGCGCATCGTTCAGCATAGATACGTTCGGATAAAGGGCGCTCTCCTCGAAGCGGTAGATGATGATACCTGGTGGAGGAGGCTCGACCTTCACAGCTGTGTTGAGGACGCCCGGACGCTCGGTGAGGGGCACGAAGACCTCGCGGACGACCGCGGTCTTCTCCTCGTGCAATGTGACCCTTCCCAGGAAATACCCGCGGGGATGGGCCAACCGAACGAGGAGCAGAGCCAATGATGCGCAGATGGAAGTGTAGATGCCGTTCTCGATCGTCGAGAACACCGTGACGAGGACCGAGGCAAGCCAGATGACGAACTCCAAGGGAGAGACGCGCCAGAAGGAGTACACTTGGCGAGGACTTGCGACAAGATCGGCGACGGCGTGGATGACGACGGCAGACAAGCCGGCGCTCGGAATCCAGAAGAACGCGGGCGTGAGGCCGTAGAGGGCGACGATGACGACAATGGCCGTGAGAATACCCGCGGCAGGGGTACGCACACCGGACTTCGATTTCAGGGCGGAGCGAGAGAAGGAACCCGTGGCCGGATAGGCACCGAAGACCGTACCAATCGTGTTGGTCACACCGATCGCGATGAGCTCCTGGTTGGGATTGATCTTGTAGCCATTCAGACGACCGAAGGCTGCATGCCGCCGTCGATGAGTTGTGCGAATCTAAGAAGGCAGAAGACTCACACTTCGAGATGGCGATGTGTTCGAGAAGTAGAATGATCGTCGCCACCGGGAGCTCACCAGCCATAGCTGCGATGAGGTCACGATCGATGACGGGCGGGCCAACGTGCTGGAGGCCACGGGGCACGGTCTGCAGAATCTTAATCGGGTATTTGCCTGACTTGCTCTTGCGATGTCTGCAGTAGAGCCAGGACGCGATCGTCAAGACCACTATGACGAAGGCGTTCCTGAAGACCGATAGGAAGAAGAACAGTCTCTCTGCATAGAGGCCATGAGCCTGCAGCCCCCTAACCGAAGCGACGGCGAACTCACGTCTGCGCGGATAACGCTTCGACATTTGGTCGCAAACGATCCGAATCAGATACAACGACACAAGTCCGGTGATGCCGAACGCAGCATCGAGCTTCGTAACAGGCAGAAATTTGAAGCAATTAATGATGACCTTGTATGTCGCCGCGCGAGTACTACAGAGCTCTTGTTAGCCTACATCAGCACATGCGATAGGAACCACTCACTCAAAGCCTGTTTCGCCGAGCAAGCCCGGGACCTGACCGGCCACGATGTTGATCGCAGAGCCTGTCATGAACCCACTCACGGCAGGAGCGGGGATGAATTCGACCAACCAACCGAGGCGGAGGATGCCGATACATAGAACGATGAAGCCGCAAATGAACGCGACGGTCGTTGCAATCTGGGGTCCTGACCAGACATCCGGGTGACGCTCGTTCACGCTCGCGATGATTCGAGACACCGTGAGAGACATAACGGCGACGGGACCAATGGAGACATCTTTGGACGTAGCAAACAGCTAAGACGGTCGTTTAGCATATAGCGGAGCGTAGCCAAGAGGTCGCCACTCACGCAGTAGATGAGCACACCAACAAAAGCCGAGTAGAGACCATATTGCGTCGGAAGCGTTGCAATCTGGGCGTCATACCTCAATCAGCCAATCTGCCCAGCTACCCTTCGAAGGGGAACTTACTTGAGCATATGACATGCTCTGGGGCACAACCACGATGCCGACGGTGAGACCAGCAACGACATCGCCGTATAGCCATCCGAAGTCTGCGAAAATGGTCAGGAAGGTCGCGCAGGCAACCCAGCAGCGGTCTTACTGTATCGCGTGATCCACCCAACGATGGGGAACAGGCTTTCCACATATCTCAAGGCCTGGAACGATTCGCGTCGGTCAGAACTTCTCTCGCATTCAAATGAAAGGTGACGCACATCGCGCTTCGGATCTCTGGACAGGTCTTGGACCCAGTCCTTGACGGTGACTACGGGCACTGGGTCTTCCGGCTGCCCGATGACGCGCTTTCCGAAGCTCTTGACCTTTGCTACCAGAGAGGCCATGGCGGCAGGAGACGAGGGGCAGAAGAGCTGGCGGGTCCTTGAGGTCCGCGAGAGTCGACTATATACGGCCCAGCGTGGGGCGCGGCGTACGGACGGGACGGGGGGAAAACGAAAACCAGGCACAAGATTCCGATGATAGACGATGTCGCAACGGCCCTGAGGAATGAGTATACGCAGCACCGCTAGCACGATCTTACGGCACGGTCAAGTTCTAGGGCGCGAGTGGTGTAGAGGCCTCTGACGAGATGGAAGTCCTCCCGCGAGAAGTTGTGCTGGATGATCCTGCGTTTTGAAGTGTCTGGTGTTCCCAAGGAGGTTGAGGGTGTGCTGGTCGAAATTTCTCGCTATGTTCTCCATGCTGACAGTCAGCGTTGAGCATGAAAACATATCGGCTCACGAGCACGCAATCCTTCATCCTCCTTGCGCCAGCCCACGTGACCGGAGGTGGATCAACATTTCCTAATTGGGCTGTGTCGCGCCCGCTCGGCTTCCTAACCCACGCGCGGACGCGACCCGGGTCCGCGAAGCACCGACGCTTCGTCGAGACATCTGGCAGCTATCCTACCGTCTCGCGCGCTGTCCTTAGCCATAGAGAGAGCAGTTCATGCCGTAGTCACCGCCATGCATTGCGGTGAATACTTCGATGAATCACTCCGAAATCGTATGCAGTGGTGCTCGTCTTTGACGTTGTTCGGTGCATGCTTCCTCTTGCAAGTCCGCGAACTCTTGACTCCGCGCAAACATCCGGACGCCTGACGTCGATCGTTCCGAGTCAAGCTCAAATGATTCGTCCAGCAGGCAATGGCCGACGGCATAGACAGACACCACTGCGTACCTGAAGGGCGGGCGCGTTTCAATGGCACAATTCGTGGTCATTTGCGCTTGAATGCACTGGCGAGAGACCGCCCCTGGCCTGAGCAGACTCTCCTTGAAGGTGGGCGTATGTTCCTGAAGCTAGGTGGGTTGGATTTCCGTCATGGCGCGCTCTCGCTGCCACTTGGTATGGTGTGTGGCGGATTTCGCAATGTGGCTCCATGAATGACATTGCATAGCCGCCATAGCGGGCGAGGATCGGGAACAATACTACGGCTGAGCCTTCCCTGATGTACAAGCACTCGGTTCATTCACGAGTGCGAATCTGATGTCAGTAACTCAGGGTTTAACGACATATGTCCAGGCGTGCTCACGTACAGTGTATCTAGAGTAGATCGTCCCTGGCTGCGAACCGTTCTGAAAGATAACTGCCACTCAAACTCTCACTTGATGTGTTCACGATGGCCGCAATTCATTGCCCTTGGATCACATGCATGGCGGCAAGACGGGCCCGGCCTGACTGCTATGGAAGAGCATATAGACCCCGCCCGTCCGCCCCTGCGCCACAGTAGCACTAGGAGGCGACTAGATCGCGGCATTTGAGAGCATCGGTCCCATGGGCCTTCTAAGATGATGCAACTGTTCCAGCAAGGTGCAAAACGATAGACCATGGTCAGGAACTCACGCTCAGGCTGTCCCACGATTTGACGGAGATCATCGCCTTAAAGTTAGACGATACATAACGGGTTGGCTTCCAAAGGTGCGCATTGCATTGAGCCATCTAAAGCCTTCACAGCGCAGTGAGCCAGTGACAAATCGAACCAAAATGGATTGGAAGAGTGAAGCATCCAACATAAGCGGTCGTCAGTGAAGGGAACAAGGGCCTTGTGCGCATTTGGAAGTGTCTCGCTATGTGTGGCGGGAAACAAGTGGACGCATATGGATCCCTTGAAGGATGTGCATAAGGCGGGCCGGGATGCATGGCACCCACGTGGCAGGCTCATGGCGGAGCAAAGCACGGGCGGACAACAAACGAGCGAGAGCACACCGCCCATCCCTTGCCCTGCCTTCGTCTCGGAGAACCCGTTCATATCTTTTCTCGCAAGCCGACTTCATCTCTAGACCCGACAGTGCGCAGTGCGCCTGCGTAACGACCTCGACGAACGCCATACCCTAGCATACGACCCCAATTATGGCCCTCCCCTACAAAGCCACCCCGCTCGTCGCCCCAGGACACACCCGCCCCGTCACCCACCTTTCCTTCTCTCCTCTTCAAGACGACGGGACGTACGTGCTTATCTCGAGCTGCAAGGATGGCAATCCCATGCTTCGCGAATGGACCGGCGACTGGATTGGAACATTCATCGGACACAAGGGGGCAGTGTGGAGTAGCAAGCTTTCCCCAGATACGTCTCGTGCGGCGTCTGGCAGCGCGGATTTCACGGCGTGAGTGTCTCTCTCACATCTCATAACCGTTGAATGCGGAAGGTAGAGTCTCATCTTTGTTCCTCCATCCGATTAGCAAGATCTGGGACACGTATACCGGCGAATGCCTACACTCTTTCCCGCACAATCACATCGTCCGGAGCGTTGCCATCTCGCCGAGCTCCTCGCACCTTCTCACCGGTGGGCAGGAGAAGAAAGTGCGAATGTTCGACCTCGGTCGTCCGGACGCGGAGCCAGACTTCCTCTTCGACACTGCTGGTCCGTTGTCTCATGACGGTACAGTGAAGAGTGTAGTCTGGGTTGGGGACCATACCGGCGTGACGGCAGGGGAGGACGGACTGATCAAGTAAGGGCATATTGTTGAGGAGCGCTCCGCGCCTTGGTCCGTGCTAAACACGACATTCCCCGACAGATGGTGGGACCTGAGGACACGGAAACTGACGACAAGCCTAACCTTCCCTGGGCCGATCACGTCAATGGAGCTGTCAGTACAGACCAACAGGATCGTCGTCACGTCCGGGAAGACGGTCTCCTTCATCCCCGCCCTCCTGAACGGCTCCCCCACTCATAGCCTGACCTTGCCGTATGCGCCGTCATCAGCGTCTATTCACCCCATCCTGCAGGACCGCTTCGTCACCGGGAGCACCACTGACGAATGGGTGCGGGTGCACGACGTCACGGGCGAAGAACGGGAGGTCCTTAAGGGTCATCATGGCCCCGTACACTGTGTCGAGTACAGTCCGGATGGAGAGATGTTCGCGAGCGGAAGTGGTGAGTTCCCTCCTTCGCGCGCCATTTGTGTTTTGCGCCGTGCGACTGATCGTCGTCCTTCGCAGAGGACGGCACCATCCGACTTTGGCAGACGACCCCGGGCAAGAGCTACGGACTCTGGCAGGGCATCCCGGCCAACGGGGGCTGACATAGACTCTCATCGCGTCTCAGACATAATGCACTACTATAATGCACGTCGTTCTGTTATTGTTGCACTGTAAGTAACGCATGTCCGGTTTTCCTCGCGTCGGAAATTCCTGGCGCGGGCTTTATGAGTAGCATTGGTCTGTACTAAGAATGCTGTCGTGCTCGTCCGCTCTGATGATGATAATGTATTGATCGGTCCCATTGGACGGCCGCGTCAGCGGCCAAGTCCTAGAGCATGCAAGCCATAAGGCACGGGGGTCGCCGAAGCAACAGCGCTTTGTAAACGTATGTTGTACAAGAACAAGCTTGCTTGCAGCCGCACGTCAGAGTATTCTGCAAGGTCCAGTCAAGTGGGAGGCGTTCGTCACTACAACAATGCCTGGCGGGCCCACGGCTCGCATAGGTTAACGGTCCCCCTCATCGTCTGACCACGGGCCGTCCGGCCATGACAACTTCAGCCCCATACGTGCTCCACGGCTTTCCTGCGGTATACCGGGTGCAGCGCGACATAGTTATGTCCGTTTGTGCTCTCCCTGCTCAGAGTAACGATGCCCATCTCCGCGGCTAGCGCCGTG
This sequence comes from Pilatotrama ljubarskyi, assembly GCA_022385805.1. Classification (NCBI taxonomy): domain Eukaryota; kingdom Fungi; phylum Basidiomycota; class Agaricomycetes; order Polyporales; family Polyporaceae; genus Pilatotrama; species Pilatotrama ljubarskyi. The sequence goes on along the minus strand of MU277683.1, from coordinate 243,507 downwards.
TACTCCTTCAAACGCGTCACGCCCGCCCGCTCGTAGATCGCACTCAGCTATGCCGCCTCGGCCGAGAGCAGTGTGCCGAGCTGCGACGACTCGACGCGGGCGGTGCCCTCGGCGAGCTGTCGCTTGAGGACCTTGACGAGCGGCTTGAACTCCGCGGGGATCTGCGCGGGACGTTTCTTGACGACGCGGGAGAACGTCTGCCACGTCGTGTCGTCCTCCGCCTCTTCGCGCGGCTGCCGACTCGGGGGCGCGGCGAGAGAGGTCGAAGGGGCTGGGCTGAAGACGAATGGAGAGGCGCTCGCGCTCAATCCGAAGATGGACGACGTGCTAGGCATGGTGAAGGAGCCCCCGAAGGACGAGGTTCCCCCGAAGACTGGCATCGCCTGCGTGGATGCGGACGCTGTAGAGTTCGTCAAGAACAGACCGGGCGGGCGCAGCGGCGAGGGTGCGCCAGGAGCCTGTAAGATTACTTGAGAATGCTTCGTAGCTAGGCGACACGTGGGCCTTACATTAGTTTTGGTCGTAGAATCTACGACCTCACCCTCCTCAGAAGTACCGTCAGTGACTCTGAGAACGGTGGAAGTCTATGTGCACAGGATGAGTCAAGGTTGCGGAAGTCGGAATCCCATGATTGGACGTACGGTGTTCGTTGCCGCATCGACCGGCACGCTCGTGAAATGGCTTCCGGCCGGGGGCGCCGGCTCTGAAGATGTATTCCCCGCAGAATGTGTCTCGGCACCGCCATCTGGTGAGTCGTCGCTCAAGCTGGCTTCAGGCGCCAGTAGAGCGAACGCATTCGGGTCCGCCGAGGCCCTCTGAGGTTGGGAGGAGGGGACCCTTGGAGGTGGCGCAGGCAGCTTCTTCTGCCAGAAATCCTGCAGCGTAACAGGGATAGCCTTGCTCGGCTTCCATTCTGCCGCCTTCTTTGGCGGAGAAGCAAGTGATTGCGCGACCGCAGGCAGCCCAGGCAGGAAGTCTTCCGGCCAGTTGTAGACTGCTTCGGCCTGGCCTTTCAGACCGCCGTGCGCATTCCTCGGTGCCAGCAGTATGATTCTATATTGCCGAAGACTCAATATGGAGACAGCGTAGACGAAGTCGCGGTCTCCCGAAATCAGGATGATCGTGGCCGGGGCAGGATTGTCGATAGCATGGGCCATCATGTCGACTGGCGCCATTGTCTCAACAGGAAATCACGAGCGATTTGACTGGGAGAGGGACGTACCCATCATCATCTTGTCGGCCACATCCTTGCGCCCATTGTGCGGGCAGTCGATGAGGGAGACGCCGCAAGACTGCAGCTCTGAGCGGAGCGCCATCGACTTCAGCGATGTCTGCTCCGGATACTCCAGGTAGGCTTTGAAGGTTTTGACGCTCCCATACTGATGAGCAAGGAGCCGTATCTTGTTGACGATCGTATACGAGGGCTCTGTAGCCGGCAATGCACAATTCTCTGATGTAGGTGCCGATCAGTACTGCCTCTCAGTCACACTAATTAGGACATTTTGGAACGCACCGTAGTCCCAGAACACTGCTACGTTAGAGGCGACATTCATGGTCACCACCACTCTGTAGATGGTGGTTGTAGCAGGAGGAACAGGATCGAGGGGCTCCAGGGGTGGTGGGTGGATGATCCCTGGGCTTATATCGTGTGTATCGTGTGAGATATCGAGCCATGAACTCGGCGACGGCGACGTCTGCCAGACATGCGTGCTACGCGTGTCCGTAGACACTCCCGGAGCAAGGAAAGAAGCAGAGCGGTCTCGCTTCGCTCATTGGCCGGCTCGACCGTGTGCGTGCCTTCTTGACCCATAGGCCTAGGCCTGCCGTAACGACCGTGAATGTTTGATCCTGCCTCGGTAACTCGTTTACTTACCCTGAACAGCCGCAGTGTAGCGGACCCATGACGAGGGAAACAGACAGAGCTGTAACAGTGAAAGCCGACAATCTCGCCATCGCATGTCTGAAAGGTCGAAAAGCCGACTTGATCAAGGGTCGTGGTGCCTGCCATGTATTCAAGTGCTTCACAAGGTCAGTGCATTGAAGTCACGGCTTCCTGTCAACTCGCCGTGCCAGTCCGGTTCAGCTCGGCGTTCTGCCCGGCCACTATTCTCTGATTCCTCCTCGCTCACCATCATATGCGGGGCTACACTTCAGCATGATAGGTACCAGTTTTCGAGAGTTGGCACTCTGGTGGAGGGTGGCGGGAGAAATGTTCTTGCGGGTTGCACATGCTGGAGGAACGGGCAGAACATCCCGCTTTGCACCAACGGTGCGCTGTAGATATAAACATGGCGAATGAGATACACCCACTGGCCAAGCCACGCTGCAGCTTCAGGCATACGCTGTCAGTCGTGAAAAGAGAGGCGCCCGATGTTTGGCTGGCTTTGGCACCATAGTACCTGTACCATGTCGCCCCTATCTGCAACCTCGACCGTCTCGGGCGCAAGCACTGCCAAGTACCGAGAACGTGATTCAGGCGGACATGTTTCCGCTGACGCTCCAGAGCAAGCTTGTTCTTGACAACATCGGTACAGTCGATTCACAGCAGCTCGAGGCCTCAATCGCAAGCACAACCCTTGTCCCCTGTTGACCCGGCTACTCGATCTTCATCCCAAATGAACACACAACGCCCAGGAGTTGAAGGCGGTCGTGCCGTCTCGCCCTCTCCAGTGATCACTCCGCACCACTCCCACCTGCCTCACCTCCATGCAGATGGCATCCTTGGTTCTATCGCGAGTGGAGCCCACTATTCCGGCGCGCTGCAATCGCATTCGAACGAACCTCCCCCTCTGCATCCGCAAGGGTGGAGAAGGCGTAGCATGAGTCGCAGTGCCGAAGATCCACAAGTTGAGTTGGCATTCAAGCATGTGATTCAGGATCTTGAGCAGGTCGGTGCAACTACCAAGGTAGCGACGGAGAAGTCATGGCTGATTTTCCCGTCTGCGCATTCCAGCTGTACTCGGGAAAACCTGACGTTCAAGCCATGCGGCGGAGGTGGCGCGATGACGCCGTACTCGAGCACCCCTTGTTTCGGTGCACTAACCTGAACGAAATTAGTGCGGTTCTGTTTGCGATCGTAGGTCCACCCCCTCTTAATGGAGGAGCGCAGGGCCACTCATCATACACCGACAGCCCCGTCTCCTCAGGGATGCAGAACATATCTCAAGCCGCATTCTGTCTGCGGGGCTCTCTCCCAATCGGCTCGTCTTCGCGCATACTTGCGTTTACACCCTTCGTGTCTATGGCACCCGCAAGGTCAGCCTATTTCCGTTCTGCCCTTGGTCGAGCTTACCCTCCTCTACATTACAGGAAATCAAATCAGTGGTCTACGTAGATTTGGACGAAGACATGAAAATTGTTCAGTTGATCGACCAATGGAACGGAGAAGAGTCGTCCACCCGATGGTGCGCGGGGTCGTTCCGTAGGCTATTTGCGAAGATCCTGTCCTGGACAACTTCGGTACCCAGGGTCGCGGGTTGAGTGTGACATCCCTTGCCTATAGCTATGATACAGGTCATCCCTGCACGGGGCCGAAGAAGCATCCCTGGTGCCTAGACGGGTCGATTCCTTGTTCGTACATGGTTCAGAATGGTACCGAAGCAGGCTGTGGGAGTCCACTGCGAATTCAAGAGGTGAAAATGCCTGTATGCACCGACACCGCATATAGGGCAGCAAGCACTTGGTATATTTGTCAGAGCAGTCAGCACCTAGGCACATATCGCAAACGTTCACTGGTTATCCATGACGGCGAAGCGGCGAGCGCCTGGCAGAACAAGCATTCAAACAAAGTACGTCGGCCATGACAGCATACCGCTTGACCAGCCTGACCAGTCATACGAACACCTTGACAGTCCTCTCCGACAGCCGAGCCAACGGGAAGCCCGGACGGACAACCCCTGCTCCTCGCGGCAGTCGCATTACGCAGACCAGAGAATCCCATGACAGCCCCATGACCTGGTCAATCCGCCCTTCGCGTCCTTCTCTTATGTACGTTGACCCAGCCTCCACCGCGCTCTCTTCCGGATGCTATAAGTATAGGGACGGTGGGAAGCCCGATAGCGCGTTCCCATCCTGCCGACCCTGCATAACTAGACGAGTTGCACCGTGCGCCGACTCGGACTCCACGACGCCCCACGAACGCTCGCAGCGACTCCGCGACGTTTGGTTACTACAGTAGCGAGAGCTTAACCACCAGGTCAACACCATGAACAGCTTCACAGCAAGGAGAGCCTTCGCGGCTGTGAGCCACCCGGCTCGTATCGCGAGCACACCGATGTGGAGGGCGAGCTTCTCGAGCACCGCGCGTCTCCGCGAGCCGGCGAACTGGAAGATGACGGGCGACATCCCTCCCTACGGACCGGTGGGCGTCGCTCGAGCCTTGGAGGCGTCCCCTTCCACCCGTAGGTACCGTTGATATCGGGTAGCACTGTTTTCTAACAGCATCACCGTGGTCCGTCAGCCGCCAAACCGACTCTGTTCGCGCACGAATTCTCGCTCGCGGACCGCGTGGCGCTCGTCTCGGGCGCCAACCGCGGGCTCGGCCTCGAGATCGCGCTCGCGCTCGTCGAAGCGGGCGCGCGCGCGGTCTACTGCGTCGACCTCCCCAAACAGCCCGGCGAGGAGTGGACGAAGGTGCGGGACTACGCCGCGCGCATGGAGGGCCTCCCGACTGGTGCCGGCCGCCTGGAATACATCAGTGGGGATGTGCGCGACCAGGCGGGGATGTGGAAGATCGGCGAGACGATCGGGGAGAAGGAGGGGCGGATGGACGTGTGCGTCGCTGCGGCGGGCGTGCTGAAGAGCCATACGGACTGTTTGGAGTATCCGGCGAAGCAGTTCCAGGAGGTGCGTCGAGCCTACTCGAGTGACCGGTTGTTACTGGCGTTTCTGCGTTTCGGAGGGCGGTTGCTATACTTGACGAGCCTGCGCAGTTGTGCGGGGCCCAATGCTACGTGGATCCTGCGCTACTGCCCTCCCACTCAAGTGCAGAGGGAGCTCCAGCGTGTGGAATCCAGATTGAGACGCCCATGTACAACCCCGCCGGCACGCGTCATGTCACGTCCTCCGTCCGCAGCCGCGTACCACGTCCCGAGTACTCACTGATGCGTCCGCCGTCGTCGATCCCCATTCACGCAGGTCATGGACATCAACTGCAACGGCGTCCTGTTCACAGCCCAGGCCGCGGGCAGGCAAATGGCGCGCTTCGGGAATGGCGGGAGCATCATCCTCATCGCGAGCATGAGCGGCAGTATCACCAACAAGGTGCGCCGCTCCTTCTCCCTTCGCCGTGAAGGTACACTGTGGGGAAATCGCTGACGCTGATGATGCTCGGATGCTCGGATGAACAGGACCACGCGTGGGTGTCGTACAACACGTCGAAATCTGCCGTCCTCCAGATGGGCCGCAGCATGGCGTGCGAGCTGGGCCCGAGGCGCATTCGCGTCAATACGCTCAGCCCGGGGCATATCTACACCAGGTGCGTCCTTCGACGTCAGCGGCACTGTCAGTTCAACGTCGCGTCGGCTTCTTTAACCCTCGCACGCCGGCATGGTAGTGCGGGAATGCCCGGACGTGAGTGACTGTAGAGTGCAATGTCACTGCACCGTGCACGCCGTCCTCCGAGAGTGCTGCGGAGGCGGTCGTGCGTGAGCCCCGGACGTATTTCACGTCCCCGAGAAGCGCACATACAGTAGCACACAGTACGAGAGACCTCCGGCGCTCGGGGCATGCAGTCTTGATGCAGACGAACGCCCGAGGCCCAAGGCGTTAACGGCCGCCCCGAGCGCGGTCCGAGTCAAATTGGAAGCCGTCATACGCATACTTAGTAGTCGCAGCTGACCGCACCTATAAACAGCATGACCGCAGCGTACCTCGACACGCAGCCGCACCTGCTCGACAAATGGGCAAGCCTGAACCCGCTCGGGCGCATCGGGCGGCCGGACGAACTGCGCGGGGTCGTGGCGTGGCTCGCGAGCGACGCGAGCACCTTTTGTACCGGAAGCGAGTACGTACCTCCTGTCCTCTTGCGTGTCCTCTCGCCTCGCGCGGGCGTAAGAGGGTTGTGGACGTGGACGGATGCTGACGGCGATGTGGCGTTCTACCGCAGCATACTCGTGAGCGGCGGCCATCATGCTTGGTGACGCGGCGGCCCTGTTTGAGGATTTCCAAAACGTCGTATCGAGAGTTTCGGACATCACATATGATAGCAGGCGAAGGCATCTCCGAGCGAGCCATACTGCCTGCAGGATATCGTTTGGGTTCGCGGGGTCCAATACTGGGGATTTGGGAAGACGGCGTGTCCTTCGATAAGCGCTCGTGTATGATAGGGAAGAGTGGGAAGAGTTTAGGAAGAATACATCACAGTCGATATCAGAATGACCATGTCTGCAGGGGTGGATTGCTTGCGAAAGCAACGCAAAGGGCTGTTAGGCCGTGAGCACTTCTTTGCAGTCGGGAAGGCTCTGACAAGGCTCCCATCCTGGGCCATCGTTATAACAGGCGTTCAGCCGCCCGTTCCACGCCCGGAAAACGATATCAGCAAAGTCTACGGAAAGAACGTGTTTCACGAGCCTTGCTCATGGATATTGACGTAGCGAGTATGGGGACTCTTATGCCAACGCTACAACAGCTGCGCGCCGGTGCGCTACGCTCGCATTCCAGGCACATCTCCGCGAAGATTGACTGGAGGGATGCCGTATTGACACTGACCGATAGTCGGTCCGGGACGGCAGAACAGGCGCTGGACGGGTGCAGAAGTGAGGACATGAGGGACTTACCGCGCAGCGTAGTCCTGATGGAGACACGCGTAGGGGGCCGTCTGTCTCGAGTTGTCGCGTCCGGATGGGAAGCGTGCGGGGACGTCGGAGTAAGCAGCTGAGGTCAGAGGGAAAGCGGAGGGTCATATATATCCCTGGGAGCGGTAGCGCGATCGTGCAGACGACCCCGAGAGCAAGAGTGCCACAAAAGCCACCGCGAGATACAGGTGGTCGGGTGGCGGCGCTTGTTAAGAACAGCTGCCAATCACGCAAAGACGCGCGGGCAAGCACAGTGAACTCCGAGAAGGCACCGAGGACACAAGCAGATGGCAAGCCAGGAGCAGCGGGGGCAGAGACGGACGGATATCGTGCAGAGCTGGGTGAGCCGTGCGTGGATGCGAGCCTGACAGCGGGAGTTGGAGTTGGGCACGGGGAGTTGTAGAGGCGTTCGCAGCATGGGCCGCTTGTATATCCGGAATGCGTAGCCCTTAAAGACTTGGAGCTTCAAGGAAGGACAGCCTGCGGCAACTGCAGCAGCACGACCGCGCGTGAGGCTGCGTGCAGTACTGAGGCAGACGCAGCGGACAGAGGCGGACAGCTGCGGACAGCCGCACGGTGCCGCAGCACTGTCACGTGTGACATGGTGTGACATAGTGTGACATTGCGGGGGGAAAGCGTCGCCAAAAGCGGAAGCGTGACATGGGGAGGATCGATCGAGATCCGAATGCGCAGCGGTGGCGACTGCGGAGTGCGCAGGCGAGTGAGTGCGCAAGGGCAGATCCCGCTGCCATTCCTCCCCTCACTGCGCATCGCAGCACTCGCTCTTTCTCTCCGCCCTCTTCTCTCTTCTCCTCTCCATCCATCTCTCTCTTTCCCTTGCGCGTCGACGCGCTATCCCAAACAAACTCTGCAGCTCGCCATGTCCGAGCCCACCCACACTAAAATCGCGACCGTCTCGAGGAAGGGCAAAGAGAGGGAACCTGATATTGCAGACAGGATCATCGCTCTCAGGCGAAAACAAGCAGCGTACGTCCTCCTTTTGTGCCCTTTTGTGCGGCTGTCTAACCATGCGGCTCTCCAGGACAAGCGTGCCGCGCGAGCGCCCCGAGAAGACACAACCCTCCTCTTCCTCCAGACCCACCATCGCGCGCCCGTCTTCACCAAGGCGATCACACGCGCCACCAGTCCCAAATCCCAACATCGTCGTGTCCGAGGCCTCCCCATCTCACATGGACGCTGACCCCGACGACTTCTCCCGGCGCCTCAAGATATCCTCCTATGGCTCGCCAAGAGCTTCACATGCTCGTCCAGCTGCGAACGGCAGCCCCGGTAAGCTCTACAACCCCAACACCGACCCCATCCGGAGGACGGCCGTCACTGCTGAGCCCGAGTCGATGTCGGACGGCGCATCAAGCTCGCATTCTCCGCGCGCGGTCCCGGCGCGCATCCCACCCGCACAACCCTCCCGCGGTGTGCCTGATGCGCATCGACAACTCTTTGACCCTCGCAAGCATGACGCCGTCCTCTTCTCCTCTCAGAACCGACAACACGGCCCTACCGCGCCCGTGACAGGGTCGCCGAGTGCTGGGCGGCCGCCACCCACACCCAAGTCCTCCGGCGATTGGGTATCTGCATCTTCGACATCTTCGGTTTCCTATGCGCACTCTACAATCTCTTCTAATTTTACTCTCTCCTCCGCCACCACCGATTCCTCCTCCGCCTCCTCCGCGCTCTTCGACTCGGCCAATCCCAGGGCAAAGTCCGAAGACAGCGCATCCAGTGCAAACGCATTCTCTCGCAAGCTCAAGGAAGTGTACCGCACGATCAGCGGACTCGAGGCTCGGCTGCTCGAGCGCACCGAAGAGAGCGAGCGCGGCACCTACAGCAGACCGGGCGTCCTCATAAAGGGGCGGCCAGTGAGCACCGGTACGCCGCGGCCCGTGGCGAGCGAGGAGGAGGAATCAGAACGATGGCGGAAGCTCGTCAGCGACCACCAAGCGTGAGTTCTCTCGCGGCTCTCCTTCTAGCCGTTCAGTCTGCTGATAATGCTTGTGCCTGTCTAAAGACTCGCTGAGAGCATCCGTGAGATGCTCGCGCTCACGCTAGCGCCGACGGTTCCCGCGTCCCTGAAGAACATCCCGCAGAAGTACAACCTCATCATCCGGCTGTGGTCGCACGCGTTCTATTGCCTGCTCGAGTCGCTGCGTCACGCAGCGCGGCCGCCGACGACGTCCCCTGTCGCGCTCGAATACCTGCAGGTGAGTCGACCGGGCAGCAGTCTGCGAACGCGAGTGCTGACCCCATCGTGCCCCGCAGCAATTCTTGAACTACGCTTACGTGTTCTACGGCGGACTGATCGAGGAGCGCAACTTCTCGCAGTACCGCGGCGCGTTCCTCGAGGCCCTCGGCGACCTGTCAAGGTACTGGATGGCCGTCAGCGCGCTGGTCGAGGGCACGCACACGGCCGGCAACGCCCTCACGACGTCCGCAGTCGCCAAGAATACCCTCCTGGTCTCGCAGACCCCGCGGCCGTCCACGCCCAACGCGACGACGGACCTCCCGTCGAACGTCATCTCGCCGACGCCTGCGGCGCGGATTGACGACAGCCCGCAGACGTCCGAGGCGGAGATGCCGGTGGGCGCGGACGCTATCGGGGGCGCGGCTGGCAGAGGCGCGCTGCCACCGCACCACATTCCGAGCGTGGGCCAGGAGGCGGCGCGGCTGATGGAGCTGGAGTCGGACAAGGAGCGGTGGCGGCAGGTTGCGAAGGAGTGGTTCGCGCGGGGGCTTGCGATCACGCCGAACTCGGGGAAGCTGCAGCATCACTTGGGGTTGCTGTGCCGCGACAAGGAGGGCGGGGACGAGGAGCTGCGCGGGGTGTATCATTTCGTCAAGAGGTGAGTCTGTACGGGCTTTGGGCGAGAGCAATTGAATTGCTAACGAGAGGCTTTTGGGACAGCATGGTTGCCTTCCATCCGTTCTCGACGGCGCGCGAGTCCGTGCTGGCGATGTGGACGCCCACTGCGCAAGCGCGCAGGCAGGTGCCCGAAGCGCGGCTGACGGAGCTCTTCGTGTGCCTCCACGGGATGCTATTCACGAACATCCAGCTCGACGACTTCAAGCGGGTCCTAGAGCGCTTCAAGGAGAAGCTCCAGATCGGAGGTACGCACACCGGTCCCCTTGGATCTTCTCTAGTCTTCTCTTCTGTCTTCCCTGGATGAACGGGCGCGCTAACTTACGTGCTTTCTTGGCAGACGCCGAGCAGGTCGAGGAGCGCGAGTGGATCATGATGGCGCTCATCAACATCGGCTCGCTCTTCGAGTACGGCCGGCCGACCGCGGTCCTGCGCCGTGTCGCGGGCATCGAGACGCGCGCACCGGGCGCTCCAGGGGTGAGCCCTATCCTCGCGAACGGCGCGACGGCGGGCAAGATCAAGGTGCTCATGGCGAAGCGTCTTGACGGGGATCACTCCAAGATGGAAGTGGATGACGAAGACGTCGACGTCGAGAAGTCTGGCACAAGCGTAGGAGCGAGCGCGAGCGAAGCACCGTCCCCGGTCTCGCAGGAGCCGGAGCTCCCTGCAGCGCTCAAACTTGCCATGGAGCTCACGTTCAGCATGCTCGCGTACACACTCCGGCACCCGCTGCGCCGGCCGAGCGAGTACACGACAGCGCTGAACCCGTACAACACCATCATCCTCACGTTCCTTGCGACCGTCCTCCGGGACCAGACGGCACGGGCCGCGCTCGAGCGCGCGGTGCCCTGGGACGACCTCGCGGCGTTCCTGAGCGGGAGCATCCCGCGGCGCGACATCCTGCGCGAGCACCAGCGCGTGTGCGCGGAGAGCGGGCTGCTGCTCACGAGCGGGTGCAAGCCTCTCCCGGAGGACTGGTGCATCCGCGGGATGGGCTGGGCGGGGAAGAAGGTGTTCGAGCGTGGGTTCTGGACGAAGGACGCGAAGACCGTGGGCGAGGAGCGCAACATCGAGGTCGAGGTGCTCGACAGCGTCGAGGTCGCTGGGCACGCGATGGACGGCGTCGTGGAGGACGAGGCGGACGAGAGCTCGGGTGACCACCTGCCCGATAAGCACCGCTGGGTGCGCCTGACGCGGGCGGGGCTCCGTATCGCCAGGGACGTGCACGGGTTCAAGTTCGTGCCGGCCTCGCCTGAGGATGGACGCCCGGCATGGCGTATTGAAGGGTCGTTGGCGGAGAAGGTTGCGCGGTGGCGGGAGGAGGAGCGGCGGGAGCGCGAAGCGGAGGAGGCGCGCATGCGGGGGACGAGGTGGGAGGACGACTCGATGGAGGTGGACGAGGACGAGGGCGCGCATGTGGAGGATGATCTGAGCGAGGACGCCGAGGACTACGAGGAGGACTCGGAGGAGATCCGGCGGCTGAAGGTGAGCCTTTCTCCCGGGTGCGATCATCTGCATGGAACTCGAGCTAACTCTGTATGTGTTTGCTGTACCTGCAGGCTCGCCGGCGCTATCTCCAGGCGCTCCTCGAATCCGGGCAGCACAGCGGTGGCGCCGCATCACAGCGCCGCTCGCGGGGCCCGTCTGCGAGGAAGTCGGAAGCTGCACCGCATCAGACTCTCCGGGTCGCCCCCGGGTACACCGTCCTGGTCGTCGACACGAACATCCTTCTCTCATCTTTGTCTGAGTTCTCCGGTCTCGTCGAGAGCGGCAAGTGGACCGTCGTGGTGCCTTTGCCTGTGGTGATGGAGCTCGATAGCCAGTCGGTGAACGCGTCTCCGCTGGGCCAGGCCGCAACGGCCGCGCTGCAGTACATCACGTCGCACGTGCGCTCGCACGCCGCGTCGCTCAAGGTGCAGACGTCGCGCGGGAACTATCTCTCGAACTTGAACGTGCGGACGGAGGAGATCGACTTCTCGAGCGGGGCGCGCGAGCGGAATATGGACGACCTCATTCTGCGTGCGGCTCTGTGGCAGGACGAACATTGGGTCGACCGTTCGGCGTTGCTTAAGGGCGATGGATCTGCGGCGAAGGATACGACCAGTGCGGCGAAGGTGGCTCTTCTGAGCTTGGACCGAATGCGTAAGTCCCATATCCGTCCGCCTGTGAGAAGGCCCTTGCTGAAGTTGTACGTGACTGCAGTCCGCCTCAAAGCTCGCTCGCGGCAGTTGTATGCGGCGAACGAGCAGGACCTCGCGTCAATACTCGCCACCGGCACATAGCCCACGAACCACCTCAACCGCTGCTTCTGTGAAATTCGGTGCTCAGCGCATTCTTTCAGTGTAGGCTCTGGCTTCCTCGCGTTCCCTCTCGAAGACCGCATCCGATGCAGTCTTGCCTTCGTGCACCTGGGACGAGGACTTTCTGCACTTGTCCGCGTGCGATCTGCAGCGTGCCGGGTGCGCACGCCAGATGAAACCCATGGCGAGGGCTCGCTGCGCAGATATCGCGATGGACGGACGTCGGCGTACCCCGCGGCACCGTTCTATTGCTGCCTACCCCGTCGCCACTTACCACTCACTACTTGCATTTGCATTGCACCCGCCCCGCGCCATCCGGCACGTATATTTATTCTTTCGCGTCATCAGCTTGTTGCATTGTCAGTCCAAACCCGCAATTTTTCACAGAGATCGTCACATAGCCCACGGTACTGTACCTCCGGTTGCATACCCTCACTACCCTGGCTGGCTCCTCCGGCCATCCTCTTTCTCCCTCTGTCTGTCTGCTCATCTCTTACCTCGTGTTGTCATAGCTACCATAACTACACTGTTCGTGCTTCGGTTCCTGTATCAGCATCTTCACTACCCACTAGCGCGTTTTGAGTGCAAGTTCGCTTTCCAGATGTAGTCTGCTTCTCGCCTTGAGTATGCTCGTGTGTCGGGCAAGGTTACCGGAGGCTGTGCTGACGCAAAGTACGGCCCTATATATGTATCCACGCCTTCAAGCATGCTGGCATCAAGCCAACTCCTAGCTTTCGCCTTACATGAATCCGATCTCAGCGAAGGTTGTCTGTTCAAGGGGACTCTAGTTTTCCATCATTTGTGTTTGGTTAGGACCCGTCGACGTGTACCGTATGCGGTCGGTGAGTGTGGTATGATCACCTACAAGTACGGTGGCAAAAACCTCATCACGTCAGGAAAGGCGACCCTCAGTAGAGCGCATAGCGACCCTTCTCGCGAATGAGCTGCGTGGTCTGCCCTCAATAGCTCCTGTTGCTTGGTCGTAACGTATGTGCGGCCGCGGCGGCGCCTAGTATCCGATATCGGTGCGCTCGACGCGTCTTGACACCACCGTAGCATTTTCGGTCAGTCTCTAAATCGGGGGTCGTCGTCGTAACGTCAGGGTTTTGATGTGCTGCGCTCAAGAGTTCACTCTTGCACCTGCCCGCATGGTGCCTGACAACTGGAACTTCCCGACTCCCGAGTCGCTCACCCGCCTCTTCGTCTCGAACTTGAATGCGTACGTCACCATCGTTGCCTTCAATTCAAGTACCTCGGCTCTGTTCCCAGTGCTTTTCTATGGAGTCCACGCGGTCGCTGACAGGCGACGAAGCAGGGCTTGGAATCCGCAGACATTCGCCTCGACGCCCGTCATCGTCACCAAGGTGCGACCGACAGTCTCCTGATAAAGCGAGTTACCGTATTGCTGAGCATGCCGCCTCAGGTTTTATGCCGAATATTGGCGTAGTATCAGCCCACTGTCGCCGTGCACGCCCGCACATTCCGTGCTGGCGACCATATAGTGCCGCAGCGGCTACGCGTCGTCAGTCATACAGGCGTCCCTTCCCCAAGAAGTCACGGTGGTACAGCTGCGCGACACCGCAATGCCCAAAAATGGGCCCGAACGACAAGGACCGGCTCCGGAAGTTCCGCGGAGGGTGGATAGGGTTGTAAGCAGCTACGTCCGAGACTACGCTCACGCGCAACGGATGTTGCGCATGTCCGATGGGCAGACCCACCGGGTCCGCTCGGAATTGCTAGGCCATTGCTCAGCACGCTTTGCTTCGGAATCATCAAAGGACTCTTCGGTCTCCGGCGCTCGCTGGACGATGACAGGTGCCGTACACTGACAAGCGTCACGCCTTACCTCTGAATCGGTTCCGCAAGCGCAGGTGGCCGTCATGGATGCCGCCAGACGCTGTAGGCCTGATGGACTGGGACAGTCTGCCCTGCGCTGGACGCTGCTGAAGACTTGCATGCCTTGGCCCGCTGCCAGCAGCGACCTGCAAACGTCATCTGGATCTGCATGACAGGAACTTGAAGGTGAGTATCAGAACAGACCCTGCAATCTGCCCGTCGCATGTCGTGATGACCAACAGTGCTCGCGTCTCCTGTCAGTCCCTGTGCTGGCCAATGCTGAAATTTCCGTTCTACCGAGCACCCGAGTCCGGAGCCTGCATAGCAAAGGGATATCGGAGAACTCCTACCGGTAATTGTTGGTTTTTGAAGTCTGATCTGGAACTTCACGGCCCATCGTCGGCCCATGGAGACGCCACGCAAAGGCGCAATCTATCTACTACCTAGGGGTCACGACTCGTCCTCCCGCATTTGCGAGAAGCCGGCGACACAACCGCTCAGAACCTGTTGCCGAGGTTTCACTCTCTGCCGCGAGACAGGTGTCGACTCGGATTCCTTCATCCGGTGCGGCGTGTCACTGTCTACACTTGTGGATACCGACCTCCCGATTCGGGCCATTCTACTTGGAACCTGCGTCCAACTCCATCCTATAGCCCGACTGCATACTGCACCTATCCCGCGGAACGACAGTGGGATATTTAGCCACTGGGCCCGGCATTGCATGAGCTGCCAGTGATACGGCGGCAGAGATGAAGGGGAATCTTACAGGGCAAGATGAGCGAGCTCTCAGCCCCTTGCTGAAGGGTACAGCATCCGGTATCCGCAAGACCCGTTTCACATTGCACGCAGACATGAAGCGTGGATCTGTCCGCTTGCGATCCCTCGATCCAACGAACCCCTGTAGGAAGTCCCATGTTTGGCTGTTACGTAGAGATGGACTGACCAACGATGATGCTCCCCAGATCCGACTTACTAGTTTTCATTGAAGGATCGGCGCTCCACAGAAAATAGCAACAGAGATGCCACCAGGGCTATCTATGCTGCGGGGCAACTCGTAAGACGCCCTGAACATGCACGTTGCCCACTGACATCATGTGCAATCATGGGTATGCAGATCCCTTCCCTGGAAAACGGCGCCCCATGGTTATTCGCTTCTGCTTCCCGTACCTGCGGGCGCTAGTATGGGACGGATATCTCAACGGCTTCAGTGGTTCCGACTTCCAGGGCCGCCTCCAGGGTCGCCTCTTGATCTCATGCCAAGCGAGCGCCCGTTCTGCTTCGCTTTACCTGTGGGTGCTACCACTCCGGCGCCGGGAACCGGCGGCTACCGACGCCAGTATTCCAAGCCTCGGAACCGGGCCATGACAGGTGACGTTGTCGTCCCGTCCTTGCCAGTCGCTGATGGGTAGCTGGTCGGTATCCGAGCTTTCGCTGCTCACCACCTCCCGGAGGTAGTGGGTGTACTGGGAAAGGGTCCGGGGGCAGCGGAGGTAGGCCGCCAGCCTCCAGTCTCGGCGGGTTTCTTCACAGAATGGCGATCCGATCATGGAGGGGCGCAAGGCGATTCCGACCTAGTTGCAATGCAGCACGGCTGTCTATCAGTATGATTCTGCGTCAACCCCCACGGCGTCTCGCGCAACTTCGATTCGTCGGGACAGCTCGTGTTTGACACCGGATTCTGCATCCTGGGCAAGCGCTTCACCAGCGCCATCTCGACCGCTTCCACGAATATCATCCCTCCGGCCCAGCGCCTTCGATTCGTATATAGCATGTAAGTCCATGGCGTCTTCTACAGGTCGCTCGTGGAAACACTCGCCCGGACCTACCTACCGCTGAGCCGTCTTCATCCCCTTCGACGACCGCTATGCGTCCCCTGAAGCTCTACGAACACCCCGAGTTCAAGGCCGAGCCGGAAGATGTAACGCTACTGTCCACAATATGCTTCGTACTCGCACTTGCCATAGCGGGAGCCATCTTCATCCTTGGATTCTCATGTCTATTGTTCTGGGACGACTGCAATACGAGTGAGTCGATGCTCCCCACAGAACTCCCGAACACCTGTTGAATAATGTGATTAGCCTATTACGCCTACACTTCAAGACCACATGTTCTTACCTTGCGCGAGCTGCTGCAGCGTTAAGCTGCCCCTAGCCCCGTGATTTTACTTGCAGCGGCAACGAGGTAGTACTCCAGGACATCCTCATCCCAGCTGGCACTCACTCTCGTCGATAGTAGAACACCGTTCGGTTGGATCGACTGCGATTGTATCACCACATGCGGCCCATCATGCCCACTATACTGCGGTGCCAGGCACGACCGATCCGCAGGCTGGCGGCCGCCCGCCCGGGATCCTCAACAAGACCCGGTCAAAACGTGCCGACCCGGGACGGACGATGTCCCACGTATCATACTACAGATCCCCACATCCAACCATATCTCTCCGCTGCTCTTCATTATTCTTATTACATTCATTGCCGCATCTGTATCAGTATGGCCTAGCACCGGATTAGAAGGACCTGACCGACGTTTCCTGTACCATCACCTCACAATCCTATACATAGCCAGGGCCATTTACCACTTTCCCAAGCGCTTGAAGCCTCAGAAATTTACTCTCGGTGCGGCAGCGGGACCAGGCCGCCCAACTCCTCGGGCTCTAGCTGCAGCCACATTCATAGTGATCCACACCAGTCCGCAGTATCAAGGATTGAATCGGATGTCGCGCTCAATCAGCGGTATGCGGACTGTCTGAAGTCAGCAGAACCGCAGCCGTCGACCAGCTGCTGTACCCGACGAATTGCTGCCGCTACCACCCCCGGAGCCCGGAGCACAGAAATCGCTGACTCGATTGAGTGCACGACCCGGGTCGAGCATGCGGGAACTACATAAACGAGTGTCCAGATGCCGATGAGTCCTACCCGGCCCTAACAAGCGCAGACAACGATATAGGCACCATCTGCACTTCCCGCATCTCCGTGACACCACCGCTGCCTGCTGATACACGCCCATCGGCACTGTCGACGCTGCTGGCCCTTGGTTCGCTAAACATGTCGTGCGTGCCGTCGTCCATTACACGCGTGCGGACAAACTGATGCCGAGTGGACTCTGCGGAGGCTCGGCGCGCTGGGAAGGTCATTGGTAAGGACAAGGGTGGAGCCGCGTCCCACCCCAGCCGCTCCTGCGCTAACTGTCTTTTGAGGAGCAGTAATCCGATGCAATAGGTCGCGCCGAACACCTCGGAAGGCCACGCCCTACCAGTAAGCAGGTGTGAGACGCAACGGCCATACGGAAACCTTACCACAGCCCATCCAATGCAGATTCCCGCCACTACGCTCCCACTCTTTGCACTAACGGCCGCGTCCCGAGCTACGCCGTTAATTGTCTATTGCAGCACGCGATGTGAGGTGCGCATTGGGTAATGAGCGACTGAGTAAGCGATGCTACTGCGCGCTCACCTCAAAGACAGACAAGCCGAAGATGGCCAGACCGAGCACCACATGCACTATGTTTCGCGGCGGATGCGGACGCGCAGCCTTGCGGCGGAGGTGCACTATCATCCCGAGGGCAACCTCGGTGATGTACAACGCAAACAGCACTACACCGCCGATCTATTCCCGGACATAGGCGGGGCACAAAGAGCGATGGTCAGCGAGTGCACTCGGTCGAGAGAAATAGACCGAGCGCCACCACCTGGTGCATAGTCACGACGTGCGCCTTTCCCTCCTGCGCCACGGCCAGCGGCCCGAGCGCCCAACCTACGCATACCGCTGGGATGCCAAGCACGACGTTGAGGATCCAATGCGCGGAGAGCCAGCGGGGAGTGAAGACGCGCGCCCAGCGAGCTACTAGCGTGCCTAGTGGCAGGAGGATCAAGAAGCCCGCAGCACAAAAGGCTGCATGAGCGACCAGGAGCCCGTTTGTGCGCTTTGGGGCCGGAGGCTGTGAGGACGACTGAGGCGACGTAGGGCGGAGCGCGGTCGCTGCCGTCGGGGTCGGGGTCGAGCCATTGAGTGCGAGGCTGGAGGCCGGCGTTGGGTCATCCTGGAACGTTTTCGCCAAATCGAGACTAAACTGGCCTGCATCCAGGTGCTGCTCGATGCTGGACGCGGGATCAGCGCCAGGTATAGTCACTCCGAACGCCCAGATTAGCATTTGCGTAGTCTGATTGTCCTTCGGGATGTCGAAGGCGAGTATGGGAGAATCGTTGGGCAACTACAGATGGCCAGGCGCGGCGCGAGTTATGGAGCTATTCGCTCATGTAGATGCTGGTAGACGCACCACAGAGGTATTGCTAAAGGACGATAGCACTGCTCTCCGCGCGGGCGATGCCAATGGGGTAGGCTCGACGAGCCCTGTGGCCTGTCGTTGTGATAGCAGTACCGATCCATCTGGATTCCGCCACATGATGACCATGGGTGTATTGACCATCTGAGCCCCGAAGCCACTGCAGAATAGGAGAACGAATGAGCGTCCGTGTTTCATTGCGGGCGATACCTCCACCACCACCACTTACACTGCCATCCACCCAAGTTGGTTCAGGGACTTCATCGCATCTACAAATTAGAAACCCTCAATGAAGTGATCCTCTCGTGCGCTCGAGCACTACCCACAGGTGACTGTCGAGGCGTTGACCGTTGCGCTTACGCACATCAGAGTCCCACACCAGGAGTCGCCCTGAAGCGCCGATACCCCAGGATACCAAGAAGGCATGCATGCTAACAAGGTTAATACCAGCGACTTTGGGAGACGAGCCAAGGAAACGGTCATCTTGGTAGGTGACCAAGGTTAGGGCGCGATGGACGTGGTTGGAGGAACGGGGGCAAGGAACCGTCTGTGCTGCCTCTACGGTCAACACGGACGTGTCCTGTCCCTTCTCATGGTCGGCACCCGCCCACGATACGTACTCATGATTGGGAAGAATTGGATGGAGCTGGAAGCTTGGCATTTGCACTTATCCTCTCATCGCGAAACCGTGAGAGCGCTTGACGTTCGTCACCCGCTACTCCAGGAAAGGAAGTGGAATCACAGACTTGCGTGCGAACTTCTAGACTACATGCTGAGCTAGGTTGTACAGATGGTGTGCACTCGACTTCTTCCCTTGTATGCGCATCTACTCGAAGATCCACTTGGCCTGGTCGTGAGCGTACTGGACAATACCCTCGGGGAACCAGCTGTGGACATGGTTAGATCAGCGAGATTGTACAAGGTGCTGTGCAGATACTCACAGCGATATCTCCTTCTCAGCGTTCTCGACGGAGTCGGAGCCGTGGCAGATGTTACGGCCAACAGCGAGGGCGAAGTCGCCACGGATGGTGCCTGTTGAACGAGGTTCAGTTCAAGGACCGGGGCTACACCAAAGCGAACGTACCAGGAGCAGACGCGAGGGGGTTGGTCGCGCCGAGCATGGCACGGCCGGTCTTGACCGCATCGAGACCCTCCCAAACCATGGCAACAACGGGCCCAGAGGCCATGTACTTGATCAGGCCGGGGAAGAAGGGCTTGCCCTTGAGGTCAGCGTAGTCTATAGGCGCGACCTATCAATTTGGAGCCGCCCGAAACATAGATCGAGGGAGACATACGCTTCTCGAGGTGCTCGGGGGTAGCGTGGACGAGCTTGAGGGCAACAAGCTTGAAGCCGCGCTGCTCGAAGCGGCTGATGATGTTGCCGACGAGTCCACGCTGGACGCCGTCGGGCTATAAGTTGCATGCATTCAGTAATCCAGTCCTTTTTGACGCGAAGCCGCTGAACAAGTTTTGCGTACCTTGACCATGATGTAGGTGCGCTCGCTGACAGACATGGCGATTGTTGGGGTGGGCTGGGGGAGATGGAAGAAGATGAAGAGATGGAGGAGGAGAAAGAGGACGACCGATGTTTTATACATCTCGGCTTCGATCTTTAGCAGGCCCTGTTAATCGCTGCCAAATCGGGCAGGACAGCGAGGATCTCCGCCACCGGTAACAAACAGGCACAAATAGGGCTCGGAAAGAGTCGCGGTGTGCGGAGACGTCGGCGCCCAAAGACGAACGCTGCACAGACAACGATGACCATCGCTGGCCCCCTTGGTCCCTCTCTCGCCCCTGCCATCCGCAGGAACCGTACTCTCTACCAGTGGCTCAAGCCGGTCGCGGACTGGTATGCCAACGTCTCCGGTTACAGAAAAGTCGGCTTGAAGTACGACGACCTCCGTACGTCACTTTTCATCTCCTTGGTCGGCGCGGGGTCATGAACCGGATATTTGCAGTCGTTGAAGAGCGGCCTGATGTTCAGCGGGCGAGTGGTCTTGTTTCTGTTATGCAAGATGACGTGTGTTGACTGTTCTCTAGGCTTTGGAGCGTTTGACTCCTCGTGAAGCGTACGACCGTGCCTTCCGCTTCAAGCGCGCGTCCCACTGCAGCGTTCTCCACGACGTTCTCCCCAAGAGCGAGTGGACGAAGCCGTCTGAGGTACGCACGCCCCCTCGCATTTCTATCCAGCTGACGTGATGTGGGTCCAGGACGTCCGTTATCTGAAGCCGATTGTCGAGGACGTCGAGCGCGAAGAGCTCGAGCGTCGCAAGTGGGACAGTATGGCGGTCGAGCGGAGGAGATAGACGTCCCGCATATTGCAGACTATACTTGCTACAGCAGACGAGCTTTCCCCTCGTCACCTAATGCACTCCGTTCTCTGGCCTTCGTCGGAACGCCCGCCCAGCTCTGGGTCCAATCAGAATCCAGGTATATCAATAGCGCTCGTTTCCAAAGCCATTCGGCGGCGACGGCAACCTCTTGCGTGTCACTCGCTCGCGATTGAGGCCACTATGCTGAGCGTATAGACCATTCTATAGAGCTGAAGTACAAGCAAACGGACTGCATTCTATCATGACACCCCTTACTTTGCCACCAAAGTTCTCCTAGAATCCGACTCGATCACAAGTGGTTGCCGCCGATCGACTCGATGGCCCTCACGAGGGGGGAGACGACCTCGCCGCCCTTCTTCTTGTAGAAGTCGACGACCTTCTTGCCGACCTCCGCGATGTCTGTAATGGGACCGCCTCAGTCGGGGTGCTGAAATTGACGATGAATAGACGTACTGGGGCCGGTGAGACCGAACTTCTCGTACACCTTTTTGTAAGGGCCAGATGCACCCCAGCCAGTAAGGCCATATGCCTGGGCGAGCAGCCTCAGTATCGATGGGCAGGCACAAGAGCAAGACGTAAGACATACCTCATGACTGTACTTCTGCCACCCAACGGTCTATCGATAGGCATGAGCGATTGCTTCTCCAGAGATCTCGGAGAATCAAAGGATACTTACCGAGAGAGCCTCGACGGCTAGGATAGGAGCACCGCTGCGCAGCACGCTGAGCTTGTACTCCGCAGGCTGCAGATCGAAGATCGACCAGCACGGCAAGCTGACAACGCGGGCCTTGATGCCTTCGGCCTTCAGCTTCTGCGCCGCCTCCAGCACAATCGACACTTCGCTGCCCGTGCTGACGAAGGTGAGGTCCTCGCCCTCGACCTCATACACGACGTAGCCACCCTTGAGCGCACGTTCGATCGTCGAGCCCTCCAGGTTAGGCAGGTTCTGCCGCGAGAGCGAGAGGATCGAGGGCGTGTGCTTGCGCGTGAGCGCGGAGTAGTATGCAGCGGACGTCTCATTGCCGTCAGCAGGGCGCCAGAAGTCAAGGTTCGGCATCGCGCGGAAGTGGGCGGCGGTCTCGATCGGCTGGTGCGTGGGGCCGTCCTCACCAAGACCGATGGAGTCGTGCGTGGCTATCGATGAGGGTGAGCATATACTGGGAACGTGTTAGCAGGAAGGTGCTAACCGATCCAGAGGACCTGGTGCCCGCTGAGGGCTGAAAGGCGTACGGCACCCGCAGCGTATGAGACAAAGTTCTACCATGTCATGTCAAACGCGAAGCGCTGGGAGATCACAAACGGAACGTACTAAGAAGGTCGCAACGAAGGGGATGATACCGCCGTACGCGTGCAGACCGTTCGCGATCGCACCCATGCCGTGCTCACGCACACCGAAGCGGATGTACGTGCCCTTGTAGCTGCCGAGACCAGTGCTCTCAGGCTGGAAGTCGATCATCGTCTTCGTCCTCGTCAGGTTGCTGCCAGTCAAATCGGCCGAGCCGCCAATAAGCTCGGGCAGTTTCGGCACAATGGCGGTCAGAACGAGCTCGGAGAGCTTGCGAGATGCCTGCGCCGCGTCGGACGGCTTGTAGACAGGAAGGGACTTCTCCCAACCGTCAGGAAGCTTCCCGGCGATCCGGCGCGTCAGCTCTGCGTGCTCAGTGGGGTACTTCTGGGCATAGGACGCGAGTAGGTCGTTCCAGGCTGCCTCGAGCTTCGCACCACGGGCAGCGACTTCGTGGTAGGCGTCGTAAGTTTCTTTAGGGACATAGAAGGATTGCTCAGCAGGAAGGCCGAACTTGCTCTTGAGAGCCTGAATATCATCAGGCTTCAAAGCTGTGGCACGATCGGCGTAAGCACTCCCAAGTACGGCTAAGTGGGAAATTCTCAAGACATACGAGAGCCGTGAACACCGTGAGTACCCTGCTGCTTGGAACCGAAACCGATGGTGGTACGGAGACGGATGAGCGTAGGCTTGTTCTTCTCCTTGCGAGCCTCTACGATGGCATTGTAGATCGCCTCAAGATCACTGTAGAGAGGTAAGTGTGCCATTCAGAGGACAGAAATGTCTGGCGCACCTGTCGCCGTTGTCGACATGGAGCGTCTGCCAGCCGTATGCCTGGAAACGCTTCTCGACATCCTCCGTGAACGCGACGGCGGTGTCCCCATCAATAGATATGTCTGCGCATCAGTTAGCAGGCCCGTCCATCGTTCTGCGATATGCAGCGTGGGAAGCTCACGGTTGTCGTCGTATATCTTTACGGCGCAATCAGAACGGATCATACAGAATTCGTAAAGGAACTTACCGCGATCAGGTTGCCCAGCTGCAAGTGACCGGCAAGCGACGCGGCCTCACTTGCAACACCCTCCATGAGACAGCCGTCACCGGTGAAAACTACGCCTACTAGTTAACCGCCGTCGCGGCAATGTGATTGCAACAGCGGACGCACCATAAGTGTAGTTGTTGATGAGGTCGAAGCCATCCTTGTTGAAAGTCGCGCCCAAGTGCGCCTGCGCAATGGCGAGACCGACACCGTTGGCGAAACCCTGGCCAAGGGGACCGGTGGTAACCTCAATACCGTCGGTGTGGCCGGCCTCAGGGTGACCAGGCGTCAGTGAGTCAATTTGACGGAACTGCTTAAGGTCGTCCATGGACAGCTTGTAACCCAAGAGGTGGAGCAAGATGTATTGGAGCGCGCAACTGACGCACGACGTGCCGTCAGCATCCCTGCGAATTTACGCGTCTTACAGGATGCACACTCACGCATGGCTATGGTATGAGCGCGCTTGGTCAGATCGTGCTATGCGCTTCAGACAGGACTTACATACCCATTAGACAAAACGAAGCGGTCGCGGTTGAACCACTTGGAGTTCTTGGGGTTGGCGTTGAAGAAACTGGCTCCGGAGTGAGCGGGATGTTTTCAGCACACAGAAATGAGCATACCGAGTGAAAAGGACATGGGCGACGGGCGCCATCCCCATGGGGGCACCTAACCATCTCTCAGTCTTGCGTGTCCGGGATTCCGCCGACTCAGTAGGCTACACACCAGGGTGACCGGAGTTGGCCTTGCCCACGACATCCGCGGCTAGTGCACGGATGGTCGCAATGGCGATGTCGTCCGCGGGGTGGGCAGTGAATTTGGACATGGTGGGATGGAGAAAGGATGGGGAGACGCGGATTAGAAATGGGAGCTATATACTCTGGGGCCGGGTCACGACTCTTGATATCTAATCGGGCATCCAGAGCGCCCGCTCTCCTCCCAGCGCCTCGCCGGTCCGACTCTCTCCCCCGTCCTCCATCTCCGTCCACGCCTTGCCGTCCCTGCCTCGCTCTCAGGCGAGTCTGTGCGTGGTTTCGCATCAGCTCCTGAGCCCCAGGGCTTCCAAGGTCCTTCACGTACGAGCACGCAGCATGCACCCGCAGCTGACCGAGAAGAAGATAGGTTCGCATCCTCCGCCTGGTCGTGTTGCTACAACCCCATACACGGCATCATGCCGTGGTACTGACTCATCGCTTTCTCATAGTCTGCTTGGAGTTCATTCAGGCACTGGATGCTTGTCACGCCAATGGGTGGTACCGGTGGACGGGTGCTTGTAATCAGGCAAAACAGGACCTGAATATGTGCCTCAGGAAGGAGGTAAGTCCGTGACTGCCTTCTTCACGCCTACAGCAGGAGGTTCAATCTGTACACTCCAGCGCATCGATCGCACTGCCAAGAATCGTGAGGAAGCCAAACTACGGCGGCAGAAGGCTGAACAAGCCTGGAAGGAGCTCCATGCCGAGTAAAGCTCCTTGCCTGGTCGCCTCTTGATGCATCCCGGTCTCGACTGCGGTACTCGATTGTCTTCCTCGATGCTTTAGCCTTCAGACCGACCTGAAGGTACCACGGCCCTTGCACAATTGGGAACCGCTGTTTCCCACAGGCTGGATGACACTCAGCCGGCCGACGCGCGGGCATGCAACCATTCGTCGAACTGCATAAAGGACATCATGCGGCATGCCTGGTTTGTGCATATACATATATCCACACATATCATTCCCTGTGTCCTGCTGCAATATGTTGACTGCCGACAATGGAGTGGGGGCAGTCGTTGGGATCGACTGAAGGAACCTCAGTGCCGCTTCCATGGTCTCCGTGAACACCAAGTATGATCCTTCTCAGCAGAGCGTCCGCCACAATCTTGTGGACGAGCGACGACGCATGCAGCTCATCGACCCATACTTCGCCGTCTTCGGCAGCGACATCGTCCTGGGTGAACCCGTACCGCTCGGGATCATCTAAGAGGTCAGTAAAGACCGCATGGGATGAGAAGACGAGGACTGTCGCCGATGACGTTTCCTCAGCGAACTTCTTGGCCTCCGAATGGAGCAAGATATTCCAAGCATTAGCGCGCTCCTGCAAGGTATGACTCATGGATAATGCTGGGGGCTGAGTGAGTGCTGCTCTTCCGGAAGTACTGCCATGACTGACCTCCAGGAAACCGTCCCATAGGTGGAACGTCTATGAAGATGAAATTGCGAGCCCCGGCCTTGACATACAGGTCGTGCGCGGCGTCCATGAGAGTTTCCATATGTGGCTCCAAATCGTCTTCGTCTGTTTGCCCACAGTCGTTGATGCCCAAGAAAATAACTGGCGCGGCTGTAAGTGTTCCGCTAACTGGTCGAATGCGCCTATCACGCACTATATGTCGTGCTTTCCGGATCAAGCGCGGGTGGAGAGGTCGGAGAGGCCTTCTTCGGGAACTCCGTGAAGAATTGTCCTAGTTCGAATGCAAGATCGTCCTCGACGGTGGCGCCAGAGAAGGCGTAGTTGTGCATGGTGGCGCTTGACATACCCGGATGCTCACGGATATAGTCCACCTACAGAATGAGCCTGAGGAGACGACGGTAGTCCCCTTGACTCGCAACTGACCCATGTCTTCGCAGCTACCCCATCGTCGTCTGCCTTCTCTTGACCTGCCTCCATCGGGGCCGGGGCACTGTATGAATCGCCACTAACAATTCACTTGAGCTAGGCTCCGGGCCTTCAAACAGGGCACGCACAATACTACTACATATCGAAGCGATTCGAGACCCCGCCACGCCGTGCGTACGATAGCCACGGGGAGTTCACCTGCGCCCCCGATGCAGCGGATGTTAGTCGGCGTGCTCGAAAGTAAAAGCGACAACATGGGGCGTACGGCACACTTCTGGCGGACAAAAGACCTCTTCAAGTTGTCGATCGCCCTCCCGTGGAGTGTTCTTTGGCCTGGAGGGTCGCCCAATCTTGCGTGAATGCTCTGTTCCGCAGCCCTCGTCCTCGGGCTTCCGTTTCGACGTAGAAGCGGGATGCATAGCCGTACAGTTCGATGTACCTATACCTTCAGGTCTGATACAAGTATAGGACCGCAACACGAAGCGCGTCGGTCGCAGTGGGGATCATGGGAAGCCATCCGAGTGGTGTTCATGCCCCCGCCACGAGGGTTCACGTTCACGTGACGCGTCTCACGCACGCGCGACGCGACGCGTTCGGGCGCTTCTTGTGATGCTTAACCACATCCGTTCACGTTGAGCAGGATCCCGCTGGAAATTCGCTTGCCCGGGTAAGTAATGCAGATAAATCCCACACTTATGGGGAAGTCTCATGCACAGCTCTGTGAGTTCATGGAGGCACCCTTTTCATAGAGATGAAGTGTTGACTCGACACTGCTAGTAGTATTCATTATACCTTTGGAACTGCGAAGCACTCGCCATTGCAAGCGACATCCCATTCTCCACCTGCTGCAATATTCGCCTCCACTATACGCTTGTACGCGTGCAAGTCTTCCAAGGACACCTTGAACCCGCCGCAGATTATGAGGACGACGTTCGCAGGGCCCTTTCCCTCGGATCGCGGTACCAGCTTGTCGAAGACGGTCCGCTTGTACGCAAGCGAGACCGTGGAGGAGCAAGCAAGCTCCAAGAGCATTTTGTGGTCCTCTTTAAGTAGTCAGTGGAAGACGATGGATGCGACACAGCAGGGAGCATGCGGACCTGCGAAGTTAAGCGCAGCTTGCATCGCCATCTCGTCTGGGACGCATACGCTCCTGACACCGCCTTGCCTTTGCAGCGCCTTCTTGACAACCGCCGCAGACGGGCGGGATGCACCGAGAGATGTGGCGCGCGAGGTCAGACAGGAGAGATGGGCTACCGTCACGTCGTGTTCAGCGACTCGCACCGCTCTTGTGCCAGCCGGTATCGATCTGGATGTCAGGTCTCCAACGAATGGTCCCTCGTTCAGGGAAAGCGACTGATAGAAACAGTTGGAGCCATGCGTCTCGACGGTTACCAGCGGCACTGTGAGACAAGGTTAGCCAGCACGAAGAAAGAATAAAGCAGCCACAGACCATCGTCCCAGCCGACCGCTTTGCAGCCTTCGATCACGCCGCCTGCAAGACCTCCTCCACCTAGGCTGCAGAAAATGGCATCTGGCTTCACATTAGCTGGGAGCTGGTCTTTGATCTCGTGGACCATGCTAGCATAGCCTTCCCACAAGATGGGGTTGTCGTAGCTTGGGATCAAGAGCCTGTAAACTCGATAAGTATAATCGCAGAGGGCTGCAGCATACGTCGTTGGCTCCTCACGCTTTAGGTTCTGCCTGCAGCGCAGCCCGCGCACGCTCCAGTGCTTCTGGATAACAGGTGCCTTCTTCGACCACCTCCGCACCTTCCTTGCGCATGAAGTCAATCGCTGACCGATTCACCCCATGAGGCAGGTACACGGTGCAACGGAGCTTCAGGATATTCGTGGCACAGGCAGCAGCGATCCCGGCGTTGCCTGAGGATGCAATGATGAGGCGGACGTCTGGGCCGTGTATGCGCAGAGCGTGCTCCACGAAATGGGTGATGCCCCGGAACTTGAAGGATTGGCAGGGTTGCAGCGTCTAGACGGGTCGTCAGCGTGCTTCGGATGAGGATACTCACGAACAACTATATAACGAGACTTACCTCTAGCTTGAGATATACATTGCACTGCAAAAGGGACGAAATGTGAACCGAGCGTATGAGAGGCGTCTCGAGCCAAAGCTTGTTACGATATAGGTCGTCCTGAACGTCGCTTCCAGCCATGTCTTGAAGACCTGAAAACTCTGCCGTAAGAGTTACAAGTGCCCGTCTACTAGTATGCGGCTTGGGTTTCCCGGCAGCCTCACTCTCCCGCCAATCGTTCCTGAGCGCCAGTAAAGCTGCTGCTTGTGACTCAGGGCCTTCCTTGACGCAACATGGTGAATGATGAGAATTCGATGACTCGTGCCCTTGACCGGTACAGTGATGGTAGCTCGTGACGAATCATCTTGTGGCCACGCCGCTGACCCCATATCAGAAGGTCTCAACAACCTAGCTCTTACCAGATACTTGACGATGACGGGCGATTTCCATCCACGTTACGCATGCAGCATGATACGCCTCGTGAGAGTGAGTGCCAATATGTAGACTCGGAGTTCATGTAGTGATGGACTACTACTGCAGTCACACAATCTTCGGTCTAGAAGTTCTTGTTTGGATCGTAGTATACATGTTACTTTGTGAGCCTTGCAGTTGTACTACCACTGGAGATCTCAGGAGGACCTGAGGCTACTCTCACAACATCAACGACACCTCTTCCTCTCCTTGGGCAACGGACACCCTCCTCTCCAGGCCACCAGCACGGTACGTCACCGAGTGCAGCCCAACTTCTCCATTCGCCACGCGTACGAGCAGCTTCCCGTCTCGCAGCGTTGCCTCCACAACCCCAGCGATGGCGGGCCCCTTCCCAGCAGGTACCTCCGCTTGCACGGTCTGTCCTTCGTCCAGCTCGTAGACCTGCACCTCCACGCCTTGCGCGAAGTCATAGTCCGGGCGGCCGACGTTGCTGGGGCCGAGGCATAGCACGCTACCCTGGCGCACCCACACAGGCAGCTCGTTGATCGGTACGACTTCCTTCACCCAGGTCGGGCCCATCTGAGTGCGCGACGGATGGAAGAACGAGGTCCAACGGCCGGCGGGAAGGTAGTACTCCGACTCCTCTCCATCTGGGACGAAGACGGGGGCGACGAGGAGGTTGGGCCCTAGCATGTATTGTCTATCGAGGTGATGCGTGGTGCGGTCCTCGAGGAACTCGATGAACATCGCCCTTTGCATCGGGTGACCCTTGGTGTTGCCCTGGAGCGACTGCGGGAAGCTCGTGATGAGAACGTACACTGGAAGAGCGACCCCCAACATACAAGTTGATAGAGATATGGCATGAGCCTGTGCTTCGCGTCGAGGAATTTCGCCATGTAAGCAGCCGCAGCCTCTCCGTACTGCCAAGGCACTCTGTAGGACATGGACCCATGCAGACGGGAGTGTGACGAGAACAGCCCATACGCCACCCAGCGATTATAGATCTCTGGTGGAGGATGGCCCTGTAAGGCGTCGTCAGCCAGAGGCGACCACAGAGGACTAGTTCAGGAACGACATACCTCGAAACCGCCAATGTCGTGAGAGGCGAAGGCGAAGCCCGAAAAAGTCAAGCTGAGCCCGCCACGGAGCGTCTCAGCCATTGCTTCGAACGTCGATTCACAGTCCCCACCCCAATGCTAGAAATCAGTGGGATTGGTCTGTAGTCCGATCTGCATGGGATGCTACAACTCACAACCGGGAACCTACAGGCAAGCATGTCAGCATAGCAAAAGCACCATAATGCCAAGACTCACCTCTGACCGCCAGCAGTTGCAGATCGCGCGAACACTACCGCCTCACCCTTGCCGAAGCGGCGTTCCAACAACTGGAAGACCATCTCGTTGTAGATAACGGAATACGTGTTATGGACGCGCTTCGGATCCGAGCCATCATGGAAGACGACATTCGCATGTGGGATACGCTCGCCGAAATCCGTCTGTCAGATCAGCAATTTCCTCGGTTAGTTGGCTATGATGAATCTCCTGATTATCTCGGGTCCTTACCTTGAACGTGTCCACACCCAGATCCACGAGAGCATCCAATTTGGCTTCGTACCACTTCCGCGCTTCCGGGTTGGTCACGTCGACGACACCCAATCCAGGTTGCCACAGATCCCACCTGCTCCCAGGTCAACCCTCAGATCTCAGAGGGATTACGCAGCGGGCTTACTGCCAAGGCGTGCCATCCTTACGCTTGATTAAGTAGCCCCCTCGCACCGCCTCTTGGAAGATGGGTGAAAGCTGCGAGATGTATGGGTTAACTGTTCGAGCGGTGAAAGGTCAGCGTATGCCAGCCCGGACATAGACGGAATTGCGCACTCCAGACGCAGATCTTCACCCCGTACTTCTGCTTGATCTCAGACAGGTAGGCTTTCGGATCAGGGAAGTTATCGGGATCAAATGTGAAGGAGCACCTGGATCCAAGCTTAATCAGGGCGTTGCCTCACAAAGGACGTCGAGATGGATGACTATACCATTCGTATTGCTTCATCCAGAAACAGTCGAGATGGAACACGCGGACAGGGCAATTCCTGGTCTGCATTCCTTGCAAGAAGCTGGAGACTGTCTTCTCGTCATAAGACGTCAGGAAGGAGGTTGAGAGCCATAAGCCGAACGTCCAGGAGGGCAGCAGACTATAGCACGTCATATGTCAGTACAGTGCATGGCTAAACTGTCCAGGTCACCTACGCCGGACGTCCGGTCATACGCGTGTATCGCTCTAATATCTGTTTCGCATCGGTCAGCAAACTTCCCCCGACGTCAAATAAGCTCGCGCACCTCGAGAGGGGTTGGTCCATAGATCACGAAGTACTCCAAGCTCTCACCGGCAACGCTTGCACCGACACGGCTGACCTTCTCGCTTCCCACTTCGAACTCGACCTCCCCAGGGTGGTTCACGAACACGCCGTAGTTGCGGTTGGTGATGTAGAAGGGAACGCATTTATAGGCCTGTTCGCTAGACGTCCCGCCGTCCTGGTTCCAGATACTCACAGACTGACCTAAGCATTCGTCTCAGCCGCATGAAGGATACCCACAATATAGGAAATGGGGTACCGTTCTTAACGAAAGCGCCAAACTGCTCTCCGAGGCCGAATATGAGCTCTCCAGGAGAAAGGTTGAGTTCTGAATTGATGTAACGGACTGTCTCCGGAGGTACTTCCGGGCGCGGATTGGAGCTCACGTCGGTCGTAAGGCATGAACTGTTCGACGCGCTCCGCAGCGTCCACTTGTACGGAACATCATACACCGCCTGGTGCTTAAAGCCGGCAGCAGTGAGCGTGCGAGTCGGAGACTTGAACGTGATCGTATACGGGTTCTGGGTGATCTCTGCTGACAGACCACCGGTAGTGACGGACCAGGTGTTCTCGGACTTGGAGAGCGAGACTGCAGGAATCGGCGGGTCATCCGGGAAGAGCGCTATGTTGGGTGTAGGGTCGACGTGCTTGAAGTGCTCGATCTTGACGCCTACCACGCCTTCTGTGGGCGAGTACACCCGGACGCTGAGCACAGGCCCTAAGAGCACATCATGAGCAACCGCGCGCGAGAGCGGGATATGCACTGCGTACCAGCCAAAGTATCACCTCGGTGGCGGATCGCTTTTGTGGCTACCTGAAGGTTAAAGCCATCGCCGTCTTCGAGACCCTGGACGACCTGCAGCCCGAAGGAGGGCTTGACGCCACTCTTCAGCAGCCAGAACCCGTCGTTGAAGCGCATGATGGCTCGGATGCGGACTCGGGCATCTCAGCAGTGCGATATCCCGCCCTTTATACTGATCCAGGGCTAAGCTGGCAGCGAAGTCCACTGAACGGCCCGCAGCTTACCGTTGGCGAGGTGCAGGGAAAGATCGCAAGGTGGACCACATCTTGGGGCCCGGATTAACAACGGCGGAACCTCACAGTCGAGTACAGACCCATTTCAAGTGATTAGGCTTTGCACATGATGATTCCGACGACCAATCCAGATTCCAGGATCTGTTCGAACTAATGAATGAGCTAGCAAGCATGTGAGTCCGAACTTCGCGATGAACACTATCAAGAGCGGGAGAGGGCAGTTGGACGCAGAGGGCCACGGGTTGTAACCATGCCGTTGCCGCGAGCGCGTCCGGAGCTCGCGGACCCGCATCCGGCGGCCCATCTTGCCCGCTCATCGCCTTCGATCTGACTCAGTGCCAAGGGGTCCTGGATTCTGCACCAACCGCTTGGATGACAAAGCAGGAGGGCACGATATATAACGTAGCCCTGTGAAGTAACAGTAGGAGAGAAAGCAGCAGGTTCGCTATCCGAGTCATGGCGACCTCTCAGGAAGACGTATACCGCGAGAAGCTTTGGCTGGAGACACCCCTCATCCGCTCGGTGCACATCTCATCATTGCTAGATTGCAACGTCTATCTCAAGCTAGAAGTCAGTATCTCAACATTGTAGTACGATCACAACCTTGCAAACCGACTGACCAACCCCACAGACACTGCAACCCTCACAATCCTTCAAATACCGTGGCATCTCCCATTTTGCCCAACATGCCCTCCATACTCACGGCCCGGACGTTCACCTCATCATCGCCTCCGGAGGAAATGCAGGGCTTGCCGCAGCTGGCGCCGCGAAGGTCCTGAAGCTCCGGTGTACGGTGTACCTGCCTCACGGAGTGAACCAATCAACTATCGACTTCCTGCGCAAGGAAGGCGCAAAGGTCGTCATCGCAGGAAACTACTACCTGCAAGCACTCCAGCGTGCGCAGGAGGCGGTCCAAGCAGAGCAGAAAGCGTAAGGACATCGTTTCATACATTGACGCGTCACTCACACCGGAGGGAATAGGGTGATGGTTCCCGCTTACGATGACCCTATCGTATGGGAAGGACACGCGAGTATGATTCACGAGATCAAGGTCCAGCTGCCAGAGGGAATAAAGCCGGACGCCATCTTCTGTAGTGTAGGCGGCGGTGGCCTCGCAGGCGGTATCATGGAAGGTTGCGAAGCTGTCGGCTGGGATGATGGTGAGAAAGTATCTATCATCTCGAGACTTGTAGTGTGCTGACCTTGCCCAGTGCCCCTTGTTACTGTCGAGACGCACGGCTCAAACTGTTTCTATCAGTCGCTGTCTCTGAACGACGGCCCCTTCGTAGGAAACGTAAACACCAGACAGGTGCCCGAAGGCACCAGGGCAGAACGGTGTGCCGAGCATAACGTGACAGTCGCTCACCTGTCCTCCCTGACGTCGCGTGCGACGTCTCTTGGCGCCTCGTCGCCTTCCGCTGCGATTGTGAAAAAGGCGCTAGAGAGAAAAGGGGGTGTTAGGAGTGTATGCATCTCGGACGAGATGGCCATGCAGGCGGCGCTAAACTTTGCAGGTCTGTCCCTCCGAAGCAGATTCCACTCTGCCCGGCACTGACCGATCGTTCCAGAGGATCACAAGACTATGGCCGAGCTCGCGTGCGCTGCGACCATTGCTCCGGCGTACAAACCGACCCTCTTTAAGAGAGTGGTACCAGAGGCGAACAAGTCCGCAAACATCGTCCTCATCGTGTGCGGCGGTTTCAAGATTTCGCTCGACGACCTGAACGAGTACAAGCGAATCGTGGAAGCGGATTGTACAGCGGGCGGGGACTGGGACGTTGCATACAACGGTGAAGTGTTCGAGGTTCCGAAGGCAGAGTGAAGAGTAGATTGTGCAGAGGTAGAAGTACAATGCGAGTGCGACAGCAATTAGAGCGGCGTAAACGGGGGGCTATAGAGGAAACGATATCTGGCCTCCATGAGTATTGAGGGGGGTGCATACGGACGAAGAGACGGCTTACCGACAAGTCTCGCAGCTCACTTCTGCTGTGCTGCTGCCGCTGCGGCGGCAGCCTCAGCTTCCCGCTGCGCCTTGCGCTCGAGATTTCTCGCCCTGATCTTCGCCAGCTCCTCTTTCAGCGTCGTAGAGTCCGTGGGGATGTTCTGAAGTCGTGTCATGCGCGCTCTGTGAATGGAACTCGCAGGCAGGCACGTACAGTGTTGATTCGGTGTTCAGGGGGAAAGATCTTCTCCTTGTACTGAGCGGCCCGCGTATGAGTTACTCACGAACATCGTTCTGGTGCAACCAGTGTTAACATACCGGGAGCACGTTCTTAGCATACCAGTCTGGGTTGCCGTAGTGCACCAGCATAACCACTGGGAAGAAGACATACACAGCGAACTTGAAGACTTCGAGGTTCGGGCCGCCCATGTCGAGACGTGATTATAGCTAGCTGCGACTGAAGTGGCAGTTACAAGAAAGCAGCAACCGGAGCGAAGAACAGTCACGGCGAGCGCTGGGTAGGGTAGTCCGTGCCGAGCTGAGCCGGACGGTCGTTTACAAGCGCCCGCATACGGCCGGAGTGATCGAGACCGTGTCTCGCCCAATAAGGCAGGTCTATTCATTCACAGAGTGGACAGTGCGCAGTCGTTCAAAACCACCCACACATCTCCCAGTCGCCGCGAGCCGCATTCACTCCATTGGCGACCCGGAGCTCGTAGCGCAGGTTCACACGTTAATGGGTCTCAGGCACAGGCGGGATGACAGGGGTGGGTATAATGCTGTATTGACATCGGGGGCATGGTAAGAAAGCAACGTGGCGGACATGCTCGCTCTACGAGATTCTGAGGACAAATTACAAGCAGTGTCGTGAAAGGTCCTGGATATTATCTCCGTACGCTGACCACGTCTAGTGAGACCTAGCAGACATCGTGATCGTCTACTTCTCCAGCTGATCACGCGAAGAGCATCGCCGCGCCGAGGGCAACAAAGGCCGTCACAGCACCGGAGGCCGCCAAGCCCATCGCGCCATTCGAACCAGAGGAGCCAGAGGAGCCCGAGCCCGATGAGCCCGATGATGCACTGCCGGAGGCAGACGGGGGAGCGGTGGCAACAGCGCCAATACCGCCGGTCACTGGACCATTGTCTTGCAGCTGTGATCATAGGTGTGAGTCGACCCTGCGACAGATACAAAGGCATCCTCAAGCTCACCGTCTGCTCATTGCTGCCAACCTTGAGCGCGGCCGCCATCCAAGCGTCGAAGGTGTTGCCGGTTGATGGTGCATTGATGGACCTGCGATGCAATACAACACTTAGTGCCTGCACGGTCTCTCCTCACTCTCACGTCTACTCACCCGACCATGCCGAGGCCACAGTGGGTCGGCTCCTTGCAGAAGAAGTAGATGGCTATACGCGGGGAGAGGGGTTAACATATGTTTTTCCCCGAAGAGTATCGTTTGCTCACGGATCTGGTCGTTGGTGATGTTCAGCGTGAACTGAGTGTTCTGCTGCAAGCCGGAGTCGAATCCGTTCTGGCCGTTCTGAGCAGCGATCGGCTGGCAAGGGTTGCTGAAGTCACCCTGGGTGACCGAGTGAGGTACACCACCACTAAAGTACTGTCAGTATCTTACAAGCATACGCTGAACCGCATCCACTCACTTGGGGAAGAAGAAGGTGACCAGAGTTCCGTTTGAAGCCGTAACGTTGGCGGGGCTGAACACGAAGTTGCCGCCAGCGCCGACTTGAATCTGCAAGCCAAGCTAAACAGAGGCTAGAATGAGATGAGGACCTGCAAGCTCACATTGATCTGCCCAGAGGTGCTTGGGGGAGCAGAGGGTGCCGCTGCCGCTGAGGAGCCCGAGCTGCTAGGGCCCGGAGCAGGGCCGTAGCCGTAGCCGTACTGGGGGTTGGCCACCGCGAGCAGAGGGAGGAGAGCAAGGGAGAAAACGGTGGAGAACATTTTGGATGTCGTGGTGGTCAACGGCGATCAGATGAAGAGCGTCGGCGACGGGGCTCGGAATAGCAGCTGGCAAGCGGTGAGGGACACTAAGCGAGGGAACGTATGTGCCTTTATAGCCTACCAGTGGCTGCCAGGACTTCAGGCCTGCCAACTTGCTTCCCGCGCCCTCCCTTCAGGCGGCTGCGCAGCTGCGGCTGTGTGTGTCCTACATCTTAGAATGCGTGAGTAAGGCGGCCTGCAGGCCGGTGGTGGTGGTGGAGCGGGAGCCCGAAACTTGGAAGCCATCGTGCCCAATCAGCAACGCGTCCGTTTCCTGACGGCTGCAGCGATGTTTTTAGCGGAGGAAAAATGAAGACGGATGTTCGCACAGAAGGCGCATGCCGCGTTTCAGACGGCCCTTGTCGGGTCTTCTGATTCCCTCGAGAACGTAGATACGGCTTTGTGAGGGGACTTAATTGCATCCCACAGTGAGAAGATTCGCGCGCTTTTGGCACGCGGGTGGTACACAACAAGCCTTCGGGAACTGGGGCTGGAGCTCGTGCCTCCAACGCATGTCATAAGTGCTATCCTCCGCAGTCAGCTTCACGGAAGTGAGACGAACAGCAAGGATATTCGACACATACCGAACAGCGGGCGAACTGCAGCGGGCTTCCGTAGGCTGCTACCCCTACATCGGGACGCCTGAGGGTTAGCCTACAGACGCCTTCCCAGGGAAGTCAGACCGGCGACTTCCCTCCACGTGCTCGAGTACCCTATTCAACCAAAGGGGAAATTACGTCGGACCTGATGAGGTCCGCAGCAGCCAGTTTCTCGCCGTCAACACCGCTACGACGTCCCGAGGCCCTGATATCACACCATCAGGCCGTCAGGGATGTCGGGGCCCCGACGATGCTGTAACCGTGAGAGAAGATTGGAGGGGTTTGTTATCTGAATGTCCACTTTGCGCATGTCATGCGACTGAGTGAACTATGCAGTGCACCCTAGTTCAATCCACTCGCACAGGGGACGCAGCAGATGATCGTCTGTACCTCCGCTTTTGAAGGACAGGCGTGATGCACGCCGCAGCGACGCTGAGAGCACACGCCCGTAGAAACGTGCCAGGATTTATCAGCGTGCCAATTCGTATGCCTCCGCAGTAGACACAAGCACCATAGAGAACGGCCCGGCCGTATGCACTCCGCTCCCAGCACTTAAAAGCATGCACTCGCTGTTGAATACCATTGCCGGGGTATTGGAACGAGGGTGAAATTGTTGTTATGGTTGCTCAACGGGCGGCCGGCCGACAGGAAGGAACGAGCTATGTCTCCCAGATGGCTTGGCGCACCTGCCACTAGGAGCGGAATGACCATGCCCCGCGGAGATTGACAAAACAGACGCATACGTCGTTGGAATGCCGTGCCGAAGCTCGATCATTGCCGGGGGCCTGAGGCTCGGGCAGGGCCGCCCTACCTTTCAGGGTCTGAGTACGTCCTCCATCCGTCAGCGCGTTAGAGGCAGATCGGCGACAGCAGAAAGAGCTCACCCCGGATGGCCGTGAATCACTCCAGTGACGATTGGACAACACGCAGGACCGCAGGAACGGATGTGGTCAAGACGACGGCAGAGGTTTTCTCCGCACGGTTGCACTTTCCATGCCGGCTTCCATATGAGAAGCGCTTCGTGCGGGGGTTGCTCCATATTGAGTTCGCGGGACTTAGCACTTGAACCATACCGCGGGCTGCGACCTCCTGGGCCTGCGCTGCTGTCGTCGCGCTCTCCACAAGCCTCGCTGCGCATCGTCTTCGCGGATACGCCCTAGTACAGCCGAGCTCCCCAGTGGGTGTGCTAGTGCATCGGCCTCCGAGACGCTACCAGGGCAGCCATGAAGTTGGATCGTTTCATGCGGAACGAGCCTCGTTCCGGCAATCCTTCCGTCCCCATGTACTACACAGTCTGGATTGCGCAAGCAAGGGAAATCCTCCAGGTTCGCAGCGGCGCGTGGTCTCGATCATGAGCGGATGAGCAGAGTTGACCAGTCATCGGCTCGTCGCCGCGCGCTCGACGCGAGGGGCTGGGCAGCCATAAGCGCCCATGAGCGCCGGGCGGCATCCGGATTTGGCAAGCGTTCAAGAACATCCGATGCGGGTTTTGCTTGCCCGCTCCTCTTCAACGTCGGCCTACACATCGCTCGAAGACTTCCAAGGATACTGCGCACGAGAGAGCGTCATAGGGATAGGCATGCTAGAGGGTGAATGGATGCCCGTTTAGCTCGTGACCAGGTCGGATGTCCGTCTCAAAGGCATATAGGATGCTCCCCCATGAGCGAATTCTGGCAAGCAACTCTCATCACCATATCCCAACTCACCCTCATCCTTCTACAACTCACGTTATTCTCCTAACCAATCCGCACTAGTCACTAGCCGCACATCATGGTCTACGGCTACTTCCCCTCCCCAGCACGCTCAGAGCCCTCGACAGCGACGTACCATTCTCACAACTTCCTGTCGGGACGCAACACCGACCTTCCATACGGTCACTTTCCCGTGCGCCCGACACGTTCAACGCCAGCATCGTTCCCTACCAACCGGTCTACTCTTAGGGACAGACGGTCTGGCCTTGGGATGGGGCTGGGGTTGAACTTGCCTTCGACGCTCATCACACACATTACCCCGAGGCCCGAGCGTCCCCATCTGCGGCGCCAGGCCGTCCTTGGCTTGGGGACACCCTTCACCGCAATCCCTACACGTCCGATGCGCCGCCGAGTAGCAGGAACCCACCCGCACGCCTTCCCCATCCGCTCTCGCAGCTCGGGCGCCATCGCAGGTTCACAAGCACAAGCAAGCCTCGCCGCCGGCGCCAACACTGAGAACGTCCGCCGGCGCGCCTCCGAGAGCATCCCGGCCCCAGCCCCGGCCATCAGTCTCACGCTCGCCGACGCCATCGCGTCGGACGGTGACGACGGCGGCGGCGACGACGACGACGAGCGCCCCCGCTACAACTTCCTCCCGCCCGGGCTCTCGTCCCCCGTCCCGTGGCCGTCCTCCCCCGTGTCCTCCAACATGTCCAGGAGCCCCCGGCAGTCCAGAAGCCACGGGCCGCGCGCCATGGGATTCCGCACCCTGCCGCTGGGACTCTCAGGCATGCACGCCCCGGGCGACGTCAGCCCGCCCGGCGCGCCGCTGTCGCCCTCGGTGTCGCACTTCGGGACGCACCATCACTTCCCAGGACTCGACCATCGCGCGGGGGGTATGGCGGATGAGGATGAGCTGTTAGGTAGTCCGATGGGGATGCCTGGGGCGTGGCCCTCGAGGACGAGGATGCCGAGGACGCCTCCTGGCGCGCCTCGTCTGCCGTCGGTGGAGCGGTTTGCTTTTGACCCGTTGTACCACTAGATGTCAGGACTTGCTGTATGTATACGGGATAAAAATACAACGCCCACTTGTATCCCTCCTGCATGATTAAGGATGAGGACCTGAGCTATCTCGGAAGCTGCGAAGAGTTTTACTACTGATAGCCAGGAAATACTAACGTACGTACTCAAGTCGCCCCGCCACCAGCGTTCATCCCCTGAACCGCAAACTGCACCTTCCTCACCGCCAATGTCCTCGCGTTCACGAGCACAAGCGTGCCCGTCTCCCTGAAGCTTGGCAACAGCACGATCCGACACCTCTTCGCCGCCCGGCCGCCCTCCTCGCCCTCCCCATCACTCTCCTCCTCCCTTACCAGCCTCGTCGCGAACGCCGGCTGGTTTCCCACGACATACAAATCCGGCGTTTGCGTCAGGATGAACGGATCCTTCTTCATGTACGGATGGCACCACAGCGTGTCCGGTGCCGTGGGCGCCATATGTCGCCAGCGCAGCGTCGCCTCGGCGAGCGTCATGCGCGAGATAGGTGGTGTCGGGACGTACTTGAACATATCGTCCACCGGCTGGCCT
Organism: Pilatotrama ljubarskyi; assembly: GCA_022385805.1. Classification (NCBI taxonomy): domain Eukaryota; kingdom Fungi; phylum Basidiomycota; class Agaricomycetes; order Polyporales; family Polyporaceae; genus Pilatotrama; species Pilatotrama ljubarskyi. Next base: position 204,508 of record MU277683.1, on the reverse strand, counting down.
GAGTGCACCAATATCGTCCTGCTAGGTCCCGTACCTTGCCCAGAGCCTGCTGCTGCAGATGCCCCTTTACCGTTCGCCTTAGACTTCGAGCTAGAAGCGCCAGGTTGGCTCTGGCGGGAAGACGAGGAGGGCTGCGCGTCGGACGGGTTCGAAGGGCAGAGGTGGATATAGGTCGGATTCGACTCGCACGCGAAGGTGGCGAAGTGTGAGGCATCGCCGAACATGGCGCGTGGGAGCGGCTGCTGGGGCAGGATGGTCGCGGCAGGGTCTGACGGGCCTGGGAGGAGATGCACGGGCATCGAGCGACAGATGTCGGTGAGGTACGCAGCGAGGTTCTGAGTTGGGTGCGGTGTGAACGAGGACGTGTCGTGTCCGTAGCGCCTCTGAATTCGCTGCCTCAGCTATTCTCAGAACGAGGGGCGCGGGATGAGATGGGGCACTCACGGGCTTGCGCTCCGACTCTGTGTTGAGGGTGCTGGCGTTGCCGGACAGGGTGCCGAGCGAGTTTCCGGCGATGATGAGCCTTGAGACGCGTGAGGCTTGTGCCTGCTCGTCGGATCCGCCCGCTTCACCTGTGAGGTACTCCGCTAGCATCTGTATCTGACCATCCGCGGCGTTGGCCGACCCTATCTCAAGACCTGATACGAGGGCTATCCATTCGTCCGACGGCAAGGAGTAGGACGATGATGCACCTACCCAGGGCTAGTGAGATATGAACGAGGGCATGTTCCAGGATTCCACCCACCATCTACGTCCATACCGTCGTCGGTATGTTTTGGAGCGGGCCATTCCAGACCTGCCGAAGGTTGAGGCGCCATCCCAGGATAGCAGAGGTCGACCACTTCGAAGTCTCCGTTATGCGTCTCCACGCCCAGCGCGCCAAGGATGACACCCGTTACGAGACATGCGGAGCGGATGCGTTCGCCGACAAGACAAATGCGCCCAGACTCGTCCTCTAACATCACGGTATCCTCGTCTGAGTAGAATTTATCTCTCGGGGGAGGAGCAGGGATGGAACGCTGACGAACTGGAGTTGTGTATGCAGCGACAGGAGGACGGAGCCCTTCCACTCACATCTCTGGCAACGTCCTCCAGGACGTTCGGCTTCAGTGGCATGTCCATGTACACTGTTCCAACGATAAAACAAAGTTGTCCCTTCTCGACGTCGAGAACGCGAGGCACGAATATGGGGTTGCCTATGCCACAGCGACAGTTACATTTCTGGAAGTGTGCCGGCTAGAGGGAAGCACGTACCTGCCACCTCGTTCCACCGCTTCTTTGCGCGCTTCTCTACGTAGCTCCTGAGAGTATGCAGGCGCATAAAGTATATGTTGGAGTATTGATGCTTGTATGACTTCTCTTTGGAGTCGATGATGAATGAGGCCTCGGCACGGACATTCGAGGATGGGCGTGTTAGTGGAGTGGGTGGTACGGGGCTATTGAGGAGTCAGTCTGAGCTCCTAAGCATAATCAAGCAACACACATAGGGTCTGCGACAGCCATGATACAGAACCGGACAGAGCCGCAGCGCAAGGGGAGGAGGTACTTATACACGAGACAGTAGAAGACTCGGCTGTGGCAAACGCGTCGGACGCGTCGCGACAGGCGCGTCGGGATAGTTTGGCACTGTTTGGCAACTGTGGCTGGTCAAAGAGCTTGACTTTGATGGTGCTGCCTTCTTGTACACGACCTTCATATCTCCGCGTCTTCGTGTCGAATCCAGTCTGTCTCGTGTGCTGCGTCTTTAACGCGTCTGGCCAGCTGCTATCCAGCCCATCTGTCGGCGCCCCAGGAAACGCAGTTCTGCTAATCGCAGCCATATCGAAAAGTCCATCGCAAATCCAGAGGTCTCATGACGGCAAGTGGGAATATCCATGAGCATCTAGACTGGATGAACGCCAATAACCGCGGCTGTGCGCATGTGGGACGGCCCCGAAAGGGACGAGTGACGGCAGAGGAGCAGCAACGTTGCAGGCGTGGACCGTGGTTCCTTGATGCACTGCACCACTCGACACGATGATGTCACGGCGTAGCCCGTCCACCGCAGAACAGTCAAGGCTATTAATACTACACTCGTCACGTCCTCCCCGACATATAAAGCGTCAAAGGCTGGGTGGACTCCCTCCCCACCCATCTAACCCCGTAACTCTTCGTCCACGACAACATGGCCCTCTCCAAGGCAAGCCAATGTGCCGTCCTCGAGGGTTCTCCGCTGACTTTGGCCGGTGCAGCATCTCAACCCCGATCAGCTCATCCAAGCTTCGAAGGTGAGGACGAGTGCACCATCTACTACTACACGTAACTCACCTCCAGCAGGATCATAAGGGCCATGGTCATGTCCACAGCTCTACTGGCCACCAGGCCGTTCACGCTTATGGCGGCCGCTACGGCACTGACCCGATCCCAAAATATAAACTCCCGTCCAAGGTGTGTGTACGAATCTTTGCCTGCACGGCGCTACAGCACTGATCCTTTCTTAGGGAGTAGACGCAGAGGCGACATATCAGCTCATCCACGACGAGCTTTCTCTCGACGGGTCCCCCGCGCTCAACCTCGCCTCATTCGTGCATACCTGGATGCCGAAGCAGGCGGACCAGCTCATGATGGAGAACATTTCCAAAAACCTCATTGATCAGGACGAGTATCCCATGACTCGTAGGTTATGACGCTCCTCAGGCAGTACTCTGTCTCACCACGCTCTTTCAGAGGTCTTGCATACCCGCTGCGTCTCGATTCTCGCCGATCTATGGCACGCTCCTTCCACGCAGCAAGCGATTGGCACCGCGACTACCGGGTCTTCCGAGGCAATTCAGCTGGGCGGCCTCGCCATGAAGCGCATTTGGCAGGAAAAGCGTAAAGCTGCGGGAAAATCCATCCATGAGCCTGGCCCCAACATCGTCATGGGTGCTAACGCTCAGGTCGCGCTCGAGAAGTTCGCTCGCTACTTCGACGTGGAGGCTCGCCTCGTCCCCATCTCCGAGGAGAGCCACTACTGCCTTGACCCCAAGCGCGCCATGGAATACGTCGATGAAAACACCATTGGTGTATACGTCATTCTCGGAAGTGAGTTTGATCGACAGCTTCCTGAGAGGCATTGCTCATCAGATGGGGGGTTATAGGCACCTACACCGGTCACTACGAGCCGGTCAAGGAAATGGCCGCACTTCTCGACGAATACGAGGCTCGCACCGGGCATTCCGTCCCCATCCACGTAGACGGTGCCTCAGGCGGCTTCATCGCACCGTTCGCGAACCCCAAGCTCGATTGGGACTTCCGCATCCCGCGTGTCGTCTCCATCAACACGTCCGGCCACAAATTCGGCCTATCGTACGTCGGCGTCGGCTGGGTCGTCTGGCGCTCGAAGCAGTTCCTGCCGAAGGACCTCATCTTCGAGCTGCACTACCTCGGATCGGTCGAGTACTCGTTCTCGCTGAACTTCTCGCGTCCTGCGCACCCAATCATCGCTCAGTACTTCAACTTCGTGCATCTTGGCTTCGAGGGCTATCGCAATGTAGCGCTGCAGGACCTCAAGAATGCGCGCCTTCTGAGTCGCGCGTTGGAGAAGAGTGGCCTGTTCACGGTCCTGAGCGACATCCATAGGCCTGCAGAGGGCATTGCGACGGCGGCCAAGAACACTTTTGGCTTTGACGAGGAGAATGTCGAGGTGAGCCACGCCACCTTACCCACGCAGAGGGAGTGGCAGTATTGATGCAGTTGCAGAATTATGTCCCCGGACTCCCGGTCGTGTCCTTCAGGTTCAGCGACGACTTCAAGCAAAAGTATCCCGATGTCCAACAGAAGTGGGTACAAGTCCTGCTCCGTGCGAAGGGCTGGATCGTCCCGAACTACGAGCTCGCGCCCAACCTCGAGCAGATTGAGATCCTCCGCGTCGTCGTCCGCGAGACGATGACCGCCGTGATGGTCGACAGGCTCGTCGCCGATATCGTGAGTCCAGCTGTCGTCACTGTGCTCTCGGAACGTAGTTGTTGACGACGCGTTCGTGCAGATCGAGGTCGTCCAGGGTCTTGCAAAGGAAGACACCCCCGTGCACGCTCTCAACGCTCTGCAGAGCCGCAAGACGGTCGAAGGCCACCACGGTCGTCTCGAGCCTGGCTCGGGCAGCAAGCCGAGCGGCACGTACGCCAAGCAATGCTGATTTCGTTCAAAATCGACCTATCAGTCGCGCCTGACATTACCGGACTTTCTCGCCATTCGGCGGCATAGCGAGCGAAGTTGTAGGATCCTCCTGTACTATGTTTGCGAATTCAGTGTACGATTAGGAAGGAACCGTTCCAGAAACTTGTTGGCGAGTTGTATTGACAGCCCAACCCCCATGAGCTGGATAGTTGGTGTTGCGTAAGGCCTGTCGATTGAACTCGAGAGTCTCCCCTCGAGCTGAGCAAACAGTGCGTCCTGCCTGCCGAAAGCGCCGTGTGACGCTGCTAGATCTGAGATCCGGCGTAGTGCTAATCTAGACGCAGCGGGCACGCAGTACCCGCTACCACCCTCCTCCGCTATCCGTGTACAATTATCACTGGCTTCAAGCTTCCGTGCAACGCTATGGACGGCTTGAAGATGTTCACGAAACTACCGCAGAAGATACCCGACCCGTTCAACCTCCTCGGCGACCAGCCCAAGCTGGCGTTCCGCAGTCAGCCAGGTGGTATAGCAAAGCTCGCTAGTACGCGCGTGAGTGCGAACCTATGCTAGTGAGGGAATGGAGAGAATGACATCCTGGTATGTGCCTGCGTGCAATTGGTGCAGAACATATCGGAGCGGGACTCATACTGGGAGCAGGTAAGTGCCCGGTCGAGACGTAGTCCTAGTCCTGCACATTGACCCGGCGACCGTCTGGGTGTGGTAGTACGTCGTGCTCTTCGACTCCGCATCGGACGTCTTCACTCTCATTACCCACAACGACGGTACGTCCATGGCCATTTCGTTGTATGCGAGAGATTGCCCTCGCTCACTACCGTGTGTATCACTCCCAGTCCGCCGCGCGCTCTACGAAGCCCCCGAGAACGTCGCCACCCTCATCCGCGTCGTAACCTCCCGGCTCTTCAACCTCGTCTCGGACCACACCTTCCCCTCGCCACCGCCCTCGTCCGTCTCCGCCTCCGTCTCCTCCCTTGCGTCCTCGATCATCCGCACCAGCACCGGCGCCGCCGCGGAGCGCAACACGACCAAGGAGGTCCTCAACTGCATCCGCGTCCTCCAGCGCGTCCTCCCCGCGGTGTTCGAGATCGAGAGCGAGCCGAGCAAGTTCGAGCTGGAGGTGCTGTGGAAGCGCGTGGAGGTGGGCCGCGAGCGGAGTGGGAGGGCGCAGGGCGGCCAGAGTACGGCGGGAGCGAGTGCGGTGGAGGAGGCGAGCGCTGAGCCGCAGTTCGTGATCGAGGATGAGGACGAGAGCGATGAGGACGAGACGGGAGAGGGCGGTTCGCGATCGCGCGCACCGAAGTCCCCGCCGAGGCAGCAGACAAGCTCGACGGCGCAAGAACCCCCGAAGCCGAAGGAGACGATGCCCTCTATCGCGGAACGGCTGTTCAGCTGTTTGATCGACCTCATGTTCTGCTGCGGGTTTACCCTGCCGACGAAGATACAGGTTGACCACTACAAGATCAACTATGTTATCTGGTGCGCCTGCCATGGGTTCGCGTCTACGTCGGTCGCTTACTTCGCGTTGTAGGGAAAAGGGCGTAGGTTCGACCGCGGACCCGGGCTCCAGCCACCCGTACGAGGGGAATAGGACCGAAGTGCTCAGGCTCCTCCTCGTCCTGCTCTCCCGCCAGATCTACATCCCGCCCGCCGCGCTCTTCACCTCGCCCTCCTCCTACACCCTACATTTCGTGCAGAAGCTCCCTAGACGAGACGTGCTCACCGTGCTCTGTTCGCTCATGAACACCGCGATGAACGCGACGCATCCGGGGAGCGTGAACATGATGGGCACCGTCACCGGCCGGCTGCCCTACAACCACTTGCTGATGAAGGGCGAGGATCCCCGCACATCGCTCGTCTCGATGTCTTTCCAGGTGTTATGCGTCCTGCTGGACTTCCAGAGCGGGAGTGCGAGAGACGTGATCGTCGAGGGTCAGGCGTCCGGTCCGACCGCGAAAACTAACGCGTTCCGGTACTTCATCGCGAAGCTGGTGCGATTGCAAGCTATCTATGAGGGGCGTGCATGACGCAGCTGACACGCTTTGTTGTAGCACCGTCCATCGGACTTCGACTTCATCCTCAATGGCATGGTGAGGATATTTGAGGATGAAATGTCCTCACTGCACGGGCTTCTCCCTGGCTCTAGGAAGTCCGTGCCGTACATGGTCGAAGCTGGTGAGTATAGCGGGCCACTTTATCGAACGGCATGCTTATCCTGTGATAGTCATTTTCTTGTGGAAGATGCTCGAACTGAACAAGGTGAGCGAATCGTATAGGTATTATCGGGAGTTTGAGTATTGACATTGCTGCTCAGAAATTCCGTGCATACCTCCTGGACTCTGACAAAGGAATGGACGTTATGGCATACCTCCTGTGCTACGGACTCGAAATCAAAGATAAGCCCGGTAGGTCGTTCGTAGGCTATGGATATAAAGCATGCATCTTGACCATCTCGTATTAGAACAACATGGCCTGTGCCGAGTGCTCTCGTACATGATACAGAGCTTGTCAGCCGAGCGCTCCTTTGGCCTGAAGCTCGCTTCACCGCTCAAAGCGCAGATACCCCAGAAATGGGCCACCATGGGCACCGCAGGAGATTTCATGGTTCAGGTACGGTCTTTGATCCTTCATCCCATCCCTGTACTGAGAAACACCTTCAGGCCGTATATTCCATGGTGGCTACGACATCTGGCAACCTCAACTCGCTATACCCAGCACTGATCATTGCCCTATCGAACTCTGCACCGTACTTCAAGAATCTGAGCGTCACGTCCTCTGCACGGCTCCTCTCGCTCTTCAACGCTTTCTCTAACCCCTCCTTCCTGCTCTCGGACGAGGGCCACCCGCGGTTGCTCTTCTTCATCCTCGAAGTCTTCAACGGCGTCCTCTTGCACAATCTCAGCGAGAATCCGAACCTCGTCTATGCGATCCTGCACGCGCACAAACAATTCGAAGACCTCGGAACCTTCACGCTCGCCCGCGGCCTGCGGGGGATCCGCCGCATCCAACAGCTAAAGGAAGAACGCGCCGCGCAGGCCCAGGGTCGCGGTTCGATCGACAAGGGGAAGCGGCGGGCTCCACGGGACGAGGAAGAGGGTGCGCCGCATAGCGAGAAAGCCCGACTCCTGCAACGCGAGATGGGATCGCTGGATCTGCAGCGGATGGCGGGTTCAACGGATACGCTGCCTGAAGGCCAGGCGCGCGCTCTGGAGGAACAGGCGACACGACCCTTGATGTCACCGACGGCCACTGAGACGCAGATTGGCGGAGAGGGGTCCTCAGCAGTCTCGGAGAAGGCGAGGGGCAAGATGAGGGCCGGACGGTCATTGTCCGGCGACATGACAGGGAGTCTGGAGCGGCTGGCCGCTTCGGGTGTCGGAAGGAACGGATTTATTCCTACGCAGGAATGGGTGAGTACTGCTCCTGGACAAAGTTCGCACTGCAGCTCATGAAAGGCTTGCAGGTCGCATCATGGCAGCAAGGGTAAGCCCCGACGCATGTATGCGCAAGTCTATACGACTGACCACTAGCTGCATAGACTCCCATTGGATACGATCATGCTTGTGATATCCGAGCTGCTCCCGAAAGTGCAGAACTTGCAGTCGTCTCTCAGTGGGACGAACGCGAGCACTGCGATCACCGATATGCTACGGAGCGCCAACCTCGACCAAGTGCTGCCGAAGCCCCCGCCACTCTCCCCAAGGCGATTCCAGGTACGGTATTCTCGACAGTGATGAGACACCACGGCTGATCACCTTTCGGCTCGCAGTGGTCGGATGCGTCGATCATCTGGCTGACATCGCTGATATGGGGTGAGATATACGTCCGCGGCATGACTCCTCTGGGCATCTGGAACAACACTGCTGTGCGCCTCTTCTACGTGAAGCACGCCCAAGCGCACCAGCGACAGATCACGGAGACGGTGACGAACGTGGTTGGCGGACTGCTCGGCCGGACCGAGTCGTCGCAGTCACTGGGCAGGCGGCAATGAGGACGGACGAGTGGTTCTATCCCCTGCATGAATGATCTGGCTATATGGCGGACCATGCTACCCTTTCTGTCTGGCGAATCGACATACCTCCATGATCTATTCTTTCCTCACAAAGGTCCGGCTATGCAGTTGAGATGACTACTTCATAAGCTACTGGCCTTAATAAGCGAGACGGCGCGAGCAATTCCTACAGCGCGAGCAAATGCGGACGGGCTTTCCGTAAACCCTCGACATCATGATCTATGAACCACGCACGTCGAGATCTAGACCTCGGTCGCCTCATTCAACTCTCCACGTCTAACTGCTTTTCGTAGCCCATCCACCTTCTCCGAGCTGTCGGAATCCTGGGCATCCGCGAGCCCATCGTCCACGTCTGTATCCGCGCTCAGATCCAGTGCGGTCGCGGCGAACTCGCCAGTGAGCATGCTGATGTCCGTCCACCGACCTCGGCGGGAGATGCCCTCGTCGGTGCTTGCACAGAACATCAGGGTGGAACGGTCCTGGGTGACCATACCTGTCATAGTGCGTGTGACGTTCAAGCTGCGATGAGATGCCTCGAAGAGATTGAGGAGGAGACGAGAGCCGGAGATGATCATTGACGCATGCGAAATTCTGCAGGCATGTGCCGTTCAGTTAGTGCATGGTGCTCGTTCTGGATAGAGGTGGGCTCAAGTAGAAGACGTACGGAACCGCTGCTGCCGCGAGCCCGTCTGGGGCAGCGAACCACATGATCGTGTTCGCGAGGAGGCCGAGAGCGATTCTACATGCTCCGTCAGCTCAAACTATACGGGCATCCGGACTTTACAGCAGGGAACCTACACCATGAAGTAGATCACACTGCGCCCCAGGCTGTCAGCATGGTCCATGGCACGAAGCAGAAACGCACGTACTTGTCTCGGATGAGCACCGCGAGCAGGTCGAGACGCTGGCCATTGACTACGACGCCCTCTCTCGACCGCTCGACGGCCTTCCAGAGGGCAAGAACGACCAACCACATATCGAACGCGAGGGCGGGGAGCCAGATGGAGAACAGAAAACTCGTGGTAATCCCGTAGCAGCCAGTGAGGCCCGGGGGAGTTGCCAGGGCTTGACAGCAGGAGAAAGTCATATATCAGCGAAGCGATTTGGAGGACGAGGCAGTAATCATAACCGACTCGTGCCGATGGAGATTCCGTAGTTGTAGACGATGAGAATGGTGATGATCTCAGCGATGAAAAAGACGATGTTGAAGATAGCCAGTCGTTTGCTTCCGCGGTACATAGCATATATCCGCAGTTGCAGAATGACTGTGGCAATCGTCAATGCGCGATCCGAGTCTGTAGATCACTTGACTAGCACATACCATGTACCGACCACATCATGAGCGAGCCAGCCGTGCCCTCCCAGTAGAAGTAAAACTCGCAGCTAGGAATGCATGTGAACGTGATATGACGGAAGCGACGTCGGTAATGGCTCACAACTAGGTGACCGGCGCGTCGGGTCGTAATTTGAGCGATTTGAGGAATGTCTACATGACTTGTAACCCACCTGCACCGAGTGACCGCCAGTCATGGTGACTCCGAAGTTGACTGTGAGGAGGACAATGCCAAAGAGGCGCACCTAGCGATCTATGAGCACTTGCTCCCACTGCGGCCAGAACAGTGCACATACCCATAGGAACAGGAGTCTCGACAAGTTCCACCTCGTGTTCTGTAAGTCGGCTCAGTACGTTGCTCCCTACCAGAGCCAGCACTTGACGCTTGTGTGTGACGCGGCGCGTGCTCACCCAGACGTATTGGATCTACACACTCATGGTCAGCAACACTCCACGACCTGGTCGATGTCACCTACTTCGGTAGGGAGCATCATGACTGCAGGTCGTTGCTCAGCTGTGTCGACTACGACAGCATTCGTACAGATGCTCACTGAAGTCGAGGACCAGCCAGGAGTCCGCTGCCACTGCAGTCCATGGTAAGCTCCCGCGACGCAATGAGGACATTATGATCAACTCACTGGCACAGTATTTCACGATCCGCGCGTCCTCATGTAACTCGAGGAGCTGTTTGAGTGCCCCTGCAGCAGCAGCTGGGTCAGCTCCTGCCGTGTGCGACATCGCGTTGGCGAACAAGCAGGAAGGGTATGCACCATTCAAACATATATATACTACAGCATTGGCACCGGGCTCCGACCGCAGGACGTCTGGGTCGGATCTCCGACTCGGTCGTGTTGCAGTGCTCCTGAGACGGATTCCGGACGGTTACGGGTGCTTCTCCGCTGTTCTCGAGGTACCCTTGAGACATCTTCGGGATCTCGAAGAGTATGATCTGATGATGACTGAGCAGAGAAGTTGAGGCGAGGGTGACGTGCCGAGGGCAAAGAAGTGCACTTCTGCCACGCGGAGCCTCACCAGTCCTTCATCGCTGCCAGCAGGACAACTGGCGTGGGACAACAATATCGTGCGGACATCATGAGTCCGACGTAGAGATCCTAAGGCTCGGGATAGTACTCTGTGAACCTGCAGCATCGATAGCTACCCGCATTCACGGTGGCTGGAATGCAACTGCAAGGTCAACTGCATGATCACGGTCCCTCGCGGTCCGAGAAGGCGGCCTTCGAGTCCGAGGACCCTTCGAAGACTCACAGTATACTGCGGGACTAAGAATGGCTGCCAGAGCAGAGGGGGGAAAGGTGAAGCGTCGACCCTACTATCTGGGAACACGAGGCCCAGTGCGACAAGCCCTGCTTCGTATATGTATATGAACTGCTGGAGGGACCGCAGACATCCCGTGAAGTCCTGTTCCGCACAGGAGCCCGTCATGAGATCTATGCGCAAAAACGTCCACAAAGATATCGTGCTGATCACCGTCACCCGGTAGCTGTCAGCAAGAGCGAGAGTGCGAACGTCCCCTGTCGTCGATCGTTTGAGGATATCAGAAATCTGTGTGGCAAACGGGCACGCATACAGAGCGGCCATCAAGCTATTATTTCCCTGGCGAGAGGAGGATGGTGATCCATATCAATCATCAGCGGAGCACCGAATTACAGCCATGCGCTAGCTATCAAGGGTTTCTACATGAAGGATCATCAGTATAGAACGCAAAGGATTCGGACGACACTCACCTGGCACAGCGTGAGGGCTCGCCTCCCATCCGAAGCCAACCACACCCAACTTGTGATAGCTTGTGATCGGGATGGAGCAGTACACCGCCCTCGTATCGTAAGAGACAGATACTGACCCAGTCCTTGCCGAGGACCACATCGAATGTCCTCCCGTATGCCGCGGATGTCTTGCGGTAATCACATACCAACCACCAGGAGTGGGACTCCGCAGGGGGCCGGACACCGTGAACGAAACGGCGCCTGCTTCAACGGAGACGGTGCGGCTGACATTGTGAGACACAACGAAGGACGAGGAGACAAGAGAAATGTCGACGCCAGTGTCGATGAGTGCTGAGTGCGGATACAGCTCTGCCGTCGTAGAGTGGCATGCATCGTCGTAGGAGGAGGCGACGCGCACAGAGGCAAAGGAGCGGACAATTGACGCCAAGGAAGAGCAAACAGAAGTCACGTGAGACGAGTTCTATTGGCGGGATTCCCAGGCCCTGCTTGACACGGGACGGCATGAAGGCTGAGCTCTACTGTACCTAAAGTCGGTATTGGGGATCACCACGACGCGTCGCGCGTCGCAGGCATCCGCCAACCACCTGCCGCAGCCTGCAGGATGGAATCCAAGTTCCTCGCAGACCTCGAGGGCCTTACAATGGCCCAGAAGACGTTACTTGCGAAGGGTGTGTTTTGTACATGGATCGCACGCAGCTGTCCTGACCCAAATACGTGGCTAGGCAAGCTGCAGACGGTGTCAGACCTCCTCCTCAAACCTCCATCCGACTTGGCGAAGAAATGCAAGATGCCGCTTAAGGAGATGGATGCGCTCATTGACACTGTCTGCAGAGAGCTAGCCCCACAACCTCGCACTTTGCGGGAAATCGGACACATTGGCGAGGAGAAGTTCACTACTGGAGATCCTCACATAGACGACGTCCTTGGAGGAGGCGTCAGGACCGGCATGCTTTGGGAATTTGCTGGTGAGAAGTAAGGTCCCTTATTTGCTATATCCAGACAGTCGCTGACGCGTACATCCGCAGCAACGCAGGAAAGAGCAGGCTCGCGATGCAACTCGCTCTGACTGTCCAACTGCCTCAGAAGCTGGGTGGCGTGTCGGGCGCAGCATGTTACGTGACGACTCGGGAGGAGCTCATCACTCCCATCCTTGAAGGCATGATCACCGACAACCCCTTGCTCTCCCCCGCCCTCTGCGGGCTCCCGGATATCTACACCGTGAACGCTCCCTTCTTCCCTGCCGTCCTCAAGGTGCTTACTGAGAGCCTGCCCACCTTCGCGGACGAGCGCGCGCGCACCTTGGGCGCCAAGCCTGTCAAACTCCTCGTCATCGACACTTTCAGCGACATCTTCGACCAGGACAAGCATCCGGAATACGAAGACAAGATCCACCGCGCGCGAGATATCCGGAGGGTGTCTCTCGTCATGCACCGACTTGCGAGCAAGTACAACCTGGCAGTCGTCGCGCTCGGGGCCGCGAAGGGCACCCGCCCCCGGTTCGAGGGAGGAGACACGGGCCCAGGAGAGCTCAGGTATTCCGACCAGGAGCGCTGGTTCGCCCGCGCGTACTCCTTACCCGGAGAGGATGCAAACGAAGCAATCCTGGGCCATGTCTGGCCGAATCAGCTCAACGCGCGCATCATGATGAGCCGCACGATCCGCACGCGTCCCCGCTCCGCCGTCGACCCCAGGGCGCAAGCGCAAGGCCAACCTCCGGCCAAGCGACGGAAGGTCGACGTTGACCCGGGTCGGGCGGCAGGGGATGTAGACGACCCCTCGGTTCCCCTCCGCCGCTTCAGCGTCATCTTCTCCTCCGTAGGCCCTCCCGCGTCCTGCGACTATGTGATCTTCGACGAGGGCGTCGTCGGCATCCCCGTGGAGGAGCCCCCACCCTCGACATGTATCTACCCAACGCCCCCGTCTTCGAGTCCTGGCCAGGACGGTGCATCCGTGCCGGCTGCCCAGAGCTCCGGGTACGAGACGGCAATCTCTGGGTGGATCCTGAGCACGCCGGGGGCAATTGGCAGTAGTAGCGAGAGTAATGTGCAGCAGACGCGATCTCGCGAGAGTCTATCTTACGCTCCTGCCAGCGAGGCGGCGACTAGGCCGCCTCTATCGACTCAGAGCGCCAGCGGCATCCAGCGGCCACGATCTCGCCAATCTCTCTCCTACGCAAGCTTCTCGACGCCGCCTACTCCGGCACCTCAACGCTCGACAATACCATCCGCGTCCTCGATGGCCCCTCCCTCCGCCCCTCCTTCAGCTGTTCCAGCTACTATTGACTCTCAGCAGCCACGATCCGTTCCTTGCGCAGGTTTCTCCATGTTGTCAATGTCAGCATCAGCGGCGCAACCCTCGAAGGTCTCATCATCTTCTATGCATGGTTTGCCGTCAGCAGCGCCCCTGGCACCAACGCAGTCCACCGTACCCTCCAGCCAGCCCGAGCTCGACGAGGACTGGGACATGTACTGGAAGGACTCGCAGCAGGACGAGCATCTATACGCGAGCGTCGCTGAGGACCCGGAAGGGCCGAGGGAGGTGGAGGAAGCGGCGGAGGATGGGCCCCCGGCAGAGAAGGACGGGACAGACTCAGACTACTATTGGGAGGAGGGGGGAGACGATGCATTGTATGCTGATCTGTAGGGTCGAGCCGGGAAGAAGAGAGAGAGACACTGACAGTGCGCACATGACGTTGGAGCCCAGTGCCTGTGCGGGCAGGAATTCTTGGGATTGGCTTCCTTGTCGCTCTCGTTGTAAGCATATAGGCGCGCATGTATGAGAGATCTATTGGTCAGCTCCATTACGAGAGTATAATGTCAGACATGCGATGCTCGCTGTCGGTTGGGCTATATCAAGGAAATAATGAGAACAGGGAACTGAAGTCTATCAGGACAAAGGAGTGTATGGCGCGGCGCGACCGACCATCAAACGACAGAAAAAAAGACAACCAAGCTGCACTCAAGCAGCCTCCCAACCGTACCACGAATCATATGTCGTCTTCATCCTCATCTGCGGCAGCGGCACCGGTGGCAGCCGACGCTCGCGCGGGTCGTACGCAGCGGTGGGCATCGCCGGCCCCTTCCCCTTCTCCTTGTCCTGCCCTTTGCTCTGCGCCTGTACCGGTCCCTGCCCGTGGCGGTTCTTCTTGCGCGCCCAGAGCAGCGGGTCCGACCCATGAGCCACGGCAACGATCTTCGCGGAGATGCGTTTCGGACGGCTCGGGTTTGTCCGCGAGGGAGTGGTGTATGCGGGCCAGGCTATAGGCTCCTCAGGGCCGTCTTCGTCAGATCTATCCAGATCTTCTTGGATGGCGATCCAGATGAGGTGAACGGCTATCCGACAAGTGGTCAGCCAGGGCTGTGGACAAAAAGGGAACGGGGAACGAGACACTCACTGAGCGTCCATGCGAGCCAGGAGAGCGTGATCGCTGCGATGGCGGCGAGCTCGGGATGCGCAAGGCCGGCAAAGTCGTCCAGTAGGTGTGGGCTGCGGACGCTGACCAAGATCGCACCGGCTACACAAGCAGTAAGGTAAGTACAGGAGGACCTGGGAATAGAGGAGAAGAGACGCACCAAGGCTGACGAGCCAGAGGCACAAGAAAAAGAGGCGTTCGTGTGTCAGCCGTGAAGGTCTGTCGCGGTAGCGAACATAGTAACTGAGGCTGATCGCACAGGCTTAAGATGGGTTCATGGTGACACTGGTGGAGGATGTTTGCTGCTCACCGGATGGGAAGGAGAATGAGCTGGACGGCTTCGATGCCGAGTGCAATGGCCTCGGTATCTGTGAGTGTGGTTGAGCATGTATGGACGATGTATAACCGGCTTCAAGTCTTACCACCTCCTGAGCGGATAGCGAGGGAAATGATGCAGAGGATAAAGAGACCAAGGTGCAGCCCAAGTAGAAAGAAAGCTGGAGAACGCGCCCGGTCAGCTTACTACTCTCGGACGACTGATACAGGCGCAGCAAGACTCACTCATCGAGAACTTCAAGGCGAAGGTGAGGGACGCCATCCTTACTAAAGAGGAGAGTCTTCTCGCTGTGTATCGTCACAGTGGGAAATATTCAGTAGAAGAGGGGGGACAGCGCTCTGCGCCGTCAGCGTTCGAAAGGGGGAACAGCAAGAAGTGGGTCCAACAGAAGCCCTCCTCTGAACGACCTCCCGCGGTATAAATGCCCCCCTCCCCCTGGCATGTAAGCGTAGCCACAAAGCATAGGTGGCTCAGGTTAAGCGGACAATAGGCACTTGTCTCTGCGGCTAACTAAGAGTCACCCGGAGCCCGGGGTCATCATCTGAGGGACCATTGAAGCGAAGGGGCAAGGCGTAGGCTATCGGTACCATGACCACGAGCCTCTGAAGATCCCCTACAGATTCAATGCCAAACCATAGTCTTGCACGATATCGACGACAGCAGGCTGATGTTTCTGCTGCGATGGGCTGCTAAAGGGCATTATGTTTCCGTGAACAGGCCCCGTGCGTGGGATACCATGCACATACACTTACGATTACTCGTAAGCTCGTGCGGAGCTGCCGAGCAGTGCGAGAGACAGTTCCAACACGAGTGAGCCCAGTAGACGGTTGATTTGTTCCTAGCGTGTAGGTTGAAGGAGGCGATCAGTCTGACAGTACTTAGTAGTCGGCGTATCATGAGCCTGATGTACTGAGTAACTGCCCAAACGGCTTCAGAACTGGACCTTCAAGCTGTCATTACGACTTCTTCATACCTTCTTTCCGGCAGCAATATTACTGCGAAGAGTGCGTCTGATATGTACTGCATGCATGCGCTTGGCAGGCCTACTGTAGAGCGCTTTCTCCTCTTTTCTTCCAGTTAGTGTTGCCGCAATACAAGGTAAAGGTGCCTCCAAGGTCGTCGGAGTTCGAAAATTACACCTTGGAGCCCACCTTGCCTTGAAGTTGCCTACCATAAAAGGCAATTCGGAGTCGCCAGCTTGAAGGTAGATCAAGTCAAGGTGGCTCCAAGGTGCGATGCCGAGATGCCGGTCAAGGCAAGGTCCACCTCACCAGGGCTCTCGTCAAGGTGACCTTTACATTGCGGCAACACTACTTCCAGTCTATGCACATTTTCCCACGGATCACCTCCACATCTACCAAGCTCTACCACCGCTCTAGTACCATCGTCTTTGACTCGGTTCACTGATAGTAAACTGGCATCGACAGTGATACTCGTCGGATCATATCCACACTGTAACACGCCCGTCGCGCCGTTTTCACTACAGACCAAGGCCCGAAAGCAGAGGACCCTCCCATCCCCGGACAAGCTGCGAACGAGCCTGACCCAGGCCTCGCATAATTGCCCGTTGCTTGCTGCGCCGGGCTCGTTCCCTCGCAGATCAAATAATGAGCTCGTGACGCTTATGGCTGAAGGAGGCGTTGCCGACTCTGGTCAGTCTCTTGCCTTTCGACATGATCGTCAAGGGCTCTAACATCCAGTCGCAGCTCTCGCTCGTTCGCATCCCTCGGGCGAGCACAGTCAAGACACGATACTGGCCACGTCAACACCTGGGGCATGTAATGCAAAGTCAGCGTTCCTTGAGTGCATAAACTGAAGGCTTGTGTATTGGTAGCTCGCGGACGCCACAGTATCTATTGGAGCGTTCGCAGACGAGTTGCTTGACAGCTACTCCGACGATGAATTGCTCAACCACATCAGCCATGCACTGCCCCTGGTCACGACAAAGGAACAGGCGGTCCGGTTGTTATCGCCCAATCTCGTAGCAAAGCGGATTGGCGGCTTTCCAGACGAAGAAGCTCTCGACGAGGTCTGCGCCATGCAGCGCGCGCGTGCCGCTGGCGTGAAGACGCCGGCCCTCCGTCGTCTGGTCCCTGTCGACGATGAGGGAACCTACTACATCCTTGTGGATCGAGTCATTGGGCCTACACTCGAACAAGCATGGCGCAACCTCGGCTTGTGGGGGACCATACGCGCTGCCTTGCAACTACGAGCCAACCTGCGACTCCTTCACTCCATCACCTCACAAACGACCGGTGGTATGCACTCCGGTCGGACACGCTGCATCTGGCTAGATGATCAACATGGCCCCGCGCGGCACGCCTCCCCTCTGACATTCACCAACTATCTGAACTGGTGGCTCGTTGATTGTCGCCCGACCCAGCTGACGCCACAGCCCCACCTCGTACTTGAGCCGGCCAAGGAGCATGTCTTCGTTCACCAAGACCTCGCTCCGCGCAACATGATCCTTGATCCTCAAGGGGTCCTGTGGATTGTGGACTGGGGCCACGCCGGCTTCTATCCCACCTACATGGAGTACCTTGGGATGAAGCCTCAAGGTCACGACATGCCCTGGCTGTTTGATCACACATGGGGTGCATGGTGGGGTCGCGTCCGGTGGTCTATCTTTCGTTGGATCGCCGTTGGTAGCTTCTACCGGTACCGGAAGGCCTGGCAGGCTTGTGCCACCGTCTCCTTCCGCACGCAAAGGTACAGGCTGGATAAGACACCATACTCAGACACTCTGTAACTACGTACCCGCTCGTGTTTACTGCTTGTAACACGTCGACCGGAATCGCTTGGAGGTTGTATGCAAATACTTGTCTTTGTGCCGTCCCTCTACCACGACAGGAGTCCATGGAGCCACGAAGATGTCCCTGGTGGCCGGATACCTGAAATTCGTCAGGCACGCGGTCTAGAAGGAGTATGGATGGGTGGCCTTTCCTCTGCGCGAGGGACGCTGGGTATCATCCTCGCATGTTATCGGCATGCGGTGACCATAGGAACTCACCAAATGAGCTACATGCACCGGTGACACTTTATGCGGCTGTACGATTCGGCCAGTCATGCCGGTCAGTCGTTCTCAGACGGCGAAGTGTACTGCGCAGTCTGTACCTGTTCAGCACGCCGACTGGTGGTCGTTAAGCTTCAGGAGCAAGACGAGCCACTCGCCCATCAACAACCTCTGTCACGATCAGTTTTACCGAGCTTGACACTAGAGCCGGTCGCTCGCAAGACGATCCAGTAGACTTAACAAAGAGAGCTACACCTATTCAATCATATCCAGTCACTCTGACCGAGCTCGGCCATGGACCGGTTTACATGTATCATTATTCCATTCAAGGACCGCAGGATCTGAGAAGATACAAGCTGAGATAAAATACAATGCGCGCATCCTGGAAGAAGCAAACGGGGATGGCGGGGGAGAGATATCAATCCGGCATACGATCATCATCATCTGGGAACGGAGGGAAGAGGTCGTGGCCGCGGCGGCAGACGGTGGCGGCGCCGAGTGGGGGTGTCTGCGAGTAAAGAAGAGGGAGAAGGCAACGAGGGAGAAGTACATGCACCCGGCCGGTATCTATGCTGCGAATTGAGTCCGCGTCCGCTGTGCCGCCGCGAAGGAGGGGAGATCGAAATGGGAGCCCGGATACGCAAGCCATGGGGAGAGACGGGGTAAACCTCAGGGTGGATTCACCGCGACTCGAAACCGAACGTGTTCTCTCCCGAGTAGCTGACGTAGAGGAAGCCGTCTTCGTCCCTAGGACAGGTGTTAGCTGGATGTGGCGCCACGACGGCCACACGACGTACTTGTGCTCCTCGTAGATCGCACTCATGAGTGCCGCCGTTGGCGGTAGTACCTCGTCGACGAAGATGAAGATGGCCTTCTCTGGTGCGAGCTTGATGCGCTTGCGGATTACGTATACGAACTGGCCCACTGTGAGATCCTGGTGCAGGTCCGTCTCAGCACGCCCGCTGCATCCAGCACCTATGCGCAGCGAGATCAACGCACTGATGGGACAAGATACTTCTTCTTGTCGATTGTAGGGATGTCCGTCTTGTCCGCCTTCTCGCAGATGACCTATGACGCGGGAGGAGTTCCGCAGCATGAGGACCATCGATGCCCAGCAGAGGCAAAGGACGTACCGGTATACGGTCTGGGTACTTCTGCCTGATGCGCTCTGCTTCCGCCTTGCGCTTCTCTGCGAGGCATACGTGCTGATGAGCATAGATCATACATCGAGACAGGGCGTGCGCCACCAACCAAAGGGGTGCTCATCCTTGAACTTGGACCTCATATTGGATTAAGTATTGGGTGGTGTGCGACGTGCGACTGTGTAGGACGAGCGGCGGGGTGGTGGAGGAGCGGAAGCAAGAGAGGTGGTGGAGGCAGACAATGAACTTGAAGTAGCCAGGAAACGGTGCGCCTCACTCGAGTTGGGCGCGACCGCGCCGCGTGACTCAGCACAACATGCCACAACAACGCGCAAGCTCTCTTCTTTGGGTCCATGCGGCTCCGCCACCTGGACTGGAACAACCTTGCACTCGGACAAATATATCTCGCTACGACTTACAGAGACGAGGATGACATATATGCAGTAGGGGGACAAGGGCGCAGCAGAGAGAGACATCCAGCATAGGCGCGCTCGTGTCAGCGAGACATGCCAACGGACAGCTGCCCTGCAGCGGTTCTTTCGACCACACCCAAGTGCTACGACCGAGCTCACCGCACTCACGCAAAGTGCATTGACGACGTAAGCTGGATAGTACCCGCCCGCATAACATACGGCCACGTCCACCAACACATCCAGGATGGGGCAATGCGTGCTTGAAATCGACGACGTTTTCGGACGGTTTCCACAATACACGCGGCGCCACGGCCGCTGCGCGGGCGCGCAGTCGAATTATGCGGCATACTGTACAGCGACATACGTCGAGGACCGTAAGGTATGATGGTCGGCCATAATCCTCTCCTTCCTGTATGGGAGGGTGTCTAGTTGAGAGTCTTGCCGAGACGTGCAAGGTGGTAGTTGATAGTGGGCTTGTGCTTCCGCGTGGGTGCAGGCTGCAGTGATAGTGAGCGGTCTGCTCTTTAGAGGATGCAACGAATAACTTACAGCAGTGCGCATGCACGAGAGCAACGCCTTAGCAGATTCCGCGCATGGGCCGGTAGACATGAGATCGTTAGTGGCAGACCAGCATGCCAGCATGGCCGCGAATTGCGGAGTGCAAGGTCTGACGGCGGCCGCTATATTCCATGAAGACACTATTTGGACACTTTCGAGGCTGAACATGTGTATTGCACATACCTTGGCGCGGCCTGACTTTCAGCTTCTCGATATACATGGCACCCTTTCACCCGAGCCTAACCCTTGAATTGCACGCGAGTATGTTGACGGTTCAGAGAAATGGACGAGAAAAATTCCGAGTACGATGAGTGCTTGAGTTCCGGACTATAGCAGAGCAAGGCGTACCTGGATAGCGGAGAGAGGAGGATGGTGGTGGTCGAGACTTGCGCCAAAAAGCGGACTGTCCCGATTTGGGATGGACGGTCCGAGACACGTGGTTCCACGTAACGAGCAGTACAGCAATGGGCGCCTACCGAAATCACCAGGAAACGCTTACAGCCTCTCCGCTTCATCACTCGCACTCACACTCTGTCCGTCTCTGCCACCTCCGCCCGTCCCGTGCTGCCCTTGCCTCCGAGCTCTTCTCGTTCTACCTCGCCCGACATGGCGACCCGCGTCGGTCTGAACAAGAACAACTCCGGTAAGCACGCATGATGACGCTGCGGATGCGGAGGGGCTCATTCGCTCGTAGCTGTCAAGCGTATCATGCAGGAGGCCAGGGAACTCGCGAACGATCCATGCACGGACTATGCAGCGGCACCTCTGGAGGTACGTCCGATGTCTCTTCTTCGGCAATGTCGCCTCTGACGAGTAGTGAATGGCACAGGACGATATCTTCGTGAGTACTCGCACAAAGGGCCGCCATTGGCTTTCCCTCTGACTCGCCGTAGGAATGGCACTGCACCATCCGAGGACCTCCGGGGACGGAGTTCGAGGGAGGGCTGTACCACTTCCGCATACTGCTCCCTTCCGAGTATCCGTTCCGCCCGCCCTCTATCATGATGCTCACTCCGAATGGACGGTTCGAGTTGAACACTAAGGTACGCCAAGACCATGCACTCCTGTCCTTCCATTGATAGTTGACTCTGTCCCAGATCTGCATCAGTTTCACGAACTGTACGTCTGCTACCTGATAAGTCTTGATACAGTAACAAACCACTCTGTACATCCAGATCACGAAGAGCTCTGGCAGCCAGCATGGGGCGTCCGTACTGGTAGGCCTGATCCTAACGACAGTTCGCCTTCCATTCCTGACTGTCTGTACCAATCATCAGCCATCATCGGTCTCCAAGGCTTCTTCCCTCTCAAAGGCACTGCCGCTGTCGGCGTCGGCGCCCTCGAGTACCCAACCGCCGAGCGGAAGCGTCTCGCAGCGCTGTACGTCAATCCTCTAACATCCTCTCTGCGTCTTATACTGACCCCTCATAGTTCGCGCGAGTGGGTGTGTCCGCGCTGCAACATGTCAAATCTTGAGCACCTCCCGGATCCGCCCGAGTCCAGCAGCAGTGGCAGCGGCAGTTCCAGCAGTTCCGGCAGCGAGGAGAGTTCAGTGTCAAGTCACACGCCTCCGTCAGAAGAGAAGCCCGCGGAAAGCACCCCTCTAATTCCCCTCTCTCAGCCTGCTATTGCACCCTCAGATACCCCCTCCGCCGCTCCCCAGCCCACAGAGGCAGTGCCAATGCAGCAGCCAGAGCCCGTCGCTCCCGTTCACGAAGCCCCGGCCATAAGCTCGCGCCCCGTCCCCCTTGTTGCCCCCAAGCCGACTCGCCCAGCGGCCCGAGCTGCGATCTTCACGCAGTCCTTCACACCCCCGCGCACGCCCATGCAGTCGCAGCCGACAACGCGCGAGGGCACGCCCCAGCCCGCGCTCGCTGCAGCGCTTAGGCAGACGACGCCGCGCCGACCACCTATCCTGCTGGACACGGCCATCTGCGTGCTCCTGGTGCTGCTGTTCGCGCTTGTCGCCCGCAGGATCTTGTGAGCATCGCTCATCACTCTCTTTCACGTCGGTATCACATGGATATGGGTATAGTCGCCAGGTCTCGGCCGCTTTGTAAAGTAGTGTAGATTAGTCGGATCTGTTTTCCATGTCGTTGTCGTATATGCAGGCTTGGACAGTTCTCAACAACCGTCTCATACCTTGCTCGCTAGAGTTTCCAATTCTGCGTGAACGATGCGCGGGAAGAAGTGTGAAGCATTACATAGGCAAGTATAAGTACAACAAAAAGCGTATCCGCGACGAGCAAGATCGTAAAATGGAGGGCACTCCATCCAGGCTACTTTTTCTTCTTCTCGTCTCTGACGCTCAGCACCACCAAGTCCTCGTCCTCCAGGTTGTAGACCGCGATCGACTGCATGTTGGTGAGCATCTTGCCCGCATACGACAGCCGGATCCTCGACGCGCCGACGACGCTGCCCGTATGCTGCAGGATGCGGTCGCGCAGCGTGGACACGAGCAGGTTGAGCGGGAGGTCGGGCACCGTGACGATGCTGCCGTCAAACTTCCACTCGGGCTTGGACGGCTCATTGGGCAGCTGCACACGCAGCGAGATGGGGTGCTAACGGAACGATGGTGAGTATACATGACAGAAAGGAGTAATCACCGGCCACCTACGGGATGCATGTTGATCCAGTCCTGCTCGGGATAGAGAGCACCACCAGGCAGCTTGGCGACCCGCTGCCGCTTTGCGGGCGGGATATCGTCCTGGCCGCCCTCCATCTCGTCCGCACTGCGCACCATGCCGAGCTGGGGGCCACCCGGTACTGGCATCGGCGCAGCCATGGCAGCCGCGCGCGCCGGGTGCATCATGGGCGCACCGGGAGGAGGCGGCTGGTAACCGAAGGGCTGCGCTGCATCCATACCTTGGTAGTGCAGCGGTGGGAGCATGACCGGAGCGGGTTGCGGTGGGAAGGCAGACGCCGGCTGTGGGCCGGAGGAGACGGTCGCGGCGGAGTACGCGGGGTTGAGCGCAGGGGCGCCAGCCCCAGCGGGGGGCTGGGGAAGCGATGGCGGGGCGGGAGGGAGGGAGTTGAAGGGCGAGGGAGCGGCTGCAGGTCCGATGCCGGGGCCAATCGCGTTCGCCTCTTGCCTGTACCAGGATTGAGATCAGCGTCACGTTCGATAGCGAACAGTTCAATGACGTTACGTACGGTCCGAGACCCTTTGCGCGATGGATAGCAGCAATCTGCTCGTCGAAATTGACATTCGTCGAGAACTTGTCGAGCGTGTTCGCCTTCGACGCCGTGTGACCGTCCCAAACGACCTTCTCGCGCTCGCGCCTTCGCAACCGCTCCTCCTCCTCTTCCTTCTTCCGCTTCTCTTCGTCCGCTTCAGCACCGAAGATATCCACACGGGTGCGAGCGAGGTTCTTGAGCGATGAGACGACGTTGGCACCACGCTGCAGCTCGGACGCTTGCGCTTTCCTGGCCTCCAGGGCATCGCGCTGCGACTTCCACTTCGGGTCGAGCAGCTCGATACGCATGTGCTCTTGCAGCTCGTCCACAGGTATTTGCTGACCGCAGATAGTACAAGTGGTGAGTTTCTCGACGCCCTTCTTTTGGACTGCAGCACCCGGAGACGTAAGCATATACATGCAATGGGATGGAAGAACACTCACGTTTCGGCACGTAATCCGTCCTGATCTTCATCGGGCCGCCTGACTCTGCACTCGCCTGGATGGCCTTTGCTCGCTCGATTTCTCTCTGCCTCTCCTCCTCCTCACGACGTTTGCGCTCCTTCGCTTCATCATCCTCGTCGTCACTCTGTTCCATGGCGGTGTCGTCCTGGTCTTGAGCATTACCGCCAGCCTGGCCGACTGCAGCCGCCGCCTCAGCTTCGGCAGCGGCTTGCCGTGCACGATGCGCTTCCACTTCTTCAGCCGTAGTCTCCATGATCATGGCCGCCATGCGCTTCTGCGCGAGCGTCATGTTCTCCACTTCCTGCACACTCATGGGCGGAGGAAGCTCTGCCATAGCGTCAGCGGCGGTGAACTCGATCGTCTGGACGATAGCATAGTCATGCCAGTCGATCTCGGCGAAAGCAACTATGTGGAACGGTCAATGAGTGCATTAGAGACACGTCGCTGAAAGACTCACTTCTCTCCGCCTCCTTATCCTCTTCACGTTTCTTGTCCTGCTCCGCCTTCTGCTGGTGCCACCGAGCACGCCTTCGCGCTACCTCGAGGTCCTTCCACCTTGCACCCTCGTGCGTGCGCTCCTTCAGCTGCGCGAGCATCTCCTTACTGGGCAGGAGGACTTTCGAGTACTGGTCCACCAACCTGTTGAAGTACCCAAAGAGCGAGTGCGTCGGCCGCAAGAAGTCGAACTGATAGTTGCGCCCTTCGCGTGCGGAGAGCGAAGTAAGGAATGGCCGACCCCGCCGGGCGGTGAAGAGCGCTGTGAGCTTCATGATATCCCTATCGCAAGTTGCCGCCCGTCAGCACCACTGCACAAGTGCCAATAATTGAAGCTAAGGACGCACAGATCAATAGCACTGATGTTCGGAATGTCCAGGATGAACTCAGGTTGCGGGGGCTCCTCGCCCAGGTCTACGGGCGCCGCCTCAGCAGCTTTCTCTGGGGCCTTCTCCTCCTTCGGCGCGGCCTCCTCCTCCAGCTCACCACGGACGACCTTGTCCATGCGGTGTCTGTAGTAAGCATGGTAAGGGTCCGCCGGGTTGAGGAACGCAAACTTTGGGTCCCCACGCTGGTTCTCGCGGATCTTGTCCTCGAACTGGGGCGGGTTCGCCGAGCGCGCGACGAAGAGGGCGGTCCGGTCAATGACGGCTGTGAGGCAGAATGTACGGTCAACACAGAATGCCATAATCAAGTTCTACGAAGTGAACTCACACTTGATCTCGGGAGGCGGCAGGATAAGGCCACTCGCGAACTTGGGTTCCTTGTGGACTCCATTTGCGCCGTCGGCAGGCTTCCCAGCGGGCCCGTTCCCATTGAGGCCGGGCGTGGGCGGCGTGGGCATGCTCTGTGTCGCTACGCTCATGCTGCGGCCGACGACGAGAGATGGTGGATATCGAGTTGGCGGGGCTGGCGGGGGCTCTGAGCAAGCCGTGAGCAAAGGTGCGACTTCGCTGACGGGCGCGCCTTCCAAACGAAGAGGAGCGCCTGTATGCTTAGTCAGCAGGATTTCCCTTTCTCGACCACGACGACCTTCTGCACCGACAGTCTCTACGCCGGTCACCTCTGCTTGCTCTTGACCGCGGTGCGAACATGTTCGGGGCTTTCAGACCAACGCAGCCGAGCATGGTCGGTCTCCTTTGGTAGGTGTGCGCTCTGGTCAGATATACGTTTGCAGTCTAAGCCAATACGGGACTGCAGGAAGACCCCATGGAAGTTGTCGCGTACGCGCAAGGCGAACGTCCGGGCTCGTCTGAAGCAGGTCGACTCGGTCATCGAGGCTGTCAGGGAGAGCGGTGTGCAGTGTGCTGCCTTGGTGCGTGTATACCAACTGAATGGTCTGGAACTTCGCCGTGAGCTTTTCTGAGCAGACGAAGGCACTTGAACTCCCAAAGGAGCATGAGATGCCACCGAGAGACAAGTACACCGTCTTTTCACGACGCGCCAAGGGCTACCGCAAGGGCATCCACAAGGTCCCGAAGTGGACTAGGGTGCGTGCACTCCTCTCGCGCAGCAGCCTCATCTCACTCAAGCCCCATTCAGTTGACTTTGAGGACAAACCCGAAGGGTTTCTGATTCTGCTCGCACTATATATTCCGTTGTATCATACACCCGACTATTATGGAGGCCTGTTACAGACCTGGAGGTGCCGTAAGGGGACGTATGGGGGAGGGAAGAAGTGGGTACCGAACGCGTCTAGAATAATACTAACTGGATTGTCCCCTGCCGCAAGCCGTTGAGGACTTTTGGCGCACCAAGAACTGTCCTGAAAACCTCGTTCCTCGTCTCCGGGATGTCCAAGAGCGTGCGCTGCTTGGCGTCCCTGTATGAGACGTCCAGAATGATGTGGGTCAGAGCGGTCGTCGCAAGAGCATCTATTCGGTGCGACCGCCGGTGAGAGCTGACACTTCTCAGGGCACTGAATGCACGTACCGGTATCGCATAGCAATTTGCCTAGCCGGCCTGGCGTGCCCACCGCTGCAGCAATCTTCGTCCTCTTCAAGTATGCGACGTGCTCCTCGAGCTTGAAATGCTTTGCGAATAACTTCGCGACATCTCCGCCCTTCTCGCCGCGAAGCCGCTTATCCCTGAGCACCCTGGTAACATCCGCCACCCGGAGGGCCGCCCCAGCCACATAGAGCAGGGTTGGCGCCCCATTGGACTTGGGCCTCTGTGACAAGCGTGTATGGAGCTTGGGGAGCACTAGAATACGTGTGTAAGTCTGAGATCACCCGGCATGGGAAGCACTGCGCCGTACCCTTGATGATGAAGTCCACCAACTGGTCCAAGCTCCTGGGCCCCGTCCACATAGTGGTGTCCGCTATAGCACTCTCTGTCTATGCGTTAACACTCAGGACGAACCTGCACAATGAGGAGATGAGTACCCACCCGGTATTTGGACGTCTGCGAGTTCAATACCGGACATCTCGTTGAACGTCTTCGCCTGCATCGAATTGAGGTAGTCCGCGAGCATGACAGGCGGCTGCGTAGCTATTGAAGGCGGTTCAATCGGCTCCACGGTCTCTGCGAGCTTCCGTTTCTACACCAAAATACATACACTGAGAAACGCGCAGAGGTCCTGGGAAAGAGGGGACACACCTTCGCTTTCCTCTCCTTTTCCTTTGCTCTACGTTTCCGCTTCTTCTCTAGGGCGGCCGCGCTCTGCAGCTGACTGGCTTGCGCATCGTTTCCGCCGTCCTCGTCTGCGCTGAGAAGGCCGGAGACGTCGTCGGTATTAGGGAGGTCATCTTCGTCGGACAAGGCGACCAGGTCGTCCGGGACAAAGTCGTCCTCGAGGTCGTCTCCGCGATGCATCGTCGTTAGGGGTCGTAAGAAGCGCCTCCCGGGCTGAAAAGTGGGCCACCACTGGGGCGGAGGAGAAGAGGAGGAGGGAAGACGTCGGAGGGCTTATGAGGGTCGCGGCTTGAATGCGCGAGAGTCGATTGGCAGAACAGACGCCAGGCGCCCAAAACGCAATTTCCTTCGCACGGGGATGCCCGGGCCGGATCCCGCTGGCCAACCAGAAAGCTGCAGCGTCGAGGGCGCTTCTGAATCCGACAGTGTACTGAACGCCACTACCGCAGCGTCGGCTCGTCTACTGACCATCCAACTCTCCTTGACCGTCTTGTATCCTCGCGTCCACCTCGTCATTGGGGCGAACGGAACAGTGACTTTAGGGTCCACCTGTCTGGATCGATGATTCAGACGATTCGTTTGTCTGAAATTGTGGCAGGTCCGCCCGCGCGGTAGCTCGTCCAAGCTCACTCAGTGTACCCCCCCCCCCCCCGTGTGCCAGCAGCCGTGGGCTCTATGAAGCAGCCAGATTATGGAGGATTTTTTTGGCCTGAAACAGAGTCTGGCGGCTTCTGGAAGCAAATCCCTCCTCATGAGACCGCTGACCCTGCAAAGCCGGCTTCTCCATTTGCATCGGTGCCGACGGGAGAGGCAAGTGCTCACGGTGGGATTGAAACGTTCTCCTTCGCGCATTGTGCGTCGCTAATCAGCTTCCGACTTGCAGCCGGTGAACATGAATTTGAAGCACGCGAGTTTCCTGCTGGAAGGATCTTATATTCGGTGGCCAGTGGTATGTCAAAGCGCATCCACTGAATCAGCTTGGTACATATGCACTTCTCGCTCCCCCCGACTCATTGGGCGGGGCTGCTCCATGACCATTGCTGTTACTTCCGGTGCGCTCTGGACGACTCGGGGACCGCCAAGCAGCTTAGCCGCCGCCGTGGATGGAGGTCTGCCCCTGGCTAATGTATGCTACCGAAGCCACCGCACGTTGAGGTGATCGGTCGTCCCGAAAGGGCTGAAAATTGCACCTCATTGTTGGCAGGACAATGCTGCCGCATAGTATGGCAAGCTATCCACGTATCGCTTTGTCTCGCCCGTTGGACTATAAAGCCCAACTTGTAGTTGGATACCAACGCGAAGTACACCCCTCGACCCCCCTATTTTCCAACACCATCATGCACCCCACTACTCAAACAACCTACGGTGTCATTGCAGGTGAGGTCGGCACACTCCACCCGCTCGTTTCCTTTTGAGAGACTAATCTGTATCAACAAAGCCGCTGTTGAGATGATAGCAACCCCGCCAGTCGCCTCATCCTACGCATCTCTACAGGGCCGCACCGAGGATGGGAAAGAGCTGATGGTGTCTGGGCGACCAATAACACAGACGGCCCTCGATGGCCTGCGAGCCCACTCCGACCGTCTGTGGGAGCTGGTCGCAGACCCTCTGCCATTCGCGGATGTCGACATGGTTGGTGCGCTTCTGCGAGAAGGGATGCCTAAGCTGGAGCTCCTGCGGATCCACGTTGAAGTGTCGGACGAGCACACGGCTAGGCCGCTGGCCATGGCGAAGTTCGACCTTCCTCCATGCCGGTTCCCTGCCCTGAGGAGCCTGGTCCTGTATGGCTGTGGTGCGCCTCTGGCGCCTCCTTTGGTTTCCCACCTGCGCCGTCTTGTCATGAAGAATAGCCACGGTTACATCCAATTGTTGCCGCTGACGCCCTTTATTGATTGTCTACGCTACTTGGACTGCCTGGAGGAACTGGAGCTCGCGAATTGCTTCGCCCTTCTTGCGGAGGAAGACTGTCGAAGTCCTTTCCCGTCTTCTACGTCACGCCTGATCTCCATCAGGATAGAGGATTACCCCACCAACATCTCCCAAATTCTCTCCGCGCTAACTGTCCCGGCTCACGCGAACATCCGCCTCAAGGCTAACCTTCGAAGCGCATCCACCCCCCAGTGTGCTGCCGCCTTTACGACGATGCTTCCGGGCGACAAGCGGTGCCTGCCCATTCTCCAGCGCGTTTCCCATGTAGACATATATCATCCGCCGGAGTCGTGTTACATCGTCGGCAAGACGGACTCCGACGATTTCTTCGACTTGGAGCTCATCACCGACGCTCTCAACGATCCGTCCCTCAAGCACGTTCGAGGCGAGGTCTTTGAGGCGATGGTGCGCACTACTGGCGACATCTTCCCCGGTGCACCGATACGGAGCGCCGTCTTCGTTGGCGATGTCGACTATGTCTCTCCCGTCTCCTGGATCGCCGGTCTTGGTCGCTTCCCCAAACTACACCGACTCGAAGTCGACGACGTGACCCTGAGAGCCTCGCCGCAGAAGGTCATTGCCGCGCTCATGGCACCTTCACCGACGTTCCCGGAGAGCGTTCTCTGCCATCTGCTTGAACATCTGACGCTTTATGGAGACATCACAGGTCCAGACATTCTGGAGCGCCTCTACCAATGTCTGAAGAGTCGCAAGGAGCGTGGTGGCCGAGCACCCCTACGATACTTGGGCGTCGAGCTGTACTGCGATAGTACCGAAGTGGTCGGGCCCCGAGACCGCGAGCACTACCGGAGGTTATTGTCCTCTGTAGCTGAAAGGACCGTTCTAGAGATCTATGTTGAGCCTGGTAGCCGCTCTCGCTAGAGTACGGGATGACGGTAAGTCGTAATATGTGTTCTCTCGGAGGTATCTCGCTTTCTGAGCACTGACATTCGACTACCTATCAGAAGAGGGCATTCACGAAAACCTCTTCAAGCCACTGGTATGTATCTCTCAGGAAATTCCGGTAGTAGACGTTGTATTCGCTATTGTACGTGGTATATCATCGTGACCATGGTTTACGAACTTGAAGTTGTTAGAACGGTTCAACGCGTACAAAAAGCCGGCGCTCGCTGGCCAACGGCAGCGGTTCAAGCGGAGTCCTTATATACCCTCACAGTCATCCAACGGTGATGTCTCGAAAGTACTCTGTCTTCAGTCTGCGAACGATATTTCCGGGACAAGGGGTCGATCATGCATGAACAAGAACGTCATGCGGTGGCTGTGCTCACGGCTTTGTGGCCCCGCAGGTTGAACGGTTCTATGTAGTACTACGCAGCAGTGATCCAGTCAATTTCTCTTCCTTGATGCTCGTCAATCATGGGCTACTATGGCTGCCTCTTTGCGCTCACTGAATGAGTAGAGAGCCGCTCTTGAAAAGCGCTCAAACATCTCTTTGCTTCGCGACTTCAACAACCTCCAGCCCCACTAGTACTGCTGGCAGGCCGGACTCGGAGGTGACTTGTCACTGCATAGGGCCGAATGCCTGCTCTTCGCACCCCTCTTTTGGACAATCATTGGCTACATGAAAGCTCCGGCGTTCTTCGCCATGCATGGCTCGAGCAATGTATTCTTACCCACTCCTGCATTGTGCGGCGGGGGGCGGCCGTCATTGTCAGCACGCGATTGTCGTATCCCGGATGCCTCTATCGGCATATATACCCCTTGCCCTGTGCAAATTTCCCGCTCATCTCCTTGCCCGTACATATCCGCCTTGTATGTATATCTGTGTACCGACTGCGTCAACGTGAAGTGAGTGCTATTTCCATCCGTCGCTCAACCGCACTCATTCAAGTTGAAGCAGAAGATATGCCACATTCTCAGGCTTGCCCGCACGACACTGTGTCTGGTTCGACCATCGATGGAAAGAGCTTCACATTGTGGGAGCATGACATCGATCCGGACGATCAGTCTTTTGCTCCATTTATTACCTTCATCAAAACACTGAACATCAACACAACAGCTAACCCGTCTGCTCCAGTCCAACGCCTGCTAGATAGCACACGGCTCCTTCGAAGGTTGACCATAAAGGTCGGAGAGGATTATGACGTGCCTCCCGCCCGAGGAGCGACAGACGCTGTGAAGCATGCGACATACTTCATCCATCCGCCGACGTTCTACCTCAGCGCTGGGTCCCTCCCCGCCTTGCGGAGTTTGGTTCTCCACAATGCCCATGTAATGCTGATGCGGACGTTCGTCTGTACACTGCGGCGTTTGGTTCTAAGTGGCTCATCCCGATTCGTGCGCCCTCTCTCCCTGGCCCAACTCTTGGACGCATTCAAGCACTTCATTCGGTTGGAACAACTGGAAGTCCGAAATTATCTCATGATGCCTCGCCCAGATGACCCGCGGTCCCTCCCAGTAGTCTCCTTCTGGTCGCTCAAGGAATTCAAGTACCTCGTCGTGCAGGATGATGCGCCGAACGTGTCCAAGATCCTCTCGCACCTGCTGGTACCGGCTCACGTAGACGTTCGTGCCGTCGCAAATGTCGCCGCTGGACTGTGCCCTGACGAAGCTGCCGCGATCTTTGCGGCCATGCTGCCGGATTGCACTCGGAAGTTGGCTACATTCTGTCTTGCCCAGGCCGTCGAGCTGCGCGATGCTCCCAGTCACGGCTGTTCGCTATCAGCCATTGGGAATGGCCGTAGACTGATCTTCGAGCTCGACGCAAGTGCTGGAGGCGACTCTACGCCTGGTCACTGCACCCACGGCTCACTATACAAGGCACTACTCAAGTCGCTCAATATCATGCGAAGCGCTCCGGTGACCACTCTCGTCTTCAGTGGCGCTCTCGCGGCGGTCGATATGGGATCGTGGGTGGGCGCAATCGAGGGTTTTTCCAACCTCAGGACCCTCGAGGTCGAGAACAGTGCACTATCGCAAGAGGGCAGCTCGGAGTCACCGGTAGCTATCCTTCACGCTCTGATCACTCCTTCGCGGTTCCGTGCCGGCCAGGTCATATGCCCACAACTGACTTCAGTCACATTGAGGCGCTTCGTCTTCACGCCGAATTTCTTCGTTGCGGTTTACCACTGCTTCACTCACCGCGTCCGCCTGGGCGCAACCCGACTTGAATCGCTGGTTATCGAGCTCTACGCTGGCCCCGGGGAATGGCGGAAGTCCTCAGAAGTGGAAGAGTACCGACCCGCATTGAACTCCTTGGCTCAGGACGTAATCATCATATGTCCGCCAACGGGCTTCATACGAACGGCGAAGTTGTTCTAGGATCAGACCCCCAGTAGGTGATTCATCCTTGGTTGTTGTTGCACACTCATGGTCCGCTAGTGCGAGCTCTTCAAAGCCTTCTCTCGGTACGACTCTCGACTTGACATCACTCTCATACACGTATAATCCTGCGTGATCAGTGGCAGAGAGCGAAAGCGGTAGCGTACATGTGCCTAATTACATCCGAGCTCGTCCTTTGAGTATACGAAAGCAGTAACGATAGCAGCTAGTAATACACAAGTCGCGTGCCAGGTTCCGGTGTCGTGGGCTGGTATATCGGCGGCATGGGTGGTATCGCGGCCCTCGTGGTGGGCAGCCTCTCAGCCCTTCAAGAGCTAGACAACTTCCAGGTCGTCTGAACCGTCCCGCAGATATCCTTGACGTTGACCGCCGGCGGCCGACCTCTTGACTTCCTTGAGCTCGTTCTTCAGCGCGTAGTACTACGTTTCGGTAGAGAGACGTGCGCACGTCAGCAGCGCCGCCATAAGGTCGGAGAGGGATGAGAACACACACCTTCCTCTTGGCCTTCGCAGCCTGCTCCCTCCACTTGAGCATCTCATCCTCCTTTTCCTCCAGCTCATTGAGCAACTTCCCGGCGCGCACCCTTTGACGCGTTGCATCCTCCGTGGCTATGATGCATTGCTGACGGATGAGTTCGTATCGCTCTTGCTGGGCCTTGAGCTCTTCCGCGAGCCCCGCCTTCTGTTTCTCCGCGCGTCGCGCCAGACGACGCTGCTCGTCGACTTGGAGGCGCGCGGTCGTTTCGGCGGCCCGGGCGATCTGGATTTCATTCTTCAAACGCGCGATGTCTTTCTCGTGATCCTTCAGGACCTAAGGTGCAGGTATGAGGAGGAGGGTTATGAACATGGGACTCTTCAAACAAACCGTCTGCACCAACGTGAGTTGGAACGCGATGTCTCTGAGTAGTTCCTGCCATGAAGGATTGAAGGATAAGACATTGTATCGCACATGGGAGGCAGGCGAATTCACCTCGTTTATGTGGGCTTTCTCGCGTGGGGTGACGCAGTTGACGAAGGTATTGCAGCTTGTGACCAAGCGTAAGTAGAAATCATCATCCCAAATAAGTGAACTCACGCCAAGAGGGCATCCTTCATGTCCTCCCGACCAGCAATCGCCTTCTTCACGATATCCACCGCGTCCTGGCCCGCCCGCTCGATGCTCCGTACGGATACTGGGCTTGAGCTGAGCTGATCGGCTTCGCCCATGTCGCTCGTATCATCACGCGCAACATCGCTGTCGTTGTCGGGGAACAGTCGGATCATGTTCTCGAGGGTCTGTGGCCTGCGGCAAACGGCGCAGAATGGGTCGCCCTGAGAGAAGTGGAAAGTCGCGCAGTCCAAGCAGTAGATGTGGCCGCATTGCGTCGACATAGGCGTAGAGTTGTTCCCCATCACCTCCAGGCATATTTTGCACTTCAAAGTCAACATGATGACGCTGGAGAGAGGGTGCGAGGCAGGGAGATGGGGCGGGTGGTGGTGGAGGAGCGAAAGAACGCGTCTGGCTGTGGCTGAAATGCGCGACGCGACTCCGAATCGCGCGGAGAAATGAGCGTCTATCTAATCTCTTGCACGTGCCTGATGGAAAAGTTCCACAAGCGCCCAGTCTTACCATTGTCCGCCAAGCTGGGCAAGTGCACTGTTCTCATCGCCGTCACCCTCACATCTGCTCCGCTATGGCGACTCTACTCAAGGAACAGAAGGCCAAGGCCGCAAAGGCTGAGAAGGGGAAGGGAAAGCGCAAAGCCGACGACATGGAGGTGGACCAGCACGACCACGCCCCGGTCACGAAGAAGCCCAGGAATAAGCAGCGAGTACTCATGCTCTCCTCGCGAGGGATCAACCATCGCATGAGGCATTTAATGAACGACCTGGAAGCGTTGCTTCCTCATGTGAAGAAAGGTGAGTACGCCCTGCGCCGAAATCACCAATGTCTCCTCATCTGTGAAAAGACTCGAAGCTCGACTCGAAGAACCACCTAAACCTCATTCCCGAACTTGCTGACCTCAATAACTGCAACAATACTCTCTACTTTGAGGCGCGTCGTCATGAAGACCTATACCTCTGGGCAGCCAAGACTCCGAACGGCCCAAGCATCAAGATGCACGTTCAGAACATACACACCATGGACGAACTCAAGATGACGGGAAACTGCTTGAAGGGCAGCCGCGGAATCTTGAGCTTCTCGAAAGAGTTTGATGAAACGGAGTGGGGAAAACTCACGAAGGAGGTGTTCACGCATGTAAGTTGCTTCAGAGAGCCAGCTGTTGTCTGTGCTGACGAACCTTTCATGGGAGATCTTCGGTGTACCTCCCCAAGCACGGAAGGCAAAACCCTTCATCGACCATATTCTCACCTTCTCTATTCTGGACAACAAGATATGGTTCCGTAACTTCCAGGTCGGTTCAGAACCGTTCAGCGCAGCAGCCATGCCCTAACATGCCATGTGTTTCGTATCCGCAGATTGTCGAGAAGGACCCTTTGCAACCGAATGGGCCCCCTCAAATGTCTCTCGTTGAGATCGGGCCCCGCTTCGTGCTTACGCCGATCCGGATCTTCGAGGGCGCATTTAGCGGTGCAACAGTATATTCCAATCCTGGTACGTTTGCCCTCGAACTCCCTACCGAACCCCTTACCGCAGATACTGAGGGCCTTCCTTCTGCAGAATTTGTCACGCCCACGGCGGTGCGCTCTGCGTTCAAGCGCGAGAAGGGCGACAAGTATGGGCATCGGAAGCATGCCCAAGCAGAGCGCAGCATCCGCAAGGACAGGAGGAAGCTTGGAGAAGACGAGCTGGCGGTCTCGAAGGTGTTCGCATAGTATGCCGCAGCCGCCTTGTGCCAATCTCTGCTATGATATCTCTTTGGTGTGCACGAATGCTGCGGACGACATCTTGCTGCAGGGTAGCTGCAGCGGCCATCGAAGAGGTCAATTCTCCGTGTATCAAACGGTAAGATGATAGAGTACGTGCACGCCGCTCAGACACCTCGGTTCAAGTCCTCAACGTTGGTAATCAGGAGCTACGTGCTGCGGCACTTTCCGTATAGCATCTTGGACACTAGACTCTAATACTTCAGTGCGCGGGGGCGTGGCGTCTTGGCTGTGCAGCAGGCCACAGGGTGAGTACACTCGACTACTGTGTTCCCTCCTACCATACGCCATATATATACGCCTCGTGCCCTCAGTGGGCGTCTGCCATGGTGTCGGACACGGTGTTGCCGCTGCTGCGCTGCAGAAGCTCGCTCCAGAATGCAAACCCTACACCTGCGGTAGCTTACCGCAACCTCACATCCCGCAGCACGCACAAAACGTATCTTTCACAGTCCTCTTATACGAGAGCCAGCGGCGTCCTGTCTGGACCAGCTACCTCGCCACCGCACCCACCACTCACAACTGCAACACCTCACTGCCGCCCTCAACGACATGGCGCCCACACAATGTACCAGGTGCAATAAGGTGTTCGCCAGCAAGGCTAAATGCTCGCGTTGGCACGCCGAAGCTGCCGATCATACAGCCTTGCCTGTTTTCAGATGCCTTGAATGCCAGGCGATATTCGTGCAGTTGAAGGAGCTCAAGTTGCATCGTACACAGCAAGGCCATACGAGAAATACACTTACTGTATCGCATCTCCCCCCTCCGTACGAGGTAAGTAAACCATGCAGCCACCTCGACCTTTTTCCGAGTTGACAATATATTAGAGCACTTCTGACGCCGGGCTCCGGGCCCCCGCCGTTGAGCCTGGTCCCAAGTCGCCGAAATGCCTTCAGTGTCAGCGCCACTTTGACACCTGGCACGAATGGGCTGCGGTAAGTCAATAATCCCGACACACGCACCGTCAGAGTATGCCGCCTGCTCACGCAACTCTTTAGCATCGCCGCTCTGCCCACGGCAGCGAGGAGCCGCCCGTCACACTGAGGTGCCCACGTTGTCTGGGCGCGATCGCTTTCGGGGAAAATCATCCGCACTGCGTCGCTCGCAAGAACGTTGCGTGCTTGGTATGCCGACAAAAGTTCAGCCATGCAGCTGAATTGGATCTGGTGAGCGGCTTCCAGAGTTTTCTCCAGATGAGACTTATACGATGCTACTACTTTTCAGCACCTCACCGAATATCCAGTGTCCTGCGATCTCTGTGCGACGCACCTGCCGCCTCCCATGACTCTACAGGATCACTGGAATCTCTCGATCCAACATCCTTTCTGCAAAATGTGCAATAGTGGCTTCAAGGATGCCAAGGCATGGGCAGCTGTAAGTGATCGCCGCTGGTGACACGGCATGCGTGGGTTGTAAGCAACGTACTCAATGTGACCTGAATTAACAGCATACTCTGGAGTGCTCCCTCGCGACGAGGCCTCTGGTCCCAGGCAACATCGGAGTCATAAGCGGGAAGTGGGGACGCAACGTTGTGAGTAGGGAGTGTAGTTCGGCAGCCTCTTTGCTTCTCTCACACACGGTATTTTTTTTAGGCCAAGGAAGACAAATCAAACGGCTCTGAGAGACTGGATGGAGCTCGTGGTCGTGACGACAGCGAGGTTACACTCCGCGAGCCAGTAGGCCTAGGCTCAAGCCAATGGTTCTTGAGCGGTCTTCCGCAGGCGGCTTCCGTAGGTATACCTCTCATCTCAAGTCCGCGGAACGGCACAACGAATCTTATCATCTGGCGTGGGTGCCGTAGCTCCTGGATCAAGTATCCCCAAGAGGGTCCAGTGCGTCTACAAGCAGCAAAGGCATAGAAAGCAGCGAACACGCTACGCAATGCGCATCAGAGCCAGCTTGTCCCAGCATCGATCGAGGCCAACCGGAGCCGGGTATTGTATCAATCGGGCGCAGGATGATCCATCCAGAGGGAGACGATGCATTCAACCGGACCAGATCAGCACAAATCGAAGACTACGTCTCAGACACGCAGCTCGTCGAAATACTCGCGTGCGAGTACGGCCAACACAGCGTCGAGCGCATTCTCAGCGTATTGGATGACGAGGAGCCTGCAGACAAGCCCAGGAAAGCTCGCTCGTTGCTGTCGCCATCGCGTCCCTCCATCGCAGCACCAGCGTCCATGCTCGGCGGAGAGTCTGTAACGCCTTCTTCGGGCGATGGACGCTTCAGTTCTGAAAGGGCAGGGATACCCTCCGCGTTGAGCTCCTACTCTGCTTGGGACATCTCGGATTCGGACAAGGAGGGGCATTCCGTATGTGATTTCTTTACTCACATAGCAAGCTAGGCGTCATCTGACCATCTCGACACATAACAGGGCTCGCCGCTCATGCCAGGCTACCGATGCGACGTGCGCAAGCCCACAATCGACAGCATCGACGCGCTGCCCGAGATGTCTTCAGCGAGCCAAGTGACGTTGTGGCTGGACGACTTGGCGGGGCACATGCTCACCGGTGAGCCGTTATTGCCGCTTTCTAGGACCCACACGCCGCCGGGATACGCGCGCCCTCCAGGCCGCGTAGCAGAGACAGATGCGGCCCCGGGCACGAGCGAAGTATCGTGGCGATGCAGCTTGTGCCTCCGACAGCCTCGTGTTGAACCGGTCGCGACCTACTGCGGACATGTTTTCTGTCACAGGTGAGCGCAACTCCATCGCTCGTGTGTACAGTCTGGATACTGACCAGGCTGTCGTCAAGCTGTATCATGCAAGAGCTTTCCAACCATATGAGCTGCCCGATCTGCAAAGCCACGTACTTCGTGCGGCTCCGGCCATCGTCTAATATACTCGCATGAACAAGTGCTCTGTCGCTGTGTTGCTGTACCGTGTACCTGTGATCCTCATCTGTCAGGTTTAGGAATGTATCTGCACTTAGTCTCGTCACAATATGAAATTTTTGAGGATCGTGCCTCGACAATAAGAAGCCACAGAGAGCTGAGATGAAGTGCGTCTTCAGGGGAACAGCCCCGTGGATGGGCTCAGCTCACGTCACAATATAGGTGAGTCGCAGAGACCCCAGCCAGGAGCGTGGCGTCGTCTGGCAAGGCTAAGGTCTGTGTGGGTTTCATCATTCGCGGAGCGTAGTGGTCCCGGATGTCAATTCGTGACCATGGCTGCTACATCCCAGGACCATCTCTAGCTTGACGTGGCCGAACATCACGACAACGGTGCCAATGGTTGCATTTCATAAGTCAAAGAGCACCTCAATCGAATGAGGCTGTCTATGATTGCTGCAGAGCTTCAACTATGCGGAAGGCGCCGCGAACTTGACTTTGTACACGGCGCTCCCAGGCAACGAGATTGACGCGTCGTGTCACCTCAAAACGAAGTGTATGTTCCTTCGAGTGCAGAATGCAATGCAGGTACGCAAACACGAGCGCGTCGAGGGCAGTGGGAGAACTGTGTATTGCGTCAGGCGACATTCGGGTATTTGCACACATAGCGGCTTACGATGAGCCAAGGAACCACTTGTCAGTGCCCAGGCGTTCAGAAAGCGACGCAATCGCGTCCTTGTATTGCTGCTCGATAGCGTCGACGTTGACATGCGTCCCATAAGAGGGCAGTAGTGAGCTGATACCAAAGAGCGGCGCGGGCGGGTTCGGGAGGACAGCTTCGAGAGTACGCGTCTTGTTCTGATAGGGAGAGAGGAGACTCAAGAAAGATGTTGAAGACGGTTGGTGGAGCACCTTGAGAAAATATGAGGAAAAGCGGGGGCTTGCAGAACGGGGGACGCGTACCAGAGCTGCGTGGACGTTGCCTTCCAGAAGCGAGACCCAGGCCCGACTCTCATCGCGCGCGGCCTCATCGGCATACCCTTCGAGGTCATCAAGAGGGCCGACTTGCCCGTCTACCCATTCGGGGATCAGGTGAGCAGGCAGCAGCTCGCCCTCTCCGTCGTCCTGTTCCTTGACCTCTGGGGACGCGCCGGGCAGTGTCTCCAACGGTACGTGCAGGTTTGGTAGCCGGTTGTCGAGAGCGCCATCAGGAGAGACGTCCCAGCGAATAGCAACATCAGAGAGACCGCGAAGAGCGAGATAGGCCTGCCATTTGAGACACTCGACGTCGCTGCTCAGCACATCCGCGTCCGGGCTCCACGGGACGTGTATCCAAAGTGTCGGCAAGGTTACAGGGCGCGCCTTTTCTGGCGAGTCAATCGGCGGGTGTGTGTAGAGCGGAAAGAACGAGAAGAATTGGCGAAGGGGTGCGGGGAGCGAGAGGGCCAGCGGACTCGCCATGTTCCTCGGCGCAGCGACGTTGCGTTCGACGCTCTCGGGACCAGCGTCTTCAGCGGCGGAGGGTGCTTACGTAAGCAGCACAGTGCATTACACAGGCGCCCATAGATGCGCTGTGGATCGGGTGCGGCGGCGGCGAGCTCACACACCTCTCCGACACTGCTCTCGACGACGGCGGGCTCGCTGATAGACTTCATGCTCGGCCTTTTCGCTGCTGTGGAGGCGACATAGTGCTCTCTTTGTGTTTCGCCAGAGTCTGGCTTTCTCTCGCTTGCCCCGATTCATGTCCGACTACGCGTCAACTCCCTCGCGTTCCGCCTCGCCCGTCGGAGAGCTGCCCTCGTTCAGCGCGTCCCGCCCTGCAGCTTACAGATTCCACTGGGACCCTGCCACACGGCGACCTGGGCCAGGGAGCGTCTCCGAGACTACTGAAGGAAGGGGAGACTACTTCGGCAAGGACGCACCGTACGACGTCTACAATAATGGCTCTCTGGCTTCACTTGCCTTGGGTGCGCTGCCCCCTGAATGGAGTAGCTCAAGGCATGGTTTCAATGGTACGTCTCGGGCAGGCAACACTCAGAAAGCGGTCGTGTACTCAACGGACGCAGCCATCTCGAATGTCGTGAATAGTCCCCACAAGAAGCCCGCGCCGCCCAAGGCGCATTCAGCGCTCCCTGCCGTCCCACCCGCAGACTTACCGCGAGTGCGCCGCAAGGACTTCGAGTCATATCTGCGCGCCATCTCGCCTGAATGGGAACGCTTTGTTCAGAATGCAGAGCAAGGTCGGGATGGCGTGGCTCAGATCGAGGATACTCTCTCTTCCTCTAGCATCGAAGTACCCCCTACGCCGCATACACCTAGGACACCAAGGCCAGGAAAGGCCCCGCCTCCGCTAGAGACAGTTCCATCCGTCTTCTTCGAGCCGAACTTCAATCTCGGCGACCCTCGGACATTCAACGCGGTTACTGAGCAACGAGAGGGCGAAGAAGAGTTCTCAGACCCGTCATCCCTTTCCCACTCTCTTCCGCTGATGGAGAAGCTCTCTCACTATGCCGACACCATCGAACAACACCTCGTGCGCGAAATATCTGTACGGTCGACCTCGTTCTTCGCCGCGCTCGCGAACCTGCAAGACCTCCAGACCGAGTCTGAGCAGTGCCTTGACCGTATATCGCACCTACGTGGGCTGCTGAAGGACGTGGACGAGAAGGGCGCGAAGCGCGGGCTCGAGATCATACGGAAAGAGGGCAAGTTGCGGAACATGGGGGCGGTGAAGGACGGCGTGCGGTTCGTAGGCGGGGTCATGGAGATGACCGGGCTGGCGAAGAGCTTGGTAGGCGCAGGTCAGTGGGGTGAGGCACTCGACGTGATCGAGGAGCTGGACAAGTTGTGGACCCTCGGCGACGAAGATGCGAAACCAGTGCGGCCTCCCCCAGTACTAATAAAGAACGGTCGTTCTTCACCTCTGCCGACGGTTATGGAGTCGCCGCCTGCAACGCCTGCTCCGCATCCACCGCCGCCGGCGCCCACAATACCCCTGTCATCGCTCAGAGCGTTCGCTGCATTGCCGGACCACCTGCGGACATTGACTATGGAGATCACCTCCTCCCTATCATCCGAATTCGTGAACGTTCTGCGGCAGGACCTCATAGAGCGGATTGATTCTAACCAGGATGCCTGGCCGGAGGCGCGGCGGCAGGACTTTGACATGTCCCTGAAAGATAGGTTGAGGCCATTACTGCAGTCGCTGGTGCGGACCAAGGGCATCCTCGAAACCACGACATCATGGCGAGACGTCGTGATGACGGAAGTGCGAAGTACGATCAAGCGGGTAGGTCACACCATGTGCGATGGTGCTACTCGAGCTAATGGCCGCCTCAGCGAATACCGACGCTCGAAATGAGCGAGGACGACTCCATACCCCAGCAGTAAGTCTGCTCCAAGGGCGTTACGATGTATGCTGATGGTTCTCGCGTCCAGTGCGGCAGCTGAGCTCCGTGCCATGTCACATTACTCTTTCATGGACCTCGCTCGTTCGATGTATCGGAGCCTCTTGAACTGCGTAGAAGGCCTCCACCGAGAGAACCACGTCATCATCGAGGTAGTGCAGAGCATACAGTACGTCGTACCCGAGCGTTTCGCCTGGGTCCGAGATTCACGCCGTCATCAGGTCTTCAAAAGCCAGTGTCGACCTGACCGCGCTACAAGAAGAGCTATCCGACATCCTGTCCTCTGCCGCCGAGCTGGCGAACGCGCGCGCCTCCAAGGTCATCAGCGTTCGAGCCGAGCAGCACACTGCGCTCGACTTGTCGAGCTTCTGCGCGCTGTTCAACGAGTCGTGGGACTTTGTCGTGAAGTCCGAGGTCATCTGCAGGCGGATGATCGTCGGCTTGCGCGGAACGATCGTCAGCCAGGTAAATCGCGTAGGATGTAACGCTTTTAGATGGTGCTTACTGAACCGCGTTGTTTTCCTCTAGGCGAAGACATTCTTGCAGCACTTCCATCAAACGCAGCTATCGCAGTCCGCCAAGCTTGTGGAAGACGAGCAGTGGAACGCTGCAGAGGTCGCGCCCTCGGTACAGCGCATAGTCGACATCATGGTCGACGCCTCCATCCAAGACCCACCGGAGCTCCTCTTGAACCGCCCACCCTCAGACACCCTCTCCCCCCTACCCCCTACATCGCCCGCTCCATCGTCTCCTTCCCTCACTGTCAACGGTACCCCTGCTGCCCAACCGCGCCCCTCCTCCCCGCTCGCTTCGCCTAACTTCCCTCCCTCCCCGGGCCGCGCGGCACGACGGCGCTCCGCGAACGCGCCCACAAAGCACCTGCGAGTCGAAGAGCGGGCGTTCTTCGCGGTGGGCGCGACTCTCGACGTGCTTGTGCTTCTCGTAGAGTACCTGAAGGTCATCGTGAACCTGCCGTTGCTGACGACGGACACGATGAGCCGTGTAATTGAGCTGCTCAAGTCGTTCAACTCACGGACATGTCAGGTCGTCCTGGGTGCAGGTGCGATGCGCTCAGCGGGCTTGAAGAACATCACTGCGAAGCATCTAGGTGCGTCAGAAATAGGCTAAATTTGTGGGAGCGCCTGAGTGCTGAGGAGAGGACGTCAGCTCTTGCATCGCAGTCGTTAGCGATCATGATCTCGCTCATCCCATATATTCGGGAGACTTTCCGGAGACATCTCAGCCAGAAACAGGCAGTGATGCTCATCGAGTTTGACAAGCTCAAGCGGGTGAGTACCACCCAGTTCAGAAAGTGTTGATGCACTCACCGACATGCCCCAGGACTACCAAGAGCACCAGAACGAGATCCACGCCAAGTTGATTGCTATCATGGGCGACCGTCTCACTGCACATATTCGGTCACTGCAGGTAAATCTGCCGCACAACATGACGTAACGACAGCCGACTGACCATTCATTAGGCCGTGCGATGGGACGTCCCGAAGGAAGGTGGAGGCGTCAACGACTACATGGAAGTTCTCGTGAAGGAGACTGTGACGCTGCACAAGGTCCTCTCGCGGTATCTCCCCTCTTCTATCGTCGAGGTAGGCGACCTTCGATGCATGCATCCTATCGTCTTACTGAGGCTTTCGTTGCGTAGTTCGTCATGACGCAAGTCTTCGCCGCGATCAACCACCGATTATCGGAGGAGTACGCGAAGATCGAGTTGCCGTCACAGGAGGCGAAAGAAAGGTGTGTACCGAGAAAAGTAGCGTCTTACCACTGTCAGCTGAAGTAACCTGCCTAGACTGCTCGCGGACGCGCGCTATCTCCAGGAGAAGCTGACCGGGCTCAAGAACGTCGCGGCGCCGACCGCGATGCTTGAGACCGTCGTCTCCGAGAAGCCGGTGGCGAACAAGCAGCAACAGCAACAGCAGCAGCAGCAGCAACCTGTGCAACCCGCTCCGCAGCCCGCTGTCCAGCCGGCACTCAATCCCGGGAGGTTCAGGGGCATGCTGCAGCGAGCGGGAACACTCAATGGGCGACATAACACTGCCCCTCCCAGTGCGCCTCCTCCCCCGAACGTCGAGAAGGCCTTACCTCCCGCTGTCGTCGCGTCGCCTTCTCCAGGACCTGATTCTGCTGCAGGCACTCCCTCCGCGGATCCAATGGCCGACGACGCTCCCGCCGTTGCCACTCCGTCCCCTCCCATCGTCACAGAAAAGCCCCTTGTAGCGGAACCTGAGGAGGCGAACAGCGATGCGAGTCCAGATACGCAGGCTCTCGGGGCTGACGAGCCACCTCCGGAAATCCCTCCAAAGGAGGATGCGCCTCTGGTCGACGAGAAGAAAGTCCCGGAAAATAGCGACGTTGTTGATGGTGAGGCGGCACCTTCATCAGAGTCGCATCCATTGGCCGAGGACGCGTCATAGAAGTGTCTACTTCTGCTGCTGGCATCTCATCGTGGACGGTGCAGTATTACTGTATATGGACTTGGAATGCCTTAATACCCTATCTCTTCGCGACCTGGGGAATATGTTCATACGTTAGATGGCCCGACGAGCTTTGGACCCGCCTATCCCTCGAACCTTGCTCTGCGCCGCCGGCTTCGGGTGTAGCTTCGAGTGCATTTCTGGTGATTGCAACGAGTACTGGCGCGGTGTCTGAGCATGACTCGGCTGATGAAGGTATGAGTCTATCAACATGCCAGTAAGGACCCCCGGCCGACGCTCCGTCGGAGGACCTACCCCGCAT
The DNA here is from genome assembly GCA_022385805.1 of Pilatotrama ljubarskyi. Classification (NCBI taxonomy): domain Eukaryota; kingdom Fungi; phylum Basidiomycota; class Agaricomycetes; order Polyporales; family Polyporaceae; genus Pilatotrama; species Pilatotrama ljubarskyi. The sequence continues at coordinate 160,527 of MU277683.1, read as the reverse complement.
CCCGCGTCGAACGACTGCTCGATCACGGCGGAGGCTGACTCGAGGTGACGATCGACGTGCTAGCTCAGGGACATGTTACCTCTCTATCCCGGCAGAGAGGAGACTCGCGGCAGGAGGTGACCGTGTCACACAAGCTATAAACTCGACGACGCAGCGATCGAGACAAGACTGCAGCTCGCGAGCCGACCTCGCATGGCGCCATCTTGCACCGTCTATGGGCGCCTGACTGTGCTTGTCTGCTCGTCAAACTCGCTTCGGGGTAAACGAATTGCGCAGCGACGCAGATCCGGATCTTACGCACCTCGCCCGCGGATCCGAACAGCACGACGCGGATGGCGTTATCGTCGGGCAATTTTTTGGGCAGAAAACGCGCTTTCGACGAGCATGCGCGGGCCGGGCGCGCGACGTGCCAGGCGGGACGGCGGGGCGGGGCTTCTGCATGCACCTGTCAGCACCCGGAAGACGCACGTTCCTGTAAAGTTGACGAGGGTACTGTTCTTCCAGTTCAACGTTCGCTGGCCATGCGAGGAGGGGCTGCATGAACGTGACGGTGTGCCGTCGGAGGCACGACTCGACCTCAAGCATCCCGCCCTCTGCAACCATCAGAAAACGCAGGCTCCGGGCTGGATCCTGAATTTGCTGTCGGCAGCCCTCAGGTCTGCATGTGGCGCACCGTACACTGATGCGCTGTACAGAACAAGAGCTCGAGCATCGGGGTTTCCGCCGAGCACAGTTATGAGCTTACGGCGCTTACAATGGCCGCCAAGCCCGACGTAGTCTTGTAAGTACTTGTAACCCCTTGCATTCAACCACGAATCCTTGCGGTTCCCTCGTCGATAATTGACAGTTAATATAACCTGTTGGACGCCGACTGAAACCCTTTGGTGGTCTGATAATCCTCATCAAGCCCTGTGCCGGTCTTTTAGAAGGATATCTTATTGTTAGCATTCTTCCCGACAGCAGGCATGCCCTTGTCTCTGGTATGGCAGTCTTACTGTCACCGCCGTCCATACATGCCGCTCTGCATGACGCTCAAAACTGGACTTTCATGAAGTCATCTCGGACCTGCCCTCAACCGGCCTTCACTGACCCATATAATCTTGTCAGCCTTGTTTAACGTCGCCTCCACTTCCTTCCCTCCCTCCAAATCGAGCTCTATCTAGGGTCGAGTGAGTAAGTCATTTTCCTCCCGTCGTGCACAACCCAGAGCTGTACTCGCTCCCCGCCATGGGCGGGTCCATGTCGGTGGGCTTTGCGTGTACCGCCGTGACGGACACTCACGTATATTCATGGCTACTTTAGGCCTCGATACTGCAACCTCGACACCGTTGTGCTAGGGGACGGAAGGTGAGTAAACGGCTCCCACTGGCCCTGTGCCCTTCGCTGAGACGCGCCACTGGGTGCAGCTGTTCCTCGCCACAATACGGTGTGACATACGGCGGCCGTGGCCCGCGATACCTTGTGGACCTCTCAGTTTGTCTTCAGGGTTTTACGTTTGTACCTTCCCAGCGCACAATGTCTCTGATCGTACTGTAGTAGTAGTACCTACCTGTCACGTCACTATCAATTGCCTAAAAATATATTGCTTCTTTACTATCGCGTTGTCCGAAATTACTTTCCCCGAGGTTATCCTAGGCTACATTTGTGTTTCTACGGTGTCTCCAAGGCGTGCAAGCGACACAAGGCTTGCGGGATTTGGCAAGGCTTGCTGACTATTGACAATGACTACTGTTATGCACAACCAATTAACAGACAGCCGTCAAGACTTGCATTCCTTTCACAAACTGGACTTCTTATATGATGGTATCAGGCCTTGTAAGACTACGGCCAAAATTCCGATGAGAGCGATCGAAAGCGCGGGATGTAAGTTTTCGCATTTCAGGCTTAGCGCCGGTGACTTACCCCAGAATCCAGATTCTTGGCCCCACCGCCGCGCTCGGTGCCCCCAGGTACATACGGCAGATACGAGCAGATACGGTGTCGCAAGATCCGGCAACCTCAGATCCATATCGCGAGCGCGGGGGTGAGCGACAACCATGTCCTCCGAATTTTTGTGGGGAGGTGCAGCTGGGTGCGGACGGGCGATCTAGAACTGGTGCGTGACGGCTTGGTCCGGCATTCATGTATCTCCTTGGCAGTTTGTGTAAGCCGAGGTATGACAGGCAGTAATGTGGCGGAGTTACGTCGTTAACTGTGCATCACTACCCGGGAGTTGGTGTACGCGGGATGGATAATGGTCAAGATGACCGACGCCCGTCCGGGAGTTCGACTCGGTTCTACTGAACGCTCGGAAGACCGGCGCGGCACCCGCCACAGCACACAGGGACCTATAGGCGCCACAACTCTCAGAGCTTTCCCGGCGGTGTGCCACATTCGGGCATTTCAAAGGTACTATTTTCCGGTCTCGCGCTCATCTTATCGGTCGTTGACCGCCAATTGCAGAGCTCTTGAGCCACATTCATCGCCTCTCCGATCGAAATGCTCACACGCGACACATAACATGCTCTTCGCGTGTTCTTCGCACCAATGCGCGACCAACCCATCCGAATGGACACTGGCGAGGATAGTCACACTACAAGCTGTACCCAAAGGGGCGCTTCGAGAATAATACGACACCCCGTGAATGTGATGAACATCATACGAGTCCTAGTAGCCCGCCGAAATCCGCCGGTCTGCGACGAGGAACGTACCTTTCACCTCGGAGTTGGGTCGACGTCGCAGAATGGCAAGCTTCTCTCCAAACGTGAGCCGGGCCCGACATGCGACGTCGGCCCGACATTGCCAGCAATAGCTGCGACGTCGCGAGACGTCCGGTGATGGACAGACGCATCCGCCGGAGCATCTCCGCGCGCTGCCTGATTGTTCGCGAGGTTCTGGCATCTATAGCACCCCCAAGGGGATTAAACGTGAGGCGTACCCGTCATACACAGAGTCCCTGAGTTATCTCTATCTCTGGATGCTATGCAATATTGCACAGGCGTGAAGGGCGGCTATACTTGGGCATATGGATATTGAGCGTGTGCACACACGGCGGCGTCGGCGGCTTCGGGAGACGTATCCGGCCACTGTCTCTTTTGAACAGGCGCATCGAAGGGCGCGGTCTAAAGGGTGTCTAGATCATGCACACTAGGCTCGCGTTGATAATGAGTTTCATCTACAAGTAGAACACACCCTCGATGCACGCACAGCACCAGTCACAGCAGCTCAGATGCATCTCTCTTCACGCACAAATGAAGCTTAACCGCGCCCGCGGGCGTCGTTCTGACAGTTCACAGGGGGCAGGGACGCCGCCTTGCAGCTTTACCCTTCGTAGTGTTGGGGCGGCATCCTGCGGCGTCTTACCTGTGTTCGCCGTTGCATCCGTACTGGATCGCGATGGCTTACGCAGTATCAGAGGTACCTGTTTGCCTCAGACTCGCCTGACCTATGCCCACCGAGAAAACAGGAATGATTGCGACATCAGTTTGAGTAGACCCTACAACATGTGTGTGCTCACTAATCTCCGTCGACACCTTGTACCCATCGGAGCGCAGCGCTCCCGCTCTGATATGTACTGACCGGGTGTTGGTCGGCCTGATCGTGTCGGAGGCGCAGAGCGCGCCTGTGGCATTGATGCGCTCAGTGCGAGTCGCCGAGGCAGACGTCGCCGTGTTCGGATAGAGGATGGTGGAGGAACAGTCGAGGAGAACGGGTTAGGTTACGATGGATGCACAGCGTTTGCAATTTACCTGCGCTACGGGGCGATAGTCAGGAACACAATGTGCGTGCCCTCGAGTTGGAGCCGCTGAATCTTCTTGAGGACGTCCCGCGTGCTCACTGAGGAATGAGTTATGTCAGTACAGAGATCGTGGCCATTACAATATAACCTGCCTGCAAGATTACGCAACTCTATCCTGGACGGTGAGGTAGTCCACACCAGATTCCGCGCCGACGTCATCCGGTAACTAGAGTCCTCCTTGGTTACGAGTTGAATATTTTGGGTCCCTCAACCAACGCACCCAAACGCTTTGCATCAGCAGGAGGCGTGCGAGGAAGGCCCAGGCCGCGTTGGAGATCGGCACAGGACCAAATACAATGAGCATACCTGTGCCCTGGCGACGTACCCCAAAGATGCACGATGAACTTACATACACCTTTGTACATAGCAACCGCCCCGACGGTGAGCGGTACAGGATCGGAGCGTGTATGATATATCTCTCACCATCTTGGAATGCCATCGGTCTGAAGCGACTCGGGGTCTGAGCGAGGGCCTCGGCTCTTGCACTGCCCATGCGGTCAGTGTATACTGTCACAACTTGGCGTCAGTAAAGTGGAATGTATGCTGCATCCGCAGTGACTGTCGTCGCGGTGCTCACCAAAGCTCGGCTGGAGACGCAGCTGTCCAACTCCGAACCGCCGCCCCGGCCGGGGCGGGCTGCGTCGCGGCCAACTCGCGGTCAACTGCGCGCCATCGGACTCCATGTCGGACACCGTGCTCTCGCGGCTTGGTGGCGGCGTCCCTCCTGTCTTCGCATCCAAGTTCCTCCACATCGTCTCCTTTGTGCCCGGAGTGTGGTAGCACGTAGCTGAGCCATGGGGCTGAGATGCGCAGCCACCCCCGGACACGAGCGTTCCGGCAACTTACGAAATTGACGTTAGGGGACCGTCCCCGAACGTAGCGTTGCATCTCAAGGTCCCTGCCACAAGCCTGGACGCGAAAACCGGAGACTCTTGGGGGATTCTCGGACAGGAATCTAGGCCTCGTTCGACCGTCGTGCTTCCTCACACGTCGATGGAAACACAGCGCAGCCTCTGGGCGAGTGGCTGAGTCATCGGCAGAATGATCACACAAGCCTCTCGACATCTCGAGCCTGGCTCTTCGAGACGTCGAGTTTCGCAGAATGCCTACGAAGGGCTTGTAGGTGCGCGCTGACGCGGTGTATGATGTATAAGGTGCGCATTTCGCCTCATTGGTTACACAACGATCCGCCGTCCGCCGCTCCCCCGCATGTCTCGTATGTCATCAGCACACACACACCGTAGCACATGCCAGTGCCCGAACGTCCTGGTGACCGTCTCACGCATTCCCGTCGCCCTCGGGACATCGGTCACGAACAATTTCCCCGTCGAGTCACTGCGCTGACTCATTCTCGTTGACTTTTTTGACTTTCTCCGTTTCGCGGCGTCGGGCGTGACACGGCCGACGCGTGACGCGTCGCGTTCTCATGTGCTAATCTCGCGCATCTCTGACGTCACCCGACGCGTATGTGCCGCCATCCGGATTTGGGCCGTCGAGCGGGACGGCGGGAGCACGGGGTCGCGATCGTGCAGCAGCACTCGGTCGTGACGCGCGTGGGCCGGCGTGTCGGGACGCGTCTCCAGGAATCTTGTCGTCGCAACGACGACGTTGTGCATGGGACACTCGACCCAGAAATAGAGAGTACTGAGGTCAAATCAGCAGTGTCTGGCGGATGGTCGTCATGATGTTGCACGTTCAGCGAGATCGTGATGGGCAACACATCGAAACGACGTCGGATGTTTTTCTTCGCGATTCGTGCGTGCTCAAGGAATACGGCCGACAGCTGCGAATCTACGTTCGTGGCACGGTACTCTGCTCTAAATACAAGAGGTGACGTTGTCCATCACAATTTCTCAAGCTGCCTGGTATTCAGCTGCTCCAACATGAGAAACATCACGCCTGTCTATTCATGACCATTCCCAGTGGTTTATTGCGCCCCTATGCTCATGCATACGACTGAAGGTACGGTACGCTTACATATGACCTCATCGACGTCTGACATTCACCTCCAGCAGTTCCCGGCCGACGAGATGTCAAAATGACGAGTGCGTCGGCGTCGGCGTCGGCGAATTGCACACGTTACTGTAAGGTAGGTCACGACGACGTCAGCAGCGCTGCAATTTGAACCATTCGTGCGCCCGATGCGAGGACTGCTCTGGATGCATGTATCGCATCGATTAGATGTCCGCTCGCGTGGCAGGATGCGATCCGCCCTCTATGGTCTTGACGTTGCGTCCCTCTCTCGCTCTATGACGTGCGGATCGCCGCAGAGGCGGCTGAACGATCCGCCCGGATATGTGCTGGAATTATTTGTGTTGCAAGTGGAAGTCAGTGAACGTGACGAAGGGGAGGGGGTAAAAGCAGTCATGCTGCGCGAGCGCTAATTCAAGCGCATGTAGTGCATTCCAGGTGCAAACTCCCTCGTCGACCGCGAACGCTGCAAAGTCACTAGTCAGGAGCGTAGTGGCCTACAGCTTGCGCAATGTTCAAGCCTCTTACTGCCAGCGATCTGTCTTTGTGGCGCCCCCGCAGAGGCCACGAGGTGCGTCACAGAGCGCGTCTCGCAACCCCGCGTCGCGTCGACGTCCTGATATGTACACCTGTGTGCCTAACGCGATCGTGGCGTCGTGCCGGCACAGATCGACACCTCCCGCACGCTCACGCGGGGATGCGGGGCGGGCTTTCTTTTCGCCTTGCTGCCTCGGGATGGCAGTCATACCAGCCATCTGCGAGTGTCTACAGGGACGCGTGACGTGCAAGTCTGCTCTCAAGTCCACATCCTCCTTTCTTAGCAGCGACCAGCGCGAGCCTAGCGCGTTCTCGTGCTGCATTGGGCGTACAATTGGCTGCTCGGCGAGCGGCGTTCGGCACGGTCAGCTTCCGCCAGTGGCAGTCATCAATTCAATCTCGTCTGCATCCACATCCGCATCAGGAGGCTCAGAAGGCCCGGGCGAGCGTGACACCTCCGCAAGCGGCAGACCGCATGCGCTCGGAAGGGCGGAGAAGCGGGGCAGAACGGCGCGAGCATGCGGGGAATAGGCTTTTGCATGCAGTCCCAGCTGCGTCCCTGCGCGCTCGGACGTCGGACGCGGCAAGCGAGAGAACCGTGTACGAATTCGCATCTGCGCATCTGCAGCTGTATTTTTGGGGGTATGGCCATGACCGCGATGAGTTGTGCATCACGGTGCATGGGCCGGTAGGTACTGTACCCTGGAGACCGCGCGTGCACACCGTGAAGGACTGAAAACTTCATAGGCTATTGTCATCCGTCGTTGGCCGGTGAATGTCTCCAGACTCGCGCCCAAGGACGCGACGCGATGCGACGGCGAGCGGCTGTCAGCGTATGGAACCTCTGAGAAGGCGTACGTGGTTGGAAAGTACTGGATGCAAGATCGAGTAACCAGCTTCGCGGATGCGCCTGCTTGTTTGGTTTCGCCATGCTGCACGCCTCGGTCTGGGCTCTGGACAACCGCGATGCATCTGTGATGCGCTGGGGCTAGAGAAGGCTGCGGCGGGACCCTCGAGGCAGGGAACGGACCTGGAGAGGACGAGAACAGAAAAGAACTCGAATAATACCGGTAATGTCAGAGAACCCGAAGCAATAGTGTGAAGGAGGGCGTCGGGGTCGCGCTCGAATAAGTCGCGACAGCGCGAAGCGGCGGGGAGCATCACCGTCACTCTTATAATTCACTTGCAAGCATGACATACATAGTATGAACGGCGTTCTAAGTCTAATAGTACTGGGGGCTGGCCGCAGCACCCGGCGATTTCATCGCTGGCAGCGAAGGCGATCGAGCCTTCGCGACTCCGGCGCCGCCGCGCTTCTCCCATTGGCATGTAGTCTACGAGCTCGAGCGGCGGCGGCGGGTGCACGTTGCGCGACGCGCGTAGCACCGTGTTATGATGTCGCGCCGATAGACCCAACAAAGTGAAGAAGAGCCTAAGAGTCTAGATGCTGGCTCAACAGTCCCCGCCGCCGCGTGCGCATGGAATGGAGAAAGGTGAGGTGATTCGCCCTGCAACATGCGCGTGAAGGACGCCGGCAATGAGGTGATGATGTGCCAGGCATGCAGTGCATAGGCGCTCGCGAAGGCGTGCCTGCTGCAACGTTCAAAACATCGCGGAACGACTCGCCAGCAGCAGGCCAAGGAGCGCGTCAAGAGCGCGTTCGAAGGGACTCACGAGAAACGTGTAGAAAATCTGGCCGGCGAAGCGCGCAGTCTTGGCCTGTGCAGAGGACGCTGCTCGGAGCTCCAGATTGCGGAAGAATTCGCGGAATGGATTGTCTGGAGTGGTTGAGAGGTGGAGTCATTCATGTTCGCGAAGCGAAAGGACACCGGGACGGTCGCTGGGTGGCACAATAGCCGGGGTGCTTAGAAAATGCGAGCTTGCAAGATTCGCTGCCAGATGACGAGACTCGCGCGAAGTGCGCGCCATATCATCCGATAGTAACAGGAGTGTGTCGGATACGCTGTTGACGAGCGTTTTGTTGGTGCATGCGTGCGCGTTTGGCCGGCGCGCCGCCGCGCGCGACCGCGGTGGTACTTGTTTCGACATACAGTATCGGCCGACCGGGGCGTCGGCGTAGTGCTAACTGCACCTGGTCTGCAGATTATGAGAGCGCACCACCCCAAGCCCATAATCACAAAGGGCTTCTGACTCAACGCAATCATATCGCGTCAGCGAGGGAGTGCATGCACGTACGTCGACGTCAATCATTTGAATCGCATGTTCGAGCGATCGAAGGGGATTACTCGGGCACCGTAACAGGCATCTGGCAGGTCTACGTCTACGTGGCGAGATACGGGCTGGGAGAGAAGCTTCATGAGGGATCTGCTAGATTGGCAGATGCGGCAACATGCAATCAATGCGCAACGCATGTCCGGGCAGGCGGTGTGGCGATATGAATTGGGGGCGGCGGGCACGCCCTGCTGGCTGCGCGGGCGGAGAAACCTGGGTGGGGCAGGGGACGCATGGCTAGGAGTTCTGCAGCATTCTACATTGAGAGGCAAGCGGGGGGGAAGAATGCAGACTGGCCTCGGGTTGTTTGGCTGCTGTGACTCGGGCGTTTAGAGCGATAGGTGTATACTTATGGGAAGAGAAGTGCGATAGGCTGAATGGGGCACGAACGCGGGAAGAGCAGCGGAGGGTTGCGCGAGGGTCGGAATAGCGGAATAGCACCGAGGGTTTGCCGTGATAAGACGCAGAAAGACGCAGAGAGCATACCTGAGTTGGCAGATGGGGCGGCTGCGGGAGAAGAAGAGGCAGAACGAAAATGCTGGAGTCGGCGGAGGTCGTGCGTCGAAGGAAAGACAAGAACGCCATGGGCAGATATGCACGTTGACGTTGTGAGGGCGAGGCAAGAAGTGGGGGAGAATACACGTTTGCGGAGAGGGAGCATGCGAGCGCGGCTCTGGAGCGGTGGGAGGACAAGGACAAGAGGGCGGAATAGAACGTGCATCGGAGGCCTTTGCGCGGACTGGTCAGTCGAGGCGACAGAGCCCAGGCAGACGCCCGGCGCGGCAGAGGAGTCTGCCCGATCTGGGCACCGGGCGGGTACCCGAGCGCCGTGACATGCACCGTGACAGCCCGTGTGACGGGCGGGGATGTGACCAGGCAACCGGAAGACGCCGTGTCTGGACTGGATCTGGAGGTGCGATCTGCCAAGGAGGGCACGATCGGGGCGTGACAGGTCACGGTGGAGTGGAAAAAGAAGGGAGTCATGTGTGGTATTTTTGGGGAAGACGCGCGCAGGATTTCACCATTTCACGGCCGTTTCACAGTCGACCAATGTTTCTTATATAACCCCCGCCCGCACACTCACCTCCGCCGTCGCCCTCTCCGCCCTTCTGCCTCACCCATACTCGCCCTCTCCCTCGTCCGCATGTACGAAGAAGTCTGCCTCCTCTGTGGCAGGCCAGTCCTCGCCGACGGGTAAGTGCACTCCACGCTCCGGCCCGCTCTTGTCCTCACAGCCCCCACCCGACCAGCCGTCCGTACTGCAGCGACGAGTGCGAGAGCCTCGACGTCACCTCGCCGTCCATCTCAACCACCAGCAGCCCGCAGCCCTCACCTCTTCTGCACTCGACCGCGAATGCATCGGGAGTACCGTCAGAAGTCCCCGCACTTCTCCCTTCCGCTCTCGGCCATTCACTCAGAGAGGCGCGCAGATCGCATCGCATCCGCCACTCCGAGTCCTCTTCCTCCAACTCCTCCGTATCGTGGTCTGCCCTCGAGGATGACTACGACGACGACGCGGCCAACCCCGCGCTCTACAGCGCGGGCACGGATGACGAGTTCGCCATTTACCCAGACTATGCCTCCGCGGAGCCGGGATCTTCCAAGCCCTCCTCCTACAGCCTCTATCGCAACCCCCGATCTTCGCTGGCCTACGTTCGTCGGCCATCATCCACGAACAACCGGTCCCTGATTCCCATGCTTCATCACCGTGGCTCCTCCGTCTCGACGCCTTCCAGCAATGGCATGTCGCGCAGCGTACCTCAGTGCTGTTCCACCGAAGATGATTCCTCCGACGTCCCTTCCGCCTGTGCGTCTTCAGTCTCCGGTCGGTCGAGACGCCGCTCTGGCCGCAAGTCGACGGACTCTGTGCCTCATGTGACGGACGATAGCGAGCGCGAGAAGGATGATACTGTGACCGGGAAGAACAGACGCAACCGCGCAAGTCTTCCCGCTTACTTCTCCCTCCTCGCTTCGACATCACCTGCTTCGGCGCGATCCCAAAAGAGCCTATCCTCACTGCAGACGCTCTCCATGGTGTCTCGGTCCCTCCAATCCTCTTCTTCTCCCCCTACGCCACGCCTGGCTAAGCCGGTCGTGGACATGACTACTGCATTCGCCACGGCGCAGCAGAGCCGTGTATCCAAGAGCTATGTCGTGACCGCGGACGTGGCGCCTCGTGGCCGCAGTAGGCAGCGTGATCCTGACGGGCGTTCATCCTCTTCTCGACGCTCGTCAAGCCGCTCCCCCGGGGCGCGCGCCCAGCCTCATCGCAGCGCGCATGTTCGCGCGCGTTTGGATAGCATGGAAAAGGTCGCGGATTGGGTGGCACAGAGCCCTGTGGTCGCGGCCAGTGTGCGCATCGCTCGCCAGCAGGTACAGCAACACCCCCACCAGCGCCGGAACAGCTCTCCGCCTCCGTTGCCCAAATTCGAGAAACTGCATCTTCGCGATGCGGGAATCGACATTGACGCTAGTCACAGCAACAGTGCCGTCGAGGAGTTCGAGGAGGATGACGAGTTTGGGGGGTCCGCAATGTCCGGCTCTCGCCGCGGACGCCGACGGCCTGACGAGTTGGACACGGCGCCTCCGGGTGTCGACCGCAACGCTCCCGGCTTCGGCAATGGGCGCAGCGGCCTTCTGGCTCGTGAACGCACTCGAGGCCGGACGGCGATCTTGAAGCGATAAAGACCCGGTTCGGATTGCGACTGGACTGACGACCAACGACCAAAAGCACGACTGCATGCACCACCAGATCTGTATATTCCTCGACCTCTTCACATGTCACTCATAGACGCATCTCATCATCCTATCCTCGCATTGCATTCGTCCTCGCATCTCGCATCGCTTCGCATGGTATTCAACTCCTCGCTCGCTCCAGTCGCTCTTGTGATATTCAACTATCGTTGTGCTCGCTCCTCTCGAACCCGCATCTACGAACCTGGTCCTTTGCGCATCAACCCGCGCCGCTCTGGTCTCGCTACCAAAAGCGCGCCGAGCATACCGCCGCCGCTCTTCGGATCCGCCTGCTCGCGGCTTCGTTGCGGCCTTCTGGACGTCCTCGTCGCTGGCCACCGTCTGGTATCTCTGCGCCGGCGCGCACTATCTATGTATCTATCGCATCGACTTGCATTGGCGTCCGAGCATCTACCGCCGCCTCTCACCCATTGCTGCCCTATCCCCTGTAACCGCATATCTCACATCCGCATCGTCATCACCATCAGCATCCGTCAACAGCAATTTTTCTATATTGATATCTATTCCCCCGCTCACGCTCACGACCACGCACTACTCTCACGAATCCCCACACCGCTCTCATCGTCAAAATTGCATTCGATCGCACGTACATACCCTCCGCAACATCCTCCTCTCACACCTCCCTAGGCTACAGGTCCGTTACCTATGTCTGCCCTACCTTCTCTTCGCCGTCGCTAGGTACTCTACGTTCGATCATCCTTCATCTAGTCGCAGGCGCGCGGTGCAAAAGCCGCTCCGCCCCCTTCGAGTTCTCTTCGTATCCTCTCTTCTGCTTGCACATGTTCTGACTGTCCACGTTCGCTCGCTTGTGCAATATCATGGGTTGCCCGACGCCCGTCGCTTCAGGTTCATATGACGAGCGTGTGCGTTATTCCTTACCTTCGGCGTACTCGTGACGATGATGTATACACGCATTAAATTCGCCTATACGTTCAGACGGTCGCAGCGGGTGTGCTCTCAGGCTCGCCCTCTTGTTTCAACTTTTCCCTCGACCCCAGACCCCAGTGCTTCTCCAACTCCGTCGTCCTTCTAGTCCGAGTCGGCCTGACGTGCTGGCTGATCATCCCACCCGAGACGTTCCCTCGCGGCCCTCTTCATGGCCAGCGTCACACGTTTAGACTTCCTCCCACCAATCTAGACCCGTACGCATCTCTCCCTAGGTCCCAACATTCAGAATAAAAGTGAAACCGTTGTATCACCATAACTTGCATTGGCCAGCATTGGCCATGCAGTGGAGACGTGACGGTACACATGCCACATGACTGCCCTGTCTGTGATGGACGCGCCCTCGGGACGCGTCTCATGAGCGTCGGCGACGCATCGGACGTGATAGAGTTGCGTCTTGGTCAGATTATACCTACCAGTCCGGCCGAGGTGGCGAGTTCACAGCGCGAGCGCATTCGATATGTCGTGTCATGGTCATGGTCATGGTCATGGTCATGGTCGGCGAGTGCGTGCCTTGCTCGCCCTATTGCGTTCGTACTAACTCTAATTGTCCGGGTGACGCGCCAGGTTCCACGGTCGCCGTGCCAATGTCGCTGTCAGTAGGCAGGTATCGCCAGCCCCGGTAGGGCGGCGTCGACTATAACATAGTACGCGGCCTTGACCTTGTCCGTCCTAGCCCCGGCACGGTGCTGTATCGCTATCAGACGCTGCGCAGTAGGGCGCGCACTATGCAGATACTGCATTACGGATCCTGACATACACCACTACTTGCAGTCGTAGTACTAACTATGTATATGATGCCCTCAAGCGTCACCTGCGCGTCCGCGCCCAGCTACGGTACCTGCTTGCTGCTGCGAAGCTCGAACCACCACCGCCGCATACACCGGCGTTGATAGTAGAGCCGTGGGTGCGCGCCGACTCAAGGCGAACCTTCGTGGGCACTGCGCGATAGAGCATGTATCTTACGCCAGCGGTTTCAAAACGGGGCCCCAGTTGGACGGCATTGAATTCGGTAGGCTCTTGGGTCGGCCGAGCGGAGCGGGCTGGCCAGTCTAGGTACCGGTGCGCGCCGCCGCCGTGTCGTGCCGCGAGCTAAGCCACTGCGGCAGCTATCTCTCTTCGAGTTCAAGTCGCCCTGACCCGGCCTGCAGACGTGACATGAGCTGGTCCTTCACCTGTCCGTCCCACCCACTACCTACTACGCCTGAGGTCAACGCTGCATATCGACGCGCCACGATGATAGGAACCGCCGGAGGCTAGCGCTCTCGATGTACGAGACGATCGGTGAGAGGGGCCAATTTCCGGGTTTTCATCAATGCGACCGTGACGCCCCGCCCAGGACGGCGCGACGTGACGCGGAGGCTGAACCGACAGATTGTACGGACCACTACGAGAGGGGAGGGCTTAACGAGCCGAAGGCCCCGCCGCCGATAGCAAGCAGCAGTGCGCCCCTATCTATATCGCTTCATGATTGCTCGTTGAGGCTAAGGATACAATGATTAGCTACAAAAGTACTGAGTCATGGCTTCAAGGTGGCTTCGCCTGGCTGAGCTCAGCCCGACCTATGTACCGCGGTATCATCGCATCATCGCACGTACGCAGAGGAGACCGACCCCGACGCCATCCCTTTCGCGTGGCCCCGCGTCCATCCGTCCATATGCCTGACACTTACCCCCATGCGCGGCGAGTCACCTGCTGCACGTCTATACCAGGTGGCCAATGCCGCGCAGCAGGTGACCCGCCGTCTGCCCGCCGTCACCCGCCGACGGACCATGTTTGCCAGGCATTCTTGGGCAAGAGCTGGGTTGCGGTGACCTAAGCGTAAGGTAAGCGTGTCGGTTGCGAGAGACCTGGGGTACGTATCCGCCTGTTGACGTCGTCGACCTGGCTGGCACCCGAACGGCACCCGAAAGCCCCCTAAGTGCCAGTGAGCATAGCCCGTGTCCGGCCGCAAGTGAGCACCGACGGCACGTCCCTACCATAATAGCCCGCTCCGAGTCGACCTCCTATCCAGGCCCGAGTGGGGTTGGCGCAGTGAGCTGGGGTGTTACGGACCGCTCACTGCGCAGCCTCGATCGCGCTTGGAGCAGTGAACGCGATCTGTGACCACTGGCATGTCGGGGTGTCCTGCCCCGCGTTCCCCCGCTCCGCCAGGCACCTTCGCAGCTACTGCCAGAGTGCCGAAGGTCGTGGCGAGCTTCGCGTCAAGGGGCGCGCGTGCACCTCCCGCCCCACAGATGACAAGCGCGATCGTGCTGGGTGGAGCAAGTGCGGCGACGCGGGCTGTGACGGTCAGGTTCCCGCCGGCAAGCATGTGCGGGGCCGCGAAGCTTAGCCTTGTGCACGTCGTGTCCGCTGCGTCGGTCCTCTGAGGAGGCTGAGAGCTTGCTGGTGATGGGGCAGCCTCGCAGGTCGCGCGCATCGGTGTGGAGTCGGCGGAATACGCGTCACGCCTGCTTCGTGACTGTGCACTGAGGTCGCGCCCGGGCGTGGGTGTGTTCACATGGTGTCCGCGGGAATTAATAGTCGGAGAGCGTTGTCTGTATCGAAAACGTCACGTCGGCGGAGGTGGTCTTGTGCTCAGCTCTCGGTCATCGCGAGAGCGCGCGCGAGGGTATTGCGTTAAGCGGCGGGGCGCGTGACAGAGCGAGCAGGCAGGGGCGGAGGAAGTCGAGCGTACTGTATAGAGAACCTGGTGCGCACGCGGTAGTCTGTTCAGTTTTCAGCGTTCAGACTACAGCATGATGCTTGCGTGACGTGGGTTCGGTCTCCGGGACCGGATACCAACGAAGTCCGTGCGCGACTGTGCATAGCGACCGAGGCAAATAGACACGGCAGACCTGGCGGCTTCGGTGTCAATTGCGAGGATGCTATGAGATTTTACCGTACCGCACTGTGGGGAGCAGAGTCGGGCAATGCTCGCGATCGGAGCGAGCATCCGCTCCTGTAGTACTGCATCAAGGCGATGACGATCGAGGCGGGCGCCGAGCGACCAAGGATTTACTGGTTCTCTGCGAGGATTGCGCGAGACGGCGGTCGAGTATGCATCGGGACGTCGGCATGAGCTCGAGACTGGTCCTCGCGAGGTTTTCTCCTGGGTCCAGAACGTCCAGGTATATTCGACATCGCCGAGGCCTTACCTCGGTCGCCGTCACCTGAAGAGAATTGAGACGGTCGGGGCCGGCTCATTCAAGCGGTGGGGGGAGGGGGGGGGAGATGTCGCCGTGACTGCTGTATGGAGGGTTTCGCGCGTTTCAGTCACGTCTCAGTCGAGTATGTCAATGATAGTTGACACTCACACAAAAGGGCCGTGAAGTACGTGACACAACACCATGTAGCTTCGAGCATAGCGTGTACAGCAGGAACACTGTAGAGGGATAGCCGACTACGGCGATGCGCTGTCAGGGTGAGCATGGCCAGCTAGGGGAACGTGGGCCATTCCAAGCGAGTCGACGCTACAGCTCGGTACAGTCAGTATCAAGGGCTAGCTAGGGCGCACGGAGAGCATACCTACTTAGGGTGCCACCCTCCCAACCACCGGAAGCGGTCACCGCCTTGACAGCCAGGCCATGGCCATGCAAACCACGTAATACAGACGAGGACGGGAAGGCGCTCTTGGACCGCAAGTCATTACCGACTGTCACACATCTTTACACCGCGAATCGGCTCAAGAAGCGGATGTCGCGAGTCGCAGACTATTTAGGGATGAGTGATATGACGGGACGAGACGCCGTCACCCGACTCTTGCGAGGAGTAGGATTAGGAAGGGCCGCAGCCATTGTTGGCCGCATCGTCGCCCACAGGAGTATATGTGCACGCCGGCTGGCCAAAAAGATGACTGACCTACCTGGCTTCATAGCTGCGCACTACTCAGCTCGGACGTGTTCGATCGCCACGGGAGTCATCGGGATGGTCGCGAAGCCCATTCCACGACTCCTTCACAAGCCGTCTATATTCTTAACGTCCTGCGCTGCGGCCGAAGGGCGACGTTCGTGATTCTGTGCAGTCGTCACATAACTTGTACGACCTCTTCGTCGCACGCGGAAATAGAGCATGATCATGATAGGCCTGGCCGCGTCCCGACCACCTCTATGCAGACAAGAATGATTATGAGCAGTGTTACCCTTGCACGGGTGAAATGAGAGCACACCAACGACATCACCTGAGACCGGTGGTAGACGGGTGGAAGAGCAGCTAGGGGAGGCCGGCATGAGGATGACCGGGCAGCGAAGCCGCGCCGGGGAGGTACAAACACGGGAAAGGCCCACCTGCGACGAACATGTCGTGACTGCAGTGGTGTATGAGGTACAGTGCAAACACCAGAGTGCGAGTTACGCCTCCCTCGCGGTTCCGAGACATCTTGAAACCTCATGATGCCTCTCATCGCCTGATATTGCTGCGCGATGTGCGGTTGGGACAACGAAGACGGCGCCACGCACATACGCTGCAGATTCATGCACTCGCCGAGCCATTCTGGGCTGATGAGCGCTTGGAGCCCATCCAGGCAGCAAGCTTGACGTGCGTGATTGTAGGATCCCGAGCTGGGCAGCTGAATGGCTGAACACCATCGATAAAGACGCATGCGAAGCTGGAGCGGCAGCGCTTCTATGAGGAGGCTACAATCGGCGACAGTCAGCAAATGGTGTCAATGTCGAGATGAGGTGAACGCACATACGTCCTCCTCAGCCTGTGGCTAGATATCCAGGCGTGTCTGATTTGGGTATGTCGGGGCTCCCGCTCGACTTCAGGCACGGGAGGGCACAAATACGTTTCCCTGCGCTCTGACGGTGCAAGAGGGCGGGTTGCGACGAGGCTTACATACGACGACGCGCAGTGGGCGCGTGCACGATGTCGGACTTCGATAACGCTTAGGGCCAGCTGGGAGGCGTCTTGTCTCTCGGAGGATATAGCGGGCTATCGTATATCGCTGCCCCGCGTGCGCTCACTTTATACGAGAAATACGAGTGTTATTTTGCGAGTGTCGCGGGGATGATGAGGGTGGGTGGCGAGAGGCGTGGGGATTGCGAGACGGAATGGTACTCCGCCGCGGTGCATGGACGGGTCGGGCTGTTTGTGAAGCTGAGGCGTGCGTGGTGGGCTGCAGCTGATGGACGCCTTTGCCGACGACCGTCTTGTCTTTCTCCTCCTCTGATCCATCCTCCATCGCCTGCCCGTCCTCGCCACCAGCGATCGAGCAGTGCTCGCTGTGCTCAACGTCCTCGCACCAACCGCCGTCACCATTCATTCACCCACTCAGCCAACTCCAGCGCGGGTCACCACACCGCACCAGACCCCAGCTCTGGAATCCAATTCCTCGACACACAGCACCTCCGTACGCTCGCCACAGTCATCCTCCCCGACGCCCAGGACGCCAGCGAACCTAGCAAGCACAGTTCCGCACACCCGCACACGTGCCGAGCTCGAGGAGGCCGACAGCGACGCGCCGTCTGCCGAGTACGCCCCGCTCTCCGTCTCCTCTCCCTCTTTGTCCTTCCTCCATCCGTCTGCGGGCCTCGCTTTCTCGTCCCCATCTGCACCTGCATCGTTCGACGCAGATTCAGAGCTTTCCCGCGCACGTAAGAGACAAAGAGTCGAATTGGGCCCCCTCACCTCGTCGCCATCCTCCTCCCCGTTCGCTTCTGCCGAACGTGCCCTGATCTCGTCTGAATCTACACCGGCTCTCGATCGCGCTCGCACTATGAGGCTCACTGAGAGTGATAGAGACTCTGCCCTGTCTGTCTCCCTAGACTCTGCCCTTGAGGCGGGACCATCTTTCCCGCCCGGCCCCTCGAACGGGCACAACGGTGTGGCGACGAAGAGCAACGGATTCTCCGTGCCCTACACAAACGGCACCTCGAACGGTGTTGCTCATGCAGAGGTCGATGGAGTAGCGTCAGAGAGGCATGGCCCATCCTCCATATCACGAGTATCCCTTCCTGGCCGGACGCTCTATGACGACTCTTATGTCGATAGAGAAGAGTTCGTCCGCTTGGTCATCCAGAGTCTACGGGACGTCGGATACATGTAAGTCACATCCGTTGTTCTTATTCTGACGTTGTAGCTCAACGGCCGTGGAGGGAATCGGCGGCGACTCTCGAGGCGGAGTCGGGGTACATCATGGAGACCCCAGAAGTAGCAGAATTCCGGCGGTGCATCTTGGATGCCTCATGGAACTCTGCAGAGCTCGCTCTGATGCGTCTGGGTGTTACGGAAGGTGAGGGACTATGGGTAAGTGCATTGAAAGCCTCCTATCACACGAGTGTCGCTCCCCGGCTTACGTCGTCCCGTGCAGGAGGCGAAATTCCTCATTGCGAAGCAGAAGTACTTGGAGTACCTCGAGGCGGGCAAGACGACTGCTGCTCTGCACGTATTGCGGAACGAGCTCGCACCGTTGAATCCAGAACTAGACCACCTCCATGCATTGTCAAGGTACGTATGGAACAGTAACATGCAATGATGCTCAATCTGACCGTTGGGTGGCTACCTGCATGTGCAGTCTTATGATGTGCTCCGACCCAGCAGAGCTACGACATCAAGTGGGCTGGGACGGTGCAGGCGGGACATCACGGCGACGATTGCTCATGGACCTCCAACGTACGCACATCCTTTCCTCGCGTCGCTCACATGACACCACACTGACATTTCTGCTACGCAGGCTACATCCCATCATCGGTGATGATCCCCCAGCGGCGATTTGCCACGCTCCTCGAACAGGCACGCGCATACCAGCAGAGCCGCTGCCTATACCACAACGTGCCGTTGCGGAACCAGACGTATTCGCTCTACACGGACCACATGTGCGACAGGGACGCGTTCCCGCGCGTCACGACCGCCGTGCTGTCTGTCCACGAAGACGAGGTGTGGAACCTCGAGTGGAGCCATAGCGGGCGGTACTTGGCGACCGCGAGCAAGGACAAGACGGCGATCATCTGGCGCGTCGAGCTCGATAGGGACCCAAGGTTTAGAGTGTACTCGCCCGAATTCACGCTGAGGGACCACGAGTACCCCGTCGGTTGCGTGTCGTGGTCGTTAGATGACTCAATATTGCTCACCGCCTCGGAGAACCGGATCACACTATGGAACGCTCGGGTGAGTTTCTTACCTCGCCGCAGGAAGAGCGAACGTTTGCTGACCTGCTTTTGTCCCACACAACAGACAGGCTCGCGGGTACGGACGCTTGAACAACATACAGAAGTCGTGACTGCGCTTGCGTGGCTACCGGACGGCTCAGGGTTCATCTCTGGCGGTCTTGACCGCAGGATTATCCTATGGGTGAGTTTTCATGAGTTCCATGTCGAGGAGCGGGTGAAAGAAACTGACCATCTCCTCCTATCCTTATGTCCAGGATGCCGACGGGAAGATGAGGGACACATGGGCGCGGACGCCCATCCGTGTAACAGACCTCATGGTCACGCCGGACTTCACACGGCTCGTCGCCGTTGGCATGTACGACGTGCCTTCGATACCCCAGGGGCCCGCCGCCTCGCAAGACGCAGGCGGCACAAGCGGCGCTGGAGCTGGAGCAGGCACGGGAGCAGGAGCGGCCGGAGGGGCGAGCGGGGGCAGGGTATCGGAGACGCGCATCATCATATACGACCTTGCGACGAAGCAGCCCGAATCGTGAGTACACTTTTGCTGCTTCCGCCGGGGCGCAAGCAGCGCGGGCGGGTGCCTGGGGTGGGACGCCGACTGACCGGCTTATGCGCACGCAGGACGATCCGGCTGGAGGGCGAGCTCACGAGCGTGAAGATTTCGCAAGACTCGCAGTACGCGCTCATCAACCGTGCGTCCGAGCTGGGACCCCCGGCGGTACGTCCGTGTTTTTGCGTACCGAGTGCCGAGCGTTGTGCCCCGCGCGCGCTCGGGCTCGAGGCCAGCGTGTAGGATGTCATGATGCTCACGCCAAGAATTTCGCAGGAGATCCAGCTGCTGGATCTGAGCACGGAGCAGGTCGTGCGCAAGTATACCGGCCACAGCCAAGCGAAGCATGTCATCCGCAGCTGCTTTGGCGGCGTCGAGGGGAACTTTGTCCTCAGTGGGAGCGAAGGTGCGCACGCGTGCATATGCTCTGCCCCTGATTTCGATCGAAACTGACTTTGCGCCTCTCTTCTTCGTTCCATATTGACGCTGCGCCGCCTGCTGCTGACGCATCCTTCTCCCTTCCGCACCCACGCCCACGCCCACGCCCACGCCTGCGCCCCACCCGCCCTGTCACCCACCCCGACGCATGCGGCCGCGCCCTCACACACAGACGGAAACGTGTACATCTGGCATCGAGACACGGGGGCGCTCCTGGAGGTGCTCTCCGGGCACGGCGAGGGCAGTGTGAACTCGGTCGCGTGGAATCCGGTGAACGAACGCATGTTCGCGTCGTGCTCGGACGACAGGACCGTGCGGATATGGGAGGCGCCTCCCGCGGAGGCACTCGCCGCCCCAGCGGTCGAGGTCGACGTGCGGGAGCATGCCGACGAGCAGCATGAGCTGGAGAGTGGGAAAGGCAAGGGCAAGGGGAGGTGGGATGCGGCGGGGCCGTCGACCGCGGCGTCATCATCGGGCACGAGCATGGGATTCGGCGCGGGTGCGGGGTCCAGCTCGAGTCCGGACGCGGAGAGCGGTTATGGCATCGGCTCGACGACAGCCTTGTTCTGATCTGGCCGAACACACGAACCTGCCGGGGAGACCAACCGCTCACGCTGAGCCCGGGGACCGTTTCGCATCATACTGATGTCTCGCTTTCATTCCGCTTCCTCCCCGCTCTAGGACATTGCTTGCATCTAATGACGTTTCTTCACCACGGCCTCCCCTCTCCTCCCCGCTCTCCTAACTCCTTCCCGACGCATCGCAATCCACGCATTCACGACGACTCCCTATCTGTGTTTTCGTCCGACGGTTTCCCTCCAACTCTGTATCGCACGCGCACGCGCACGCGCACGTAGCTTTCTCGCATGTCTTCTCGGCCTGGCACTCGCAACGCATGCTCACTGTTCCACTTCCACTGCCACCGCTTCCTACTCGCACTTCGACACTCCCATCAGTACTAGACTGTCCTGTATACGATACTTAGGCGCAACGGAAGACGCGATCAGAACGGCTTGTATAATACGCTATGTACGTATGGAACTTGTAAATATGATCTTGGGAAAATAGGACATGGGACTCTGTCCTTTCGACGATGTGCCCTGGGGCGCGGTGGCGGAGGACGCGTCGCGGCGCGCTGTCGCGTGAATCGGTTCGGGATCACGGGACCGTGAAGTGTTTTGGGCGCTTTGTCTTGACTGGCGCCTCAGGCTATACACATCTCAAAACCCGCCACGACGTGCAACCTTGCGGCTATCGAGCCGCTTCCAAGTCTCATAAGAAAAGTTATCTCGTAGCCTAGTGAGCTGAACAAGATGATTTTCTCGGCTGGTAATACGCGGCTGGCTTTTCAGAGGTACTACGTCGTCCTGAACGACTCCAAGTTCAGAGCCGCGATACGTCAATGAGGGCCTCCCGGGCAGCGCCTGGTCAATATCGGGGCGAGGTACTCCTGGAAAATGAGCCAAAGAGCAGCTGCTGATTCTAAAGCGCCCCTGAGATGACCGCTGACATATCGGAGATGTTAATAGACTTCTGAAGCACGTCCGTGAGTACTCTTCCTGGTGGCTCGATTAATTACGTCTCACTCCGACGCAGCAGCCCCTCCGAGGTCGTGTATTCATGTTGGTGAGCATGCTGGCTTCTCTCCCATGGTCTTACCGTTGTACTCATTCTCGTACGACGTCGCTCATCCTGTAGCTGTCACCTCTGCGACGGTACCCAATCCGACGTGGCTCATGCCTAGTCGAGAGAGGTCGCACAGTCGTGCGATCGCACGACCTCGAGGCATGGAAGGCTACATGCTCGAACGGGGTTACGTGTTGCTGGCCGCATCCAGATATTCAGCGCTGAGGCTAGCCCGCACACCTGGACACTACGGCACCGGTCTTCGGAGCAGCTCAGGTCTCCGACAGCTGATGTATAGTTCCTCAGGTGTCGCATTGTACCGGGCTCCTCTCCGCCGACTCAACGATGCCGTTCATAGTGAGTGCATTCTCAAACGCCTATAGAAGCCGCACAATGCGCTCGGCGAATCCCTCTCACGCATACACTTACTCAGCCTTGTCGCACACCTCGGAAGGACAGGAAGAGCTGTCGATCTACCCACGGGAATGCTGTTTTCTCCTCGGCTCCTAGAATACAAGACATGCCATATGGACGAAGACAACTTCACATCACAATTGAAGCTCGCTGGGCCAAACGAGTCTACTCCCCCCTTGTTATGGCGCACCTCTGCGGGAGCGTATGTGTGCCGTTCGCGCGGCTGCTGTACGGTGTACTCCGCTAGGTCCTAATGCGCCGGTTCCTTGGTGAGCGCATGTTAGTACCGGTGCCCTGGCTTGGCATGCTCGATCATACCGCCGCGAATTGGGTTCTCATCGCGGTAGTACCGACGTCGTCTTCACCTACAAGCAGCAAACCAGCCCCACCTCCCACCTCTGTCGCGCGTTCTCTGGCACTTGTGCTCTTCTGATCCGGGAAAATCTACCACTCACGGCCTCACCTTCATGGGCCTCCCGGCTAAGCCATGGACCGCACTGTGCAGTACGACACCCTTCGCATCTTCCTCTCTGCTGCCGTAGTCTCACGGACGCGCCCCCTAGGAGTGAGCGCACTCTGACGCTCTCAGAGCCGTGGCGGACGTTCGAGCTGGACGTGAGAAGTGGCCCTGCTGCGCGCCGGGACGAGTCTCCTCCCTGGGACTGATACGACTGTGCCCTCGCGCTGCGTGGTCGTAAGAGGCGGGTGGAGGCCCCGACTGTCCAAGACCGGGGCGAAGGGGCGAGCGCCGCCGGTGAGGGTCGAGAAATCGTCCTGACAGTCGAGTGGGCACTGTATCGGCTGTTCTGGGCTCCTTCGGGTGCGCACGGCGACTTGGAAAAATCGCTGGTACGCTGTCACCAGCCGTCAGACGGGGCGCCGAAGCTGAACCTTGCCATTCCGTAAGACCACGCACGCCGCTATCCGAGAGCGGTTCTAGAGAAAACGCGGTCCGCTAGGTCGGGGTTTTCGGTGCGTGCTCCACTCGCTGCACAGATCCGTCCGTTCGTTTAGAGGACTGATAGTAAGGACACGGATTCTCCGTATCCGTGTTCTACGAGAAGTCTTCAATGGACAGCTCGACCACGGCATGCACGACAGGAATTTCACCTGTGTCAGCGGCTTCCTCTCCCGTTGGCCTCCCTGCAAGCTTGCAGGATATCATTCAGCCCACTTACCCAGATCGCTGAGATAGGTACCACGGCGTCGTTTCGCTCGCCAGTGCCATGGACACGGAGGGAACGTGCATAAAGGGGTTCTAGAATATTACGATAACACGAGGGTATGGATGTATGGGTGCTAAAAGTACATCGCCACCGGAAAGTTCCTTGAGATACAGTATGACAGGGTAGTTTCGCGTATGCAGAAATGCGCTTGCTATGTTCGGGTACAGCAGGGTGTGTGCGTGGGACGGATGATGAGGCGGAAACGAACAAGCGAGGTATTGAATACAGGGATCCAGTTAAGGAAATCCCTATGACTTGGATCGGACGCCGCGAGCCTGGAGTTGCGAATAGGCGCGGTGTTTAGGCATGAAGAGCGCAGATGCAGGATCCTTCTTCGCAGGTGGCCTTGGCGGTGGTGGTGAGCGAGCATTTGGGGGCGACGAAGGCAGTGGCGGAGGGCTAGAAGCCGCAGCGGGAGGCTGAGCCGTTGCAGCAGACGGAGAAGGCACCGCGCGGCCAGCCATGGCTTTCACAGGAGTGATCGGTTTTCGGTCCGCCGGTGGAGGCTTGCGTGGGATTGGCACAGCTCTCACAGTCACGCGAGAGCCAGACGCAGCCGAAGTCGGCGTCGACGTTGACGGCGCAGGAGCCCTCAAGCCCGCAGCGTTACTCACGAGAGTTCGCTGCTGGAAAGGAGGCCGGGTCATACGGGCGCTGAAGACACCTTTCCGAAGCTTAGCTGCCTCGGTTCGTGTTTTCTGGAACAGTGTCTTGGGTGGTGTGGAGACGCCCCCTGTGCAGACCACGGTCAGGGCGAGGGACACAGAAGACGGAGCTGGCACGGGAGCTCGACGTACAGCGGGCGCGCTTGGCTGGAGGGAGCCTGTCAGTGATCTTGATCGAAGATGCCTTCTTCTGCTCTTCATCTTGTTGTCGCTTGACCCTCAACATTGCGGCAACTTTCTCTAGCTTATTCGCATCTTCTTCTTGACACCGCTGTGGATGTTGCAGGAAGGGAATGTCAAAATGAGGGGTGCTGGCATAGCTGAGCACTCACAGCGAACTCCTCTTTCCACGACTCAGAACCCGACTCTTCCAGGTCACGCACCAGCAAAGGCCATTGCTTGAGACATAGTGTCCGCCAGATATCTATCGTCGTAGCACTTAGTAGGCGCAACATGTATTCGGAAAAACCCCGCACCGGTGGTATAATCGGCAATATACTGCCAATTGCAAGTCAGCCACAAATATTTGTGCAGTCAGACCGTATAGGTAGGCGTACAGGATCCTCCTCCTCCAGCCGCCAGAGTGTCTCCGCGGAGCAACTGTTCAGGACGGGGCGGATGAGTTCTTCCGGGAAGCCTTCTCCCAGCCTCTCAAAGCCTAATACAAGCGAATGTGAGGGGAATGAGGTCGGAGAACAAAATGTGCGGACATACTATTGGCGTGCGCGGCGGCCACTAACGGGTAGCTCGGTCAGGTGCCACTCGACCCGTTCCTGGAGGGAACCTTACCGCGCTGACAGTACTGGACGAGAGTGGGAACTCTACGACCTCCTGGTTCGGTATCGCAGGACATTGAGGACGTACGGCGACAGACAGAGCGATGAGATGGTGGAAAGTGTGAGAGATGGCCAAACGAGGAGAGGCGTTCAGCGGCTCGGACTTGTGGCTCACTCGGGTACCTGCTAGCGCGCCACGCGAGCTATGTTCCCAGGGGTGCTTCTCGCGCGCGCACCCCTTTTTGGACACTTTCAGCTTTGATTGAAGTTTGATCCTGCCTTCTGCCACATCTGCGCGATAATGAACGTGTCCTAGCCTTTTCTACCGTCGCTGCAGTACGTCGCGTAAAACATGCTGGACACATCAAGGGGCAACAGCAAATAACGCCTGTCATCCTCCTCCTCTGGCGCCGCCTGACATCGCGACTTACACGCCCGCCGCGCGCCCTATTCTTCCCGTCCCGATGCCAGCAGGTGTGTGAATCGGCATTCAACTCGTTCTCGCGGTCAGCCTGCGCCCTCGGACAAGGTGCCAGAAGCGCAGAAGCCACGCCCTGCCTGGCGGCGCACCGGCGTTCCCGTCACAGTTGCACCTGTCAACTGATACGGGAAATCCGATGCGAGGCTGTTTCTCCGTCAACTGCCTCTCCTTGCATGCACCTCTTCCTGAAGGCCCTGCGCAGCATGCGGCCGCATTCCTACTACGACCGAGCAATTCTATCCCGTCCCAGCCCTCGAAACGTGCGCTGATACGTACACGGCAGAAGACCCGCCTTACGGCCGGTGGTGGCGTGGAACTCGGTTGCCATATATTACGAATGCGCATACGGGGAGACAGACTCGTACAGCATGCAACACGCTAATTCCAAGGAACCTCTTCGTCATGCGCGGCGCCAAATCCCTCTTACTCCGCCTCGAGCGCGGACAGTCCGAGATACCATGAGAACGGCGGACAGGGCGGGAACTTGCCTTGCGACGTGTTGCCCTTTCTAGGAAACTGTCCACTGTGTCGGAAGGACTCTGAGAACTTCCACCAACGGTTAGCCAAGCTGACCGGAACGGGGAGACGTGAAGTCTGTTCAATCCTCGAACGATCCTGAAACGTGCCCGAGAGAGCATGCGCTGGGAGAGGGACCGTGGAAGGGGGTCCATTGACTCGCCGGTCCGCTCTCAGACATGTCTCCCACCTTATGGGTCCAGTCGATCTCGCGAGGAACTGCGCTTCCCTAGGGCTCGAAACAGAGTTGTTCCTGAGCCTCTCGCTTACCTTCTCATACTATCGCTGTGGCATTCCTGGCGGTTCCTCTGGCACGTCTCCCTCGAGGCTCCAGGCATTACGCGATCAGCCCCGTCCGCTGCCGTTCCCAGCGCCAACCCGCGGGAAAGGCTCGTGGACATAATTGACTCCTGTCCACGCTTTCACAAGATTCCGCAAGCCCTCCCGTCCCCGCATCGAGATTACCGGCGGGAACGACTACGTACACATGCCATCGTTTCGGGATACTCTCTAACACGGGAAGCTTTGTGGCATTCTCGTGGGTGCCTAGCCATGCCCGGGAAATATAAATCTCCTGCGCGGTAGTGTACGATGGTATACGCCGACAGCCCTGTCCACCTAGCTCCTCTCCTCGGCTTCCGGATATCGGCAACTCAGCTCTATCGCTATCCATGTTCTACGCTCCCGCTCAGGACGTCCAGCGTCCCACTCATCCACGTCTACATGTCCGCGATGCTCGTGATGCCCACATAGTCTTCGAGGCTGTGCGGCAGGGGCTGCTGAAACCGGTCCTTCGACGGCTAAACGAGCTGGAGAGGTCAAGCTACATCCAATCAGGCTCCCTGTTCGTGTGGGAAGAGAGCGACGATGAGATGGGTCTGAAGAGATGGACGGACGGACGCGTCTGGAGCCAGTCTCGAATGCGTGAGGTCAGTTCAACTCAAGTCCGCCGGTCCCACTCCAAACTAACTCCGGCATGACCTCGACCAGCCCTATCTCTTCTACGATGAGAAGCTGGCGACTGATGAGCCGCCCTCCGAGCCAAAAACGAAGTGAGCGCTCTCACAGCCCGGAAACTGTGCCTAGTCTCATTTTAGCACTGCTGCAGATGCACCTACCGCTTCGTTGAGGGGCCCTCAAGAACTTGGACCTCGTCCGCACAATCGCACTACGAGCGCAGCGACCACCATCCTCTGGGTTTGGTGAAGCAAGCGTATTCGGCATGGGTCTTCACAGCTGTCAACGCAAAGCCGCGCAAGTGGCACCTGACGGCGTATTTCACATACGCGGATCTCCCCAGTATACCCACCGTCGACCAAGATCCACTCCTGCGCACCATCACAGTCCCATCGGGAATCTACAAGAGCGGGAAGGCCCGCTCTCGGAACTCGGACGCGTCGACGTCCGGCATTCCCTCACCTCCATCGACGCCCTCACCATCAAGCTCGGCATCCCGTCCTTCATCGCCGCTGCAGTCTTCCATTAGAAGCAAAAAGGACGGCGTCGTCCTTCCTTCTCTCCACTCAGCTATTACGCATGCACCGATGAACCTCGCAGGCGCACATGGTCGCACCCTGCCACGGATGGCGGAAGACCAGAGGATGATCCAGATGCTCAATTCTCGGCCGATCCTGTAGGGCGCATAAGCGGCTGTCTGTCCCTGGGTTTCTGGGCGTTTTCTACGGCTGCGGCATTAGCGGCATCCGCACTCTTCTGGGTATATTGTGCGCCTTCTGTATTTACCGTAGGAATAGATTCACGATGAGCTAGACTCCTGCCCACCGCAGCTGCTTGAGCCGGATGCGAGATAGCCACTTGGCACGAACTAAGACGTGGCGTGCAATCAAGTCAGGCGATCGGGACGGAAGATATGCCAAACATGCTTGACGCCAGAGTTAGTATATGGATACACGTACACGTAAATTGATGATACAATACGATAGCGGTGGCGCGGTATAGCAAATATGGATAGGGCGAGTTGTAATCAATCCTCCTCGTCTGAGGAGGCGTCCTTTTCGCCTGCACGCTGTTCGGCGTTCATGGCGCCGACGATGTCGTCCGACTGACCCTTCTGGGCCGCCAGTCTTTGTCCTAGTCCCGAGTGGTTGAGCCAGCCACACAGCGGCGTTAATGGTGACATGGAACGTACGAATCAAGGTATGGATGGCTTCTTGAGTTTTCCTCTCCAATTTTGAGAGCTTCCTGTCAAGCTCGCGTTTGAGGTCCCAGTTCGGTTTCTTCGGCGCTATGTTGAACAAGTCCTGTGAGTGGACAGGTAAGTGTAGTTTCACACTCGGTGGAGGAGTCGGGCGCCGTAGCCGACACATACCAGATCTTGTGCTCGACGTTCAGCGTCCTCCGCGATGATCTTCTCCGCTAGTCCTTCCACCTGGTGCTCTACCGTATCTTCCATTTGCGCATCTTCCTCTGGTGTATGCTTCTTCAAGGACCTTGTATTTGGGTCGAAGGAGCGATGTTTGATGACAGGCTCAGACTCTGCACTGATTCCGACGTTGGTTCAGCACCCCGCACCAACCTGGGATGCATAGCATGTACCTGGCCTCATCAACCGCTTCACCGGCCTTGCGCTTGCGCAAAGCTGTCAGGCGCGCTTTCCTGGCCTCGGATGCTTCTGCGAGAGACATGGTGGAGGTAGGAAAGCCCGAGGGATGAGCTGAGTTGGTGGCGGTCGCGTCCACGACCGCGAAGCTAGACGCTCGATCATGAACGAGGACGCGCTGCTGACTAAGCAGCGCCGTTGGTCCACACTTCCTCTTTGGGCACGCCGACGACCGCGCCAAACAACTTCAGGCCTTCCAGCCTTTCAGGTCTATAGCCAATTCCAGCGCCGGCTCTGCTCTGCTGCGAACCTCAGTCTAGCGACACTCTTCTGGCTGTACCTTGGCTGCTAGTTGAATTGCTTGCTAGACGCGTCGCCCGGCTGACGATTTGCTGTGAACGCGGCAACTCATGCTTCAGAGTTGGCGGCGGGCCTGCCTGAACGTATTCGACCAACACCAAAAACTCCTCTCTCAATCATGTCTGATCCAGTCTCGGAGGAATTTTTCTTACTCGCCAGTAGACTATGCCGCTCAGAAGAAGGCTGTCAGGATGGAGGACTACCCGTGTGAGGTCATAAGGTGCGAGAGGACCCGGCTGTAGCACAGTACGTGTTCAAGCAGGCTACTCCCAGGAATTTCTCCATCATTGCACATATAGGTGAGCCTGTGTGGGGATGCGCGAAGGACGTAGGAGCTGAGCTCTGAACAGACCACGGGAAGTCTACGCTGGCCGATCGGTACGTATACCACTCTATAAGCACGGCTGCAAGATCTGATGATTTCCTATGAACAGCTTGCTGGAGGTTAGCACTAATTTGCTCTGGTCCACAAGTGGTCTCAGCTAATGAATCGGAGTTAACGGGCACCATAACAAAACAAGAGCGAGGCCTCAATCAACAAGTCCTGGACAAACTGAAGGTTGAACGAGAACGTGGTATAACTGGTGAGTATTGTCAGCCCTCTTGCTTAGGCTATGCAGATTGATTCCTCCTAAAGTCAAGGCGCAGACTGCGAGGTAGATTCATTGCCATTCCCGGTCGATATATGCTCATCAATCTACAGCATGTTTCATGACAAGGCAGGGACCAGGTACTTGCTAAACCTGATCGACACACCAGTACGTAACTCGGATTTTCCGGCATGTCTTGCAGGTCCAATCCGGTCATAGGGACATGTCGACTTCTCTTGGGAAGTAGCGCGCTCTCTAGCAGCGTGCCAAGGTGCATTGCTTCTGGTGGACGCGTCACAAGGGGTCCAAGCCCAGTCAATCTCCGTGTATCATGTCGCAAAAGAGAAAGGCCTAACAATCATACCTGTGCTCAACAAGGTGATGTCTGAGTGTCCTGTCACTAGCTGCACATGGAGCTCACCAAAGCACAGATCGACCTGCCCGCTGCGCAGCCGGAGATTGTGGCCAAACAGATGTATTCCACATTCGGAATAGATCCTACGGACATCATCCAGATCTCTGCGAAGACCGGTAAGGGCGTCGAGCAGGTGTTGCATGCTATCATTGAGCGGATACCGCCACCGGCTGGTGACCCATTGGCTCCCTTGAAGGCGTTCCTCTTTGACTCCTCGTATGGCCAGTCTCTCTTCAGCTGGCCACTATTCGCTTACGATGCCCTTCTGTAGGTATGACCGCTATCGCGGCGTCATCTCTCTGATGAGTATTCAAGGCGGGGTACTTCGCAGAGGTACGCACACCATAGCATTGTTCGGGCCTTCCATCTCAATGCGGCGTCATCAGGCGACAAGATAGCGTCATGTTTTACACGCAAGAAGTACGAGGTGACCGAACTAGGTATCATGCATCCCGAGGAAGTGCCTACAGATTGTCTGCGGCCCGGTCAAGTGGGCTTCGTGGCTTGCAGCATGAAGGAGTCCTCGGAGGGTTAGGCACATAGTCTCTCACTTAGCCTACCTCGACTGACGATATGGCTTCAGCTCACATTGGCGATACTTTCTATCGTGTTGGACATCCTGTGGAGTCCATGCCCGGATTTAAGCCAGCAAAGGCTATGGTGCGCAGATACAGTTTGAATATCTAGTTTCCCGGCGTCTGAACCCTCCATTCAAGGTATACGCGGGCGTGTATCCCGTTGACAGCAGCGACTTCCTGAAGCTGGAAGAGTCCATCAAGCGAGTGCGTTCGCGGAATTCGTCATTCTCTCGCTGGCCCTGAATAGCGCACCGATACACCCGAACAGCTGTCTCTCACGGACCGCAGTGTCGAGGTGACCCGGGAGACTTCTTCAGCTCTTGGACAAGGTTGCAGGCTAGGCTTCCTTGGAACGCTGCACATGGACGTGTTCCGCCAACGTCTGGAGGACGAATACAATGCCGACGTCATTATCACGGCTCCTACCGTCCCATACAAGGGTACGCTCTCTCCGCGAACGGGCCTGGCATTCATTCGCTTAACATAGAACCGCGCGGCGCCCTACGTGTCACCCAGTGCTTCACAGGAACGGAAGCGAGTCAATAGTCAGCAACCCTACCGACTTCCCAGAGCCAGCCGATTTTGCGAGCGGCGGCCGGGCGAAGGCCGTGCAAGAGCCTATCGTGAAAGCCTCCATCATCGTCCCAGAGAGTCAGTACCTTCGCTCCCCTTTCACATCTTCTCTCTCGGCCTTCCGTTCCCTTCCGCCACCATTGACGACCCCAAATCTCACATTCTCCCTCATGCCCTTGCTTCACTGTGAATTGACCCGCTCTCCCGTTCGACAGAGTACTTCAGTGCGATGATGGAGCTCGTGTTTGAGCACCGTGGGACGGACCTGGACTGGCATGCGCTCGACGTTTCTGGGGAGACATCCGGGGACGGCCGCGTGCTCATGACCGCAACCCTGCCCCTGGCCGAGATCGTCACCGACTTTTTCGACAAACTCAAAAGCCGCAGCTCGGGCTTTGCCAGCTTTGAGTTCGTGTCTGCGCCACCGCCGGTTCTTTCAATCTGCTGATCTATGCTCTCGCCCTCTTTAGTTACGAAGATGCAGGATACCAAAGCAGCGACATGCGCAAGGTGCGTATGTGTGCCGGTCGTATATGTTGAGACTTAGTGCAGTGCTGAGATGACGCATCGAAGATGACTTTCTTGCTCAACGGCAAACCGGTGGATGCTCTTGCTCTCATCGTCCACGCCGACAAGGCCGAGTCTATTGGTCGACACTGGGTCGAGAAGTTGTGTAGGTTGACCGTTTTCTATCCTTACTAACGTCGACTGATCACCCACGGTCTCTCTAGTCAAGGTGATCCCTCGTCAACTGTTCGAGATACCCATCCAAGCAGCCATCGGAGGAAAGATCATTGCCCGGCGGACTCTATCTGCCATGCGGGCCGATGTCACCGCTGGTCTCTACGGAGGTAGGTCTCACTCCACTCTCGGTGAAGCCGTGCATATTCATAGCGTACACAGGGCACTACGAGCGCAAGCTCAAGCACCTGCAGAACCAGAAGGAGTCGAAGCGGAAGATGAAGCGCGTCGGGCAAGTCGACCTCCCGCAGGAGGCCTTCTTCGACCTGCTTAGCAAGTGAGCCGTCACTGTTCGACCTTCGTCGACAGGTCACCGGGCACTTCTTCGATCGCCACGGTCTCAAGCTGCTCCGCTCGTATTCACTGTCGCGGTAGGTCGTCGCGAGCACCGAGTGTCCTCATGCGTGCGCGTTGTGCAAGCTGCACCGGCCCGCGCGAAGCGGCCTGACCGCAGCGTAGTTATGATAACACCGGTCATAATGTTATTCTAGCCCCATTATCTACTCGCCTTCCCAAGGTCGCAGTCTTGCCCGGTTACGACCGATGCTGCAGCACGATGGCGGAGATGAAGCGTCGCCAGCCACGCCGACCAGCGTACCCACGGCGCTATAAAAAGGTGCGTTATACATAGCGAGATGGTTGTCCACTTTCTGCGAATCAAGTAGACGCGCCACACATAACTTTCAGGTGTACAGCACTCATTAATGAGTGCGGGTCAGAGTCTGCCAAGAACACTAGCCGTGTGTTCTGTGCAAAGGATGACTGTGGGCTTTCATGCTCTTGAGGCTTTATGGGCGCTCACCTGCAGCTCGTGCCCTTCTCACGATCAATCTCTCGTCCTGTCCGCAGAGGATTGTATGACGCCGATTCCCTGATGCCTTGCGACTGGCTCGTATCAGCTCATCAGTGCGAATTCATCAGCAGCACGGGACGGAACCCTTCGCTGCGCGAGCTCAGCTCACCTCGCCGTCAACGGACTGAACGACAGTACGTCGGATCGCATGCCTTTTGGCGTGTAATTGCGCCCGTCGATGGTCGTCAGTGGCCAAGTGGCACCGCGCGGCCTTCCGCCTACGCGCGCGCGACTGTGCTGTTGCGGAAATGGAGGATACTGTATCTGCCGCAGGTCTGGAAACGCTACTACCAGCGACCGCGAGCGGACGATCCGTGGACTGCGGCAGATCTGCTGCTTGTCTGCTGTCAAGCCGTGTCTACGTCAAGGAGGCCTGGGGCCTGGGCTGCGACCGGACGCGCGCTGCTCAGCATGTCCATTAAATTTGTGCTAGGGATTTGCTGAGTACAGTGCAAGAGGCATGTCCTGTCTCCTGCTGCTCCGAGTCGGTGCCATCAAGGTCTGCTTCTCCTTCGGAGAGTCTCTTAGCAACGATGGGTATGAAACAGACAGACTTGCGTAGTGCGGAATTGAGGATGGCTTCTTCACGCCGCACGGTCAACCGGTCACCCTTGGCCCTTGGGCCCATGTCGGGCTGTCCTGCTATGGAGGCGTCTTCAACGTCAGCCCCAATCGCAGAGCAGGAGCGTCGGAACGAGACGCGCTGCAGGAGTGAGGCTGATTTGATTGGTCCTTTATGAGGCATTTTTCTCGCGGAGGAAGCGGGGTCGGAAGGACGGAGATGGCGATCGCAACGCTAGAACATTGCACGCGTTCCAGAAGGCACACTCGTGCCTTGTGCTTTGCTCACTTGTCCGACGCTCTGTGGGCGATGCTTGCTACGTGAAGCCCTCCATCGAGGCTGCATCTATCATTCTGGAGGCTGAAGGCGGCGGTGATGCTCGAATGATAGGTGTCAGTAGTGCCAACATGTTGAGGACTGCTCGCCGAGCGATCCTGGTGAACCTAATCAGGCGCGGGCGTCTGGTGATCACCCCTCGCCAAATCGGGCAGGGCCCTTGACAGATGTTACCACGGCGACAGACGGCGTCTGGTCGATAAAAAGGCGCAGCCTCCGCCGTTTCGAGCCCGTCCTCCCATCCGTTCCTTCTCCCTTGTCGAGCTAGTCCTCTTTGCTGCCAGCACACCACGAGCAGGGTATGTCGCATCTGTTGTCATCGCTGCCCTCGACGAGCAGGACTGACATGACTTTGCATAGTCTCGAGTCGGTTACTTCGTCCTTCGCTAACTATTCCTGAACTCGCACCTGTTCACTCCACACTCGCTTTCTGCTCAAGTTCACGATGCGTTTCTCTGCTATTGCCGCCGCTCTCCTGCCCGTTGGTGTTGCGCTCGCCCAGACAACCCACACCGTCAAGGTTGGCGAGAATGGAACGTTGACCTACAGCCCCAACACGTCTGTGCCGATCCCTGTCCCTGCGCCTGCCCGGACTTACCCTGACGTTTCCGCAGAATCACTGCCAACAACGGTGATATCATCCAGTTCCAGTTCCTCTCCAAGAACCACACGGTCACGCAGTCGACGTTCGCTGCGCCCTGCTCAAACATCACCGATGCCAACGGTGTCGTGACCGGCGTCGACTCCGGCTACCAGTTTGTCCCGTCCAACTCGACTTCCTTCCCGGTATGGAGCATTACCGTCAACAACGCCTCTACTCCCCTGTGGTTCTACTGCCGTCAGGCAACGTGCGTGCAACCTGGCATGCACCATCCGCTCCCTGAACTGATCTCTGCGTTTCCAGTCACTGCCAGAACGGCATGGTTTTCGCCGTGAACCCGACGCAGGACAAGAGCTACGACGCCTTCGTGGCCAACGCGGCGAAGTCCGACGCAGTTAACGGCTCTCCACAGGGTGGTGCCGCTGCTGGCGGCGCGGCGGGATCAGGATCCGCCGCAGCCGGTGCGAGCGCGACCGGCGCGAGCGGTGCGGCCGCCCCGTCGGGAGGCGCCGTTTCCCCTGCCGGCTCGAGTGGCACCGCCGGCTCGACGCCTTCGCCTCAGGCCTCGTCGCCCGCCAACAATGGTGCGGGCATGGTCCAGGCTGGTGCTGGCGCGGTGTTCATGACGCTAGTCGGTCTCTCCTTCGGCCTCCTGCTCTAAGCGCAGCTCTGCGCCGTACCCGCTCGGCCGGGGTGGATTGGGCTCGCCGCGAGGGTTGTGTGTGGTATCTGGGACTTTGGGACGCTTCATCACGATTTCGGCGCAACGCACTTTCGCAAGCACGTTAGTTAGCCTTGGTCCCTGCGCTATGCGCAGGGTGGACACTTCCTGAAGTATCCTACTGTTTTTGTGTGTCGCTGGTAGTACATAGCTTATTTCAAGGGATCGGCTCACACATGCTTTGTCGGCGAAGGTTGGATATCTGGGCGTCGATCAGGTGTGACGCTCTTCTCCGTCAAGTTGCGGCCCTCCGTATCGATGGGTCCTTGGATTGTTACAATCGCGCCTCGCAGCGTGCGAGTCCACAACATCAGCGAAAGATTTCGTTGATGACAGGCACGGCAGATCATGGTAGGATCACGCAGCGTTGCTCGGGGACGGCGAAGAATAGTAATATGTCCTGCAGCAGCTTCGATGCTTCATTCGATCGTCGTCCGCCTTCGTTGCTGACTACAGTCACGGTACTAAATAAGTAGTTTGCTCAAGTTGAACAATTCCACCGGCGCAGCGCTAGCTCACAGTACTTATCAGCCTTCTTACAGGTGACTTCCATATATATTAGGGTTTGCGTACTTCGTCGCCACTGACGTTGCGCTCTCTTTCTCTAAGACGAGCCATCTGACAGACCAACGCTTGGGCTTCTCTTAGCGTCGCGCTCTATGTTTCTCCGAAACGATCTCATTGTCCACGCATCCCATTCGCACTAGTCCAGCGTCGGCCGGCGTGACACTCACTCCCTCGGCGCGCCTGGCAGTCCCGAACGTTAGTCTGGGCTGGCTCTCAGTTACCATAGTATGCGTGAGCCTGCAATCCACGCCCCGAAAGGCTGAAACCGACGCGCTCATTGTCCACGGAAGTGGGGCCGGACTCTTAGAATGGCATGCAACAGGGACACTAGTATAAACCGCTACGCACCGCCATCCACAAGTTCGTATCGCAAACCATCGAGCGCAGCAAACAGATCACAGCTTGGGGCGCTCTCCTCTGTGGGCCAACCGTCTCAAAACTGACCCCGGAATGTTCGTCGCGGACATCGTGAATGGCGGCGACACCCCTACGCGACCTCGGTGGCTCCTCGCCCGCATGCCTACACGTCGGTCGGCAAGCTCATGGATGCTTCCCGGATCCGACCCGAACCTGAGCGAGGTCACAATCGTAAATAGCTCATCAGCACGAGCACTGCCGCCGCCCGCTGGCAGAGAGAAATGCGGTGTTGATGCGGCGGCAGTGCCACTTGCTGTGGCCCAGGGGCATTCGTGCATATTCGTGTCGCGCACGGCGGTACGCCTTCTTCTACACAGTTTCAAACATGCTTGATGGCAGCTGGAGCGGATGCTTATCGGGAAGACACAGCTTGAGGCAAACTTCATACAACCGCATTGATGCGCCGGACAAGGGTTTCGCGTACCCCGTCAATGATAGTGTCGCGTCCCATCACAGGCGCTGCAAGACTTCTCGAGCTATCTATGGATGGGGTGGTGTATAAATGCTGCCCCGAACGTGTTACATGGCCACCTCGCCGGAGACATCCAGCTTTCAATCAAGACCGCTTTTCCGCAGGCGTCCGAGCGTACAATCTCGCCAATGGCATCCGACTTCGAAACATTTCTCCAGTTGGAAGACCTTGCGTATGTATCGTCAACGCGACTCTGCCGGGATGTGCGGCCGCTGATACTACTCCCGCTTCATCCACAGGGTCATCCAACGCTACAGCGTTACCGCGATGGTTGGTGCGTCCGGCTATGCACCAATTTTTGCACGTCTCCGCTCTGAATATGACCATCAGCTCTGCTCGTATGGCATTACCTGACCACACTGGACAAGGAGATCGCATTATTCTGGAAACGCAAGCTCACCGGCGCATGCGGGCTGTTCTTCGCTGCTCGCTACCTGGGATTGGTCACCAACGTATTAGACAACAACCTGTGGCCTTCGCCAGCATCATACACCGTCAGTGCACTGTTCCCATGTCTTCAGTCGTCTAGTTCGCTGAAACTACGACCGTAGGCGTACGTCGATCTACATGCGTCCGAACGCGGTGTATACTGACTGTGTTTCAGATGCGCTGCCAGCATATACATTTTCTACGTCACCTACATCCTGCAGTACGCCGCATGGGCTAGTCAGTCGCGTTCGCCCCCACTATACATAGTCCCAGCCGAGACCTGATCTCTCTCAGTCTTCTCGTCACTACGGGTCCACGCACTCCGAGAACAGTGGGCCTGGAGTATCATCGTCCTCATTCTCTCCCTCGTCCCCGTGGGTACAAACATGGTGAGCTCGTTTCCGTCGAACATCGATAGCACGTGCCTTACATATAGAGGATAGCTTCTTGTGATACGCATACACGTCGTTCAGGACCCGGGACTCGGCTGCAATACGTTCATTCCCCTCTCTGATCACCAATACAATGGGTACCTACTTATTCTGTCTCTGGCCTTCTGCGCCGAAAAGCTGACATGCCTCACTCGCGCCCTATAGCAGTGAGTCGTACCTACTTTGCCGGGACGCCATACCCAAACTCTGAAACGCCTCTCCCAGTCCTCATCGCAACTCGCAGCTGTCTCGCCCTCGCAGACGCGATCGTGGTCGCGATCACATGGGCCACAACTTACAGATTCAGGAACACGAACGCGGTCCTCGGAACCACCACCTCGCTCTTCAGCGTGATGTTTAGAGACGGTATGTACTCGTCCCCGGACCGAGCATCCCTTGGGCGTTGATACGAGCGGGTACGGAACAGGCAGCCTCTACTTTGTGTATGTAGGCCCCACTTTCCCCTCGATCTGCGACCTTTCTGCTGACAAGAGCCCAGAGCGCTGACAATACTGAATCTGCTGCTCGTCGTGTTTACGCTCGTCTCGGTATGCCCCGCTGTTTCTGACTGGGTACTAGCGATTAACCTTACTGACCTTCCGAAGATTTCAAAAGTCAGCAATCCGCTGCTGGGCCCCACGGCCAGCGTGGTGACGCTCTACGTATCCCCGTAAGCATGCCCTCCATTGATGCCGTCCGCGGCGACCTGTTTGCGAGACCGCTGATGGCGGGACGGCAGCCTCACGGCCCTGATCGTCACACAATTCCTGATCGACATCCACGACGCCGCCGCCACCTCCACGCCAAACCGCCCATCGCATTGGTCGGTGGGTACCCTTCAATTCGCCGGGGCAGAGGTGCTTCAAGGATCGTCGGAGACCCCTGAAGACGACAACGATGTGCTGGGTCCGGGTGAATCGGCCTGACTCTGCAAGAAAAAAAGGTGGGAACGCCAGAGATACCTGCGGATTCGCGCCTTGAAAGTACTAGTATAGTCTCCCTAAGATATATCGAAGGGATCTGCACCTCTGTGCACGTCTCGATTGTAACATAACATGATAATTGCCGTGAGACTCGCCACCGAAGCGAGTGGCCTGTCTAGTCTAGGGTCCTCGAACCAGAGGCGTATGAGGTGTGTACAAACATTCTCGGAGCTATGGCGCCCATTCCCGTGGGGTCGTGGAGGCGATCAGGACTTGTAGCCGTGAGCAGCACAGAGTTTCAACCACTCTGGGGAGTCGGTCAGTCCCTCGATGCTCCCCTAGGTTTATAACAAGGTTGGGCCTACCTGCGTGAGGGTCTCGCAGCCCCTGACCCTTGCTTGAAGCACCGCTGCCACTACCCGCGAGCTCGAGGATCGGCCGACCAGCATACGCCAGCCCAAGAGGAAACCCCGGTCCGCACAACCCTTGTAAGATCGCCCCGTTCGCCACACTGCCGCTCCCCACGCTGCTCGCGGACGACAGTACCCAGCGGGACAAGTCCCGGAGGAGCCCAAGGAGGCACCGATTCAGCCTGTTCGACGAAAGGTTCTGCGTCCTCGAGCCTCTTTGCGAGCGCGCGGACGCAGATCGTGCATTCACATTCGCCTCCGGCCGAAGAGACGGATGTAGTAGGGTTGCTCGAGGTGCGTGATCGACTTCTTCGGTAGCGAGAGTGTGTTGTGGGTCCCATATCAGGACGGTCGGTAGGGGTCTGGCGGTCGTGGGCGTTCTGGCGACCCTCTGCAGCGGGCGACGCGGTGAACGATCTGAGCTAGAAGGGCATCGCGGATGGAGGGACGGACTGACCCGAATCGCTCCTAATATCGCTCGCGGAGAATATCCCAGAATACTTGGAGGGAGACGTATTAAGACGCGGTCTGTGGGCCTTCCGGGCGTTGAAGGTATCCTTCGCGTGCTGTTGGAGATTGGCAGGCTGTTTGCCCTTGTGCATGCTAGCGGCACTATGAGGAGTTGCCCCAGAGGGCGGAGGCGATGGTTGGACGGGCGCGTGCTCCGCCTATGTAGGGGATGTCGGCCGGCTGTGAGGCACCATGCGAAAGAGTAGGCACACGTACCTTCGCATTCAAGGAAGGGCCTTCTCCGTCGAGATCTATTGCGATCGAATGTCTGCGACGCGGACTGTCCGGAGTCTCGGAGGAGGAAGGGTTGCTGCCGCCAGGGAGCTGCATGTCCGACACGGTGCCTGGGGAGGTATGCTCTGAGGAGTAGTCCAGGTTGGGAGGGTCGTGCTCTATCTCTGTTCGGCGAGTCTTCTCGGTGCGTTCTGTCGGAAGGCCTGCTGACGGTCTCCTCTTGGTCGGACGGCCTGATGTGCTCTGGCGGGGTGTCGGTGTTGTGAGTTGCGCAGCTCAAGGCAGGGGGAGCGACTACTCACGTCTGTCAAGACTTGTTCTGGCGTCTGGGGCGTAGGAATACGTGGG
This sequence comes from Pilatotrama ljubarskyi, assembly GCA_022385805.1. Lineage (NCBI taxonomy): Eukaryota > Fungi > Basidiomycota > Agaricomycetes > Polyporales > Polyporaceae > Pilatotrama > Pilatotrama ljubarskyi. The sequence continues at coordinate 120,896 of MU277683.1, read as the reverse complement.
GGTGAAAACGGTGGCATTCCAGCCTTCCGCTAGGTGACCATATAACAGGAGGGAGACGAGGGGTGCGTTGGCCGCCATGCCCCTCCCGGTCCTTATATTATGTGTAGATTACCGCAAGAGAGGCGATGCCGCGTCGCACATCGGCTAGGCGTCCTGGAGGCGTACCGTCTACAAGGTCCGGATGACTCTGCTGTCCCCGTACATAGGAAGAGTTGCCTTTCCGGCCGTTTGGATGCAGGCGAACGGGCGAGTCCCGAGAAGGCGTTACGGCAGCTGGCCTCGTTTCCGCCTAGGCGAGCAAGGCGGGCGATCCCTGACGTCTCGGATCTCAGGGACCGTACGTGCTGGTGTGAGCTCTGCTGTTCTGGTGTCCTCGCGAACACTGAGAAAATACGATGCGGGCGGTCGCATCCTCAGAGCCTGGCAATAGCACGGCTTCATGTTTACTGCCAGTGGTGCGGTGCCGAAGAACTTGAGATGAAGCGCTTTTGATCAAACGACATGGCCTCCCATAGCAGGACATGCACTACATACACGAGTACTTGGAGGACGCGTCAGAGTGCAGCACGCGTACGCACTCGGCGGTGTGCGTGTGGCTGAGGGCGGCGCGTCTGTGGCGTTGTGCGCTGTTGCCGCTCGCGTCGGACACGCTGCCAGCGGCGGTGACATCATCGGCCGTGCGCACGCCGCCCGCGTGATGGACGCCGTCCAACGCTCTTCGAGGCCCTCGGCGCATACACCCACACCAGACACACAGCATCGACGACGACGACACCGACGGGCACTAGCTCGCTCGACGACCGACGCGGCGACCAGCATGCTGCGGACAGCGCCCTTCTCGACGAGGGCTCTCCATCCCCGACCACTGCATAGAGCCCTGCCTCTTCCGGCGCACTCCCGTCTCTCCTTTCCCGGACGCTTTAAACCCTCCTTGGCAAAGCCATATGCTACTTCCGCCCCTCCTCCCCCACCGGCCGCCAAGTTGGTCAGTCGATGGCGCACCTTCGCCCGTTACACCTTCTACCTCGTCGGTTCATCCATTGTCGGTGTCGGCCTATTGACCGGAGTCATCTTTCTGCACGATGCATTCACCTATCGCGAGCGTGTATGTACCGCCGTCCTCTCCCAGTGTATCTGCCCTGATCTCATCCCGCGTACCAGCACATTGACGGCGTACCCGTCTCGCCACGCGCTCTCCATCCAGAGCGTGGCGGTCCCAAGAACCTGCCCGTGCTCTCCCGACTTCTCAGCGACCTGGAAGACAACGAAACCCGCGAGCTCGTGCACAAACCGCACCTAGTCATCGTCGGCGGTGGTTGGGGAGTACGTGTCTTTCTTGCATGCCGCCAGCTACTTTCTCACCTGTGTCTATAGGCTGTCGGCGTCATCGAGAAGCTCAACCCCGGCGACTACCATGTCACGATAGTGTCTCCCGAAACGTATACCACGTTCACTCCTCTTCTACCCTGTCAGTATTCCCCCTTGCGCCTCGGCCACTCGCATCTACTGATGATGGTTCGCCGCAGCTGCTGCGGTTGGGACTGTTTCCGTCCGGTCACTCGTCGAACCCCTGCGCAAGATCGCTGCTCGCCTGAAAGGTCATCTCATCAACGCGCGTGCGGTGGACCTTGTCATGTCAGAACGGCTGCTCGAAGTAGAGACCATCGTTCCCAGCGGCAAGGGCGAGCGCATGTACATCCCGTACGTCGCGTCACCAGACACAGTTATTCGGATTCGCTGACTTTTTTCAAGGTATGACAAGCTAGTCATTGCGGTCGGTTCGACTTCGAGCACGCATGGTGTACCCGGTTTGGAGCACTGCTTCCAGCTGAAGACTATCGGCGACGCACAGGCAATCAGGAAACGGATCATCGGCACGTCTACCTAACGATCGCTCCTGCCTCCGTGTCGCTGATGCGTACTGCAGACAACTTCGAGGCTGCATCATTACCGACTACGACGCCAGAGGAGCGGCGAAGACTGCTCAGCTTTGTGGTATGTGGCGGTGGCCCAACCGGTGTCGAAACGGCTGCGGAAATCTACGACTTGTGCCAAGAGGACTTGATCAACTATGTGAGCGATCGATTGAACAAGGAATGCTGGCCAGACACACTGAATCTCCTTTGCCAGTTCCCGAAGATATGTCGAAAGGAAGTGTCGATACACCTCATTCAGAGCCGTGAGCACATTCTGAACACGGTACGACCTGTCTCCCTTGTCCCCGGCTTCGCGAGTGGCCCACTCAAACCGCCTCCCAGTACTCGGAAGCCATCTCTCGCTACGCCGAGGACAAGTTCATGCACGACAACATCGACCTCGTCACCTCTGCCCGGGTACAATCCGTCGCCCCGGACAAGGTCGTCTACACGCGTCGCGGACCGGACGGCAAGCCCGAGACGCACGAGATCCCTACCAACTTTGTGCTGTGGAGCACGGGCATCGCCATGAATCCGTTCACGCGAAGGGTCGCAGACCTGCTCCCGAACCAGGTGCACAAGAAGGCGATCGAGGTGGACGCGCATCTGAGGGTGAAGGGCGCGCCGTTGGGCGAGGTGTATGCCATCGGCGATGCGAGCACGGTAGGTTCTATTCAGTGCGCTGAAGATTTTGAAGGCATACTGGTCTGAACCGGGGTGATAGATCGAAACTTCGGTTGTACCGTACTTGCTCGAGCTCGTCGACGAGGCGGACAAGAACAAGGACGGTAAGATCGACTTCGAGGAGTGGGAGGTCATGGGTGCGTCCAAGCTCGATGGCAGGCGGATCGTTTGCTGAGCAGTCTCGGCAATGCAGTCTCGCGGATCAAGAAGCGCATCCCGATGGCGGAAGAGCAGCTGCAGAAAGTCCGCGAGCTGTTCGACCTCTACGATTCGGACTCGGATAACACCCTCACATTGAACGAGCTCGCTGTGCTTCTGCAAGAGATCGGCAATAAGATTACCGCACTACCCGCTGTACGTACCCCCGCTTGCGCTCTTCGTCATACACATGCTCAACGCACATGCGCCGTCGATGCAGACAGCTCAGGTCGCCTCGCAACAAGGTAAATATCTCGGCAAGAAGCTCTCCAAAGTCGCAGAACGCCGCAAAGTGCTCGAGGCGAACGGCCTGCGACCCGAGGAGGCGGACGAGGCCGTCTCGGGGCCCTTCCGGTACTTCCATCTGGGCTCGCTTGCGTACATCGGGAACGCCGCGGTCTTTGACTTGGGCAAGTTCAGCTTCATGGGCGGCCTCGCGGCGATGTATGCGTGGCGGAGCGTGTATTGGAGCGAGCAGGTGAGCATGCGCACGCGGGCGCTGCTCATGATTGATTGGATAATTCGGTGCGTTCGGGCTCCTTCGGCCTTTTAGATGTGGTGAATTTACTGATTACTTGAACTATGCGCAGAGGTGTGTGGGGACGCGACCTGTCGCGGTTGTGAAAGCAGACGCGGAGGCGGTCAAAAGAGGCGAGCATGCTCGATGTAGAACAGGGCTGTGGACCCTGGGATGGTTCTGCGAGCGATGCCTCAGACTGGACTGCGGACTTTCTGAATCGTTCTCCCCATCTAATCACTATCCCACTGCGTTAGACTATACCGTATGGTCGCGAACATGTACTCTACTATCTGCTTTGCTCTTCCAGCTACTTCTCAGTTCAATGAAGGTGGAGTTGGCCTGCTGTTACCTGCAGACCTGTTTCAGGAAGCCAGAGTGGTGATAGGTCGCACGATCTCCAGCACAATCGTCATTGGCGGTGGCACTTTGCTAGCACCCCCGGCTTGAGCTTGAGGCCTGAGGTATCATCGAGCGCGCCGCTTCGCCGAAGGCCCTCGGGATTGTTGGGCAGAGGTCGAGGTGCTGCGACCTTGCTGCGAAGAAGTCCGATCGACAGCGGGCGGCGATGCACCGCGTCGGAGGCTACGACATCGCGGCTTGTGGGTGCACGGAACTACGAGACCTAGGTCGCGTAGGGTTGCGCTCATCTCGTCGCGGGCGTGCATCGACATAACGCCGGTACCGTGTCCTCATGTAATCCGGAGAGGTCAGGGTCAGAAGTGATCCCTCGGACCTCAAGTACCTCCGTCTAATGCGCGTGTCGTACCTTCAAACGGCTCGCACCCATGCAAATCGACCGGGGCCAGTGCTAGAATGTAGAATATGTACAACTCCCTGATGAAGTACGGCTTGATGATCCAACGGTATCAACCATCCAGCCCTGTACACGCACCTACTCACTGGCATAGCGCATAATGTCCGTCCGCATCCAGAGGCGCGCTCTCCGACTCTCGGGATCATCAGTACACGTCGTAGAAAACCTCGACGGACGCATGCTTGACGACGTTCGCCCACCCAGGAAACAGCGCGCGCATCCACAGCCCGACGCGGTCGCCGGGCTGCAGAGATTGCAAGAACCCCTCGCCTGTTCCGCGCCCGGTCGCCTCGACTTCTGCGGGGTCGAGCGTCTCGCCTGCCCGCCACTCGATGCGGTAGCGCGTGAATTCTCTCTTGGCGGAGAGATTGCGCTGGACCAGCCAGGCGGAGTTGTCGCGTTCGCCTTCCTGGACGCCAGGGCGTGGCACCATGGTATATCCAAGCATGTCGAGGTGGGGCCGCGCCTCCTCTACTTTGCAGAGCTTCTTCATGAAGAGGTCGTCGAGGCTCTCAGGAGAATCCAAGGCTGCGGCATCTGTACTCTTGCTGTCCCCGTCGGACGCCACAGGGCGAACGATGCATGCCTCGAACCAGGAGTACGCCGCATGGAACGTCCCTGCATCAGTGACGGTTGGGATGAGCATGCCCGTCGTGGCGGAACCACCAACGAGAGACTTGACTGCGTTACCTGGGTGCTCGCCGCCCCACCCCTGGTCGTGGCTCTCGAGCGTCCACACGACCTTCTTCGCCCTCCACGTCTCTCCGGATGCGCCGCCTGGGACGGGCGGGCTGAGCATGCAGAGGCGTGCGGCGCAATGGCGGTGTTTGGGACAGTCTCCGGAAGCGTCGAGCCTCGTCACAGGGGGAAGGCCTGGTCCCGGGAACGTGCCCTGTACGGCTGGGTAGTACTCTGCTTCGTCCATGATTTGGAAGATGAGCTCCGCGGGGAGGCCCAGGCGAGAGAGGATGGTGCGTACGGCGCGGAGGTCGTCCGGGGAAGTCGGCGGCGGCTGATCGGTGAGGCCAGAGGGGTCTATAGGATCTGGCTCGTCTTCATATCGGGGACCGCGCCGGGGTTGGCGAGGCCTGCTTCGACGAGTAGCGCGACGCTGTGGGTGTAGTGTAGTGTCCGTTGGATTGGGATCAGGAGCGGGAGGGAGTGCTGAGCTCTGATGTTGTCCCATGACTGCTGTAATAAGAGTGTAGACTTGCAATTCGCCAAGAGCAGTTTGGCTAATGGTGAGCGAGGCACTGGATAGTACACAGGGCACCGGGAGCCCTGAGCCTTGGTGGCGGTTACGATCCTGCAGTGCTCGCGCAGCTTGAGCTTGGATATGTATGTCGCTGGCTATATAGTCGCCGATGTAACCAGATAGAGTGAGTGCAGTCCGAACAGTCTTCTCTACGCTCAGCAGGCGTTCCGATATCGATGTGTTTTATGGCAAAGGGAGCGGAGTGTCCCAACCTGCAGTGCACTGTGCAGCAGCATAATGATTGTCGCAACTGATCACGTGCATCCATGCTATGGCGCGCTCGCGCGTTACCGTATCCGAAACGGGTCCGACTCCGTACGTTCAACGTTGTGCTCTTTCCTCCCCCCATCATAGAGCACATTGGAACGTCTGCCTAGGGGAGACTGTATTAACGGAGTCACTCCTTAACTGAGATATCTACTAGACCTGTTGCCCCAGTGCCTCGAGCTCGATGAGTTCGACTCCTCCGGGTGCGGCCACCCACTCACGTTGCTTAGGAGTATGTTCGATTGCATCTGTCTTTGTGTGTCTCGGTCTGCCACTTTCTATCACGTCTCACAGTGACAATGCCGTCCGAGTCGGACAGAGTACGTCGAAGCCGGCGTTGGAACTTTGAGCGATGATCAAGCTGGTCCGCAACCTGGGAACACGTGCTGGCCTCGGAAGCTATGTGAGGTAGGTGAGCCGAACTGGTCGAGTAGTACGCATGCTTATACCTGCTCATAGTCCAGCTTCTCGCTGCCTCGGGCAATGTGCATATTACAGACGCACCAGGCATCTCCGGGACCGTACGTCGACGGTTTGCTGAAAGGTACAGATCCCATGATATGTTGCGGTTTGGAAAGTGAGCGACTTCTCCCGGTGATGATTCTCATAGGTACATCGGCATCTATCCCTTCAGAGATCCAATCACGACAGTGCGAATACCGGCACAGCATGTTCACATATTATCCTGGCTGCTGCGGTCTGCCGCGCATGGGCTTAGTGCGCGCCGCTAGCGAGGTATCACAGCGCCCACGAAGATGAAGATGTTATACATTGCTCGCGAGAACGACGAGCAAGGGCCGGGTCCTTGGTAGGGGCTTCTCCGCGCGCGTGCTCCCGAGTCCCGCCGGCGCGGAGAACGTTATGATCCCATCCGTGACCCTCCATAGACCAGCCATCTATAAACCCCGCACGCGATGCTTCACGAGGTTCCGACCAGACAGCTCTCCTGTCTTCCCATTCCCCCACGACGGCGCCACCATGGACAAGCTGGCAGTTGAGCTGCTCACACTCATTTCTCTCTACGCATGCACCGATGGCGGATACACCGGATGCTCACTCTCGCTCGTGTCGAAGCGCATTCGCGAAGCCTCACGCCCCGTCCGCTTCTACTCCATCTCTCTCGTCACCTCTCCCGCACAGGTCGAGCAATTCATGGACTGCCTTCAAAAGGAGCGCGCCCGCTCCCCCGAGATGCTCCCCCGCGTCCGACACTTGATCCTCTCGCTTTTCGGCCGGGGCCTTGAGATGACACCGTCTACCAACGCATCACGACAACCGGCCTCCCGTGCAGAATTTCTCGCATCGCTCAACCGCCGGACGCAGCACTGGCGGTCTGCGCAAGACAATCTCGACGAGCAGTACGCACGTACTGTCCCGAGGCTCATCCGGTCGGTCGCCCCGGACCTATACACATTCGCGCTTATACAGGCGCAATGGCGAAGTTCGAGCATCGTCCGCTGCTCCTTCCCGCTCCTCCGCGAACTTACGCTCTGCGGCGGAGATCCCAGCTTCCTCCCGTTCGCGTTCCTGCCGAGCGATCGACCGCTCTATCCATCGCTCAGGCGGCTGCACCACATCCTAGCGTGGATAGGCAGGGACGTGGACTTCATGCAGTGGGCGAAGCACGCGCCGAACGTGACCCACCTCCGAGTTTCTCGGCTCGACCATCTGCCCCGCATCACCGTGGACACGCTCGACCAGGTCATCAGTGCGTATCCCTCCTAATTCTCTCCTTTGCACCTTCTCACGTTAACCATCATTTTTGAATGCGCCAGGTGACAGCTACCGGGATTACTTCCCACATTTGCGCCGCGCAATGATCGAGCCGCATCCCGCGCCGCCGCCCTGCGCGCAGATGAGCACCGCGCACCTCGCGTTCCGCGACTTCCTGTGCTATCTGGACAGACTGGCGGAGCGGGCGAGGGTCCCGGTCAAGGTGCTCCCGCCGCTGAAGGTGCCTCCTCTGCCGGCGGGCGCGACGCCCCAGCAATTGTGCATCATGCGCGTGAAAAAGGAGTGGCTGGAGCGCGTCGTGGATGGCGACGGGTGTTGGCAGGAGGGGTTGCATGGCAACTCGGACTGATCGCGATTGATGCATCCACCTCGGGACCGTTCTCCTCCGTCTTGATCTGGACGAGTTAGGGCTGGAGATTCCGGTGCGCAGACTCGGAGATTTCGTTCGCGCACCCTTCCACTGTATCGCTCCCGATCGCAGTATCGTGCGTGCGTCCCAAGCCCTCCATCGAGCGTATTCATTCACTGGTCAGGTACCGACTACTTGCTATTTCTTGGCCACCGACGATATTACCGCTCTCTCGCTCTCCGGAACTGGTGACAGGCCTGGCAGTTGGCATTAAGATCTTACGATACCGTACGCGCCCTGGATCTGGATATATGACCTGATGCTGCGGCGGCACGCAGACACACTGCACACACAAGAGAAGCGGGATCGCCGCCGGGTTGAATCGCACACCGCCCCGCGGGAGTGCCTTCTCCCATGGCTGGCGCACCGGAGTCAAAGTTGTAAGTTACGGGTGCGCACAGTCCAACTGCACTTGCGCGCCGGTGACGGCGAGCTGCGAAAGTCGTCATCGCCGCTCGCCCGACCCTGCGTAGTTATATGCGATCAAAGGCCCGACATCAGTGATAGCGTTCAGCGCTCGCACTCACATTGTAAGATTGACCCAGCTCAAATGCGACCACTATCGTCACAGCGTGACCGGCACGTGCATCCGGCGTCTAGAGGATCCAATAATGTATTATTCTGCAATAAGTCGAAGTAGGCGACGGTGACCGCTGTACAGTATGCTGCGAGTATACTAGGGACTATAGACATGTATGATATGTATAGGATGAGCTATAGCAGGGATAGAATGATATCAAGGGTTAGCAGAGACACCGGTGCGGTCGAGTTCAGTAAGAATATCACTAGGGAGGAGACGGTGGCTGCGGAATTTATTCGCTGCCCACGCTGCCTGCTTACCATTGAGTCCACGCCGGTAGGCGTCCATGAAGCCATGCGACCGAGTGTAGGAGCGGCGGATAGACACCAGTGGGACAGAGTCGAGCGCTGCAACAACATCACACTCCAGATCGGCCTCTGCGGATGATGCCGGAAGCTGTCGATAGAACCGCCTTGCGTGCCCCCACTGACACTCCTCAATGCAGTTCAGCTCACAGTGGAATTTGGGAGGTTCTCAAGCCCAATCTGGGCTCTTCTGCCTCTCTAGGGCATGGGCGTGCAGACTGACGGACGGGAAACACGTCACTACCATGTCGCGACCGCCCACAGCAACGGTGAATTATATCTTTGCCAATTTGTCCTGATAATGTAACTGCTATTCCTCCCTAGCCGCCCGCCCTCTGTACATGTATCTACTCTATCAGGAGCAATCTTATGGACAAACGGCCACTGTCAAGTTGCAGAGAGGGTACTTCGCAACAGACTGACACTTCCCGTTTCTTGCGTATTGAGCCTCAAGCTTAGCTATGAGTTTTCGATACTATTGCCGCCGCCGTCGCCTCGCATGCGTGACATCTACTGGTCACATGATGTGGTCGCATTTGAGCTGGGTCAATCTTACAGCAGTTCTACTATGTAGTACAGCCCGCGGTGGGAAGCGTACGGCGGGCGCGCTCGTCTGCTCGCTTGCAGCGGTTATTCTGCGCTGCGGGATCCACGTACCTCGACATCAACCCGGCCGGGTTCGAGGCCGTTCTTGCGCACGCAGGGGCCAAGCTCTTCGAACGCTGTGGGACGCTGCGAACGTGCACTCGACAAAGACGCGCGCGCCTCAGCCCACTCTCGTGTAGGCATCACAAGACGATGCGCTGCATTCGCGACGAGGACGCGACCCCCACGACTCAGGCCTCATGAACGGGCCGCTCTCCCCTGCTTGCAGGTGGTCATGGTCGGCGCTGCGTATGCTACAGGCAAAGAGCTTGCTTGCAGCCTCGGGCGGGACGCACCAGGCCTAGGTACGACAGCCATACTGCACCTCCGGATTCCGGAGGCGTCGGGCCTGCGTTGAGAGTTTCTGTCAATGTCAGGACCCTGGACATACATACAGTACAGTTACAGTAGCGCGGCGAAGATCCCTGGCTGTGACAAAAACGATGACGCACCTCCAAACCCGTCGGCGTTCGCGAGCGCACACTCAGTGCCAAACGCGCACGGTACTCACAAGACGGTCGTGGACGCTGAGCGTCGAAAGCACGCGATGCATGTCCCGCCGTCCGTTCGTTGCAAACATAATCGCAACCTCTCCGGCACGCACACCGAGTCTTCCCGAGGTCCGAACCGTCTGAGCGAGCACGCAAGCAGCAGAGGTTCCGATTCTCCAAGCCACCAAGACGCCAGTCTATGATCCGATTACACAGCGATCGGGGTATGATAAGTACAAGAATACAACAAGAGCTTAGAGCAAGCGACAGCGTTACGCTGGCGGACGGAGGGGGTGGTGTCGCGCGGCGCAGAGGGTCATGGAACGTAGGTACGAGGGAGTCCGGGATCCGTCCGTGCCGTCCAAGCCGTTCGTAGACGGTCGTGATATACAGTCATGTAACGGCCAAATCCTGCGCGGCCGTGAGCGGGGTGCAGTGGCTGAAACATGGGCGCAGGCCCGTGCTGTTCGTGCCGCGCAGAGGTGTCGTCAGCGTGAAGCGTTCACAGGACGTAGCGGAAGTCGCGGTTCTGGACGTCTGTCAAATCTAGGAAGGCCTGCAGGAGAGCGATCCGTCAGTACCCTGCCATGCCACACATCCCCACGACCCCCTGACCCCTGCGACGCACCTTGTCGACCTTTTTCTCGACGACCGTCCCGTCCGGGCGCGTCTCTGCCACGAACACGTCGTCGTACGTAGCGTCGTGGCCCTCCCGCTCCCTGCGCGCGTTCTCGCGCGCCAAGTAGACGCGCGTCGCGAGGAGCAGCAGCGCGGAGACGGCCCAGCAGATGGATAGGATGAGCCAGGGGACGTGGTTGCGCGGCTTGAACTTGTCCTGCCAGTACTGCGGGCCCGCGGCGTTGCCGACCGCGTACCCGATCATGACGATGGCGTTGGTGGTGAGGCCTAGAAGGAGAAGGGGGTCAGCGCTACGATGCGGACATACAAGGGGAAGGGCAAGCGTACGTTTGGTGTGGCCGGCGGTGGTCGAGCCGACCCATGCGAGCATCACCACGAAGGGCGCGATAGAGGTGACTGTGCGATGGAAGTCAGGATCCACCATACGGCGCGCTAGTGTAACACAACTGACTTGAGATCCAGTACGAGAAGAGCAGGCCGATCCTATCGCTCGACGGGAGCGTGTTGACGAGAATCGAGCCGAGGATCGCGACGCAATACGCGAGCACGGCCGAGTACGCGCGCCCGTTCTTCCAGTACGTCGCCGAGGTGACCGTGCAGAAGATGACGATGACTGCTCGTCGACCACCGCAGAAGTGTTCTCCGTCAGCTATGCGTCCAACGCGAGGGGGCAAAGAGCAAGGGAAGACGCACTCTCGACGGCACCGTCGACGCAGCCGAGGAGCGTGGTCTGCAGCGAGTTGAACCCGAAGCCGGCGACGATGAGTTGGCGCTGGTTGCTCAGCTGCGTGTCGTACAAAGTGTCAGCCCCGTATGTTCGAGAAAGCACAGCGCGAGCCAGGACATACCGAGTTCGTGACGTTCCTAGAGCCGGGTGATGAAGTTGAGCGATATGAAGGCACGCCGGATAGAAGGGAGTCGGGGACGTACGAGATGGCAGAGAAGAAGAAGAAGAGCCACGTCTTCGGGTCCTTCAGGCACTCGATGAACCTGTCGCAGGTCGATCAACGTCATGCTCGGGTGAATGCTATTCAAAGGTCGTTCTTGAACTTACTGCTCGGCCTTGAAGTGCTTGTTCTCGACGCCGGCCTGGTTCACCTTGATACGCTCGACGGCGATGACGCGCTCCTCGGGTGTGAGGAACCACGCGTTCGCGGGCGAGTCGGGGAAGAAGAACCTGACGACGGCAAGCAATCAGCCTTTCTGGGCGCTGGTGCCGACGGAAAGACGCTTACCAGAAGAGGATGGCGACGACGAAGGTGATTATGCCGGTGATGATCATGAGCCTGCCGAGTGCCTCCTGTCAGCGAAACAGTCTTCATGACACACGGAGGTATCTTTAGGACTTGCCATTGCCAGGCTTGGAGAATGCTAGAATGGATGTGGAGGGTGCCGTATGCGACCAGTCCGAGGAGGATGATGGCAGCGCCATTCATGAGGACTGCACAAGTTCAGATCAGAAACTCTAGACCCGAGAGCAGTAGAGCTGAACGTACACCAGTATCCGACACGCTGCGTCTGTTCTTGACGGGTGTAGAACATGGACGTGACGATCATGAAGCCGGGCGTGATCGCGCCCTCGCAAATCCCGAGGAACGCGCGGCACGCGAAGAACTCGCCAAACGTCTTCGCGGCGGCATGGCACAGGAGCGCGATCGCCCACACAAGGATGTTGATGCTACGCGCATCATCCGCTGTTGTCAGTCGAGAAGTATGAGAGACGAGTGAGCGAACGCACCTCATCCATTTGCCGACGGGGAGATACTGCAAGGCGAGGTTTTGGGGCCATTCGAAGCCGAGGAAGAAGAGGTAGAAGACCGTGCCGAGCCAGTTGAACTGTGCCTGGTCGATGTAGTGGTGCGGGCCATTCCTGGATGGCACGAAGTTAGAACCAGGGGCCGGCGCGATATGTATAGGACCGGGCGAGGCACGCACAGAAGGCCAAGGACGGCGGATTGCCCGAGCGTCGTCTTGTCCGCGAACTGCATCCTATAATGAAAGGCACGTTCAGTCCGGTGCCCGTGTTACCTCTTTCGTGCAGCGGATACGCACATGTAGAGGACTGCGGGCGCGATAGGAGGTCGTGATCAGTACGCCGTCGCGAGCATATCTAGCAGATGGACACTCACTGCACATGAGCGGCATGAGATGCCAGTCAATCTTCCTCCTGCGCCGCAACCCGTCCATCAGTGCCAACGCGCAGAGTGACAGCCTGCACGCCACACGCACCTCACACGCGCCGCCTCCTCCGGGTCGAGGACGAAGTCCTTGCCTGCGGTGAGCTCTGCGGCGACGTCGACGTCCTGCGTGCCCAGCTGGGGCTTGCCATGGCCGTGCGAGTCGACGTCGTGGACGCTGCGTTTCTCGATTGAGCTGTCTGACTCCATATGGGGCAGCTGGCGTCGGGGAGCTTGTCAGTTAAGGCAAGCGTTGCCGGAAGAGATGCTCGGGGGAGGAAGGAAGGAAGGCTTCGGGGCGGGGTGGAGGCATGGGACGGGACGGAGGCCTGTGTTGTTATACGGCGCGGAGGAGAGCTGAACCCCGCGCAGGCTCCGACAGCACCGGGTCTCTCTCTTGTCGAGCATTCTCTTCTCTCTGATGCCCCCACACAGGCGCCCATACCTCCTCCGGCGTTTACCCTCTCGCTCCCCTCTTCCGCTCTCCCCGTCCGCAGCGTTGTGCTCCCCGGCCCACAGCCTCCTCGGAACTCCTCCTGCGTCTCGCAGCCATCCTCCGCTGCATCGCTCCTCGAAGTTCCCTTGTTCGCTGCAAGCCATCGTCCGGGCTATTCTTGGCTGCTGCTGCATCGCCCTCGCCCGAGCAGCAATTTCAGGTCTCTTCCCGGCGGCACTCGGCTGTACGTACGCATCGTCTTGATTTCTCTGACAGTCCGGCCCACAGCTCTCTGCCGCTCGAAGCCTGCGCATCATGAGGCAGGTCGGACGCGGACTTCTCAATCACAGATTCAGACAAAATCAGCCTGATAACCGGCGCACCCCGGACCATGTCCATACATTTGCGCGAGGGCCCATCGAATTTCGTCAGGCACGGTGTGCGCCCGTACGCACGCACGCGCACAGCAACGATCCGCGCGGCCAGTGCAGATGGAAGTCTGCTCTCAGTCGCGTACGACGATAACTCTCAGGTGAGCTGCAAATTTCCTGTGCTCCCAGTCTCGACGCGAAGAGAAAGCGGTATGCGCCCCGCCGAACTTGAGGGGCTGTCCGCTTGTCGCTGCTCGGGTGAACCGTGAGCAGGTGAACAGGCAGGACGTTTCCTGCAGAACGCCGTACGCGTTCTCACCATCATCCACGCGGCGCGCTAGGCATCCGAGTATACAAACAAGATAGCCCTCGCGAGGGACCTGAAACGGCGGGAGCCGTGCTAGACTTTTTCCCCCGACCTCGGAGGCACTCTGAGACACGCTGCAACGCTTCCTACCGTCCCTGACCAAGTTCACGTTGGTCCAGACTTCCCCGCAGTGGTCTCCTTACCGCCTGAATGACCTCTCGGAGTTGACAACCCTTGAGGTCGGCGAGACGCGAACGACGTGAAGCTTGGGTGCCGAAAGACGCCTTGCTTGGAGGATGGACGCGTGGTGGTCTTCTAGTGCGCCGGGCACTGCTGGCTGCACTATGCCCATTCTTCGCACCGGACCCGGGCGTAGCCAAAGCATAGCGCATATTCGAGCGCGAAACGAAGTAGGGCAGATCGGCCGGTGGCAGGTCCGTCGATCGACCTGCCAGAATCACGATCGGTGGCAATATTCGTCCACCACGCCTTCACTGGCATGCACACCGGGGTCCGGATACTTTGCACTGGGACGAATCAAGCAAAGGCCGTCAATGGTGGTCATACACTGTAATAGCCTACATAGACGTCAGTACATGTAGATATAATGATAGCTCCAAGCCTCCAAATCCTATCAGTCCGCACATCCAGGTGCAAACTCGCGGACGCCTCCGTTCCAAGATCGCTGCGGGCGCGGGCCTAACAGTACGAGCCCTCAAACGACGCCGTTTGCTCGCGAAGCCGAAGGAACCTGTTCCACGCCATACAACCCGAGCGCGTTGGCTAGCTCGCCAGGAGGATTCGGAGGCTCCGCCGGCGGGGTCGGAGGCCGGCCGAAACAGCCCAAGTCCTCGCACGTCCGTACCGGGGCACGCAGGTCGTAAGCGGGCAGCGAGGACGGCGCGTGCGGGCCCACATAGCACGCCACGCTCGGTACGTCCGGAATGTCCGGGTAGACCACCTCGGTGAGCCCGCAGCAGTAGTAGTGCCTCGCGGGGTACGTTACATCGTCGCCCAGGACGAATGTATACGAGGGAGGCTGGTGCGGGACGACGCACGCGCCAGGCCCGTTCTCGTACTCCATGTACCATGCGTGGCACCGCGCGCAGTGGAAGCGGTGCCTGTCCTGGAGCGCGAGCCAGGCGGGGTAGAAGTCGACGCCGAGCTTGATGAGCGCGTCGACGAGGGCGAGGAGCGCGTTGGTGTCGGCGTGCGGGTCGGAGACCGCGCTGAGGACAAGTTGCGGGATGTTGTTCAGGTCGCCGCGGAGCGCGGCGTAGCGAAGGAGGTCGAGCGCGGCGCGTCCGGCAGGGGCTGGTCCGGGAACGGGTTCTTCGACCAGTGTGCCTTGAGGGGAGGATGAGGGGGACGAGAAGTCGTCTGAAGAGACGGACAACTCTGAGGACGTCTCTTCGGGTGAAGACATGGGTTCTGAGAGATAGCGGGAGGTAGGGGGTCGTTCTCCAACGCGTTCAGCAGGGTGACAACAGTGGGCGAGCGACGAGGGCAACGGCTTTACGCGTCGACGGCGGCCACAACGGTTTGAACGTCGGGCATGGTGCCATTTGCTTTGCGCTGCACTTACCTCGCTTTGACGGCTCACCATACGCTATCCGGCGGGCAAACGAGCATATGCCCGCCTCAGCTTGAGTACTGACGCGCCTGCCTCACCGAACAATGAGTGCGGACCAGAGCATAAAGCCCAGCGGACCCGACACAGCTTGTTCTGCGTGTCGCGAAGCTTGAGGCGGCTCCATTCCGCCCAGGTAGTCTGCCGGGGATGGCCAAGCAAAGATATCAAGGCATTCATCCCAAAGCGGTCTCTCTCCGGTTGGACGCGAGATAAACGATGGCTGGAGGAGAAGCAGCTGACACCAAAGGCAGGAGGACATGCTGGTAGCGAAGCAAGTTGCATTGACGGCGAGGCGCCCGGATCCAGAGTGCGAGACGCCCAGCGCCACGGTGCCGACTCAGTGCAGAGTGTCATTCACGCCCAGCATCGCTGCTGCTGCTACTATCGCAAACACGACTTGGTGCCCTGGGTACATGCTGCATGCTCGGACATTTATGCTATGGACGCCCTAAGAGTGACGAAGGTATGGAGTAGATGCTCTCTGGACGGCTCTTGACTGAGTAGATCTTGCATATAGGTGGAGAGGGTGTTGTGTACCAAGGGCGGGAGCACGTCCTCCGGCACATTACATCTCACTGCCCACCATGCGATCTTCCACTATGACGAGGAGGGGAAGGAGGAGATGTGGGTTAGTCGGAGGCGGAGGCCAGTCAGACGTTCATTGACCACCTTCACGCGTCCTCAGGTCCCATACCCGCTCATATCACTCGTCTCTCGGATGCCCATGACTCTGCAAGGCCACTGCCCATTAACGATCCACACTCGCACATTTGAAACGGTCTTTCTGCTGTTTGAGACCGACAAGGATGCGATAGATGTCTTCGAGAGCGTCAAGGAGCTTACGGTTGCCAGTGAGTGCTGCTGTACTTGTGCACTATCAATGGGGAGTGGCAGTTGAAAATGCTGCCCGCTAGCATCGGTCACCCAGCTCTACGCGTTCTTCTATGTTCCGAACCCACCTTTCCCCGTCTCGGACGGATGGTCAATATACTCCCCTCGTGATGAGTTCCGGCGGATGGGTGTCGGGACGCGCTCAAAGGCGTGGCGCTTCACCGACATCAATAGGGATTACTCCGTGCGTCCTCGTCGCACATCCGGCGTTGCCTTCTCATGATTCACAACCCAGTCAACGTAGTTCTCTCCGACGTACCCGGCGCGCCTGGTCGTGCCGTACCGCATTAGCGATACCACCCTCCAGTATGCCGCCAAGTACCGTAGCAAATGCCGGATACCCGTCCTGACATACCTGCACTGGGCAAACTACGTGCGTGCGCTCCCCATACCCTCGCCTCCGCCACTAGTCTGAAACGTTTATTGTGTGCCACAGGGCTCTATTACGCGCTCGAGTCAGCCCATGGTCGGACTGACCCAGAACCGCTCGATCCAAGACGAGAAGCTCATCGAGGCGATCTTTCAGACGCACCATCATCCCGAATCGCGGGGCGGCGCTGGCCCGGTGTACGGCGCGACCGCGACCAACCTCATCATCGACGCACGTCCGACTACGAATGCCATGGCGAACACGGCCAAGGGCGCGGGGACGGAGAACATGGACCATTACAAGGAGGCGAAGAAGGCGTACCTCGGCATCGACCACATTCACACCATGCGCGAGTCGCTCGCGCGGGTGGTGGAGGCCCTGCGGGCGACCGAGATCATGCAGGCAGCGAGCATGACCGCGGACGGCGAGCCGCCACTCGTCGCACCCGTGCTCGACCGCCAGGCGCTGAGGCGCTCGGGCTGGCTCCGCCACATCGCGGCTATCCTGGAGGGTACTTTGCTGATTGTGCGGAACGTGCACGTCAACTCTTCTCATGTCCTTATCCACTGTTCGGATGGGTGGGACCGCACTGCGCAGCTCTCCTCCCTCGCTCAGCTCTGTCTTGATCCGTTCTATCGCACGCAACGGGGCTTCGAGATCCTCGTCGAGAAGGACTGGCTCTCATTCGGGCACAAGTTCCTCGATCGCTGCGGGCACCTCTCCTCGGAGAAGTTCTTCCTTGCACCCGTCGAGAATGCCGGCGGCGGTGGGGGCGCGGAAGCTGCGCAGGCTTTCCTGGCGTCCGTCCAGAACCGCTTCGCATCGCAGAGCCACGTCAAGGAGACCAGCCCGGTCTTCCACCAGTTCCTCGAGAGCGTGCGCCAGATCCAGCGGCAGTTCCCGGAGCGGTTCGAGTTCAACGAGCGGTTCTTGAGACAGCTGCACTACCACCTCTACTCCTGCCAGTTTGGCACGTTCCTTTTCAATTCGGAGCGCGAGCGGCGTGTAGGCGAGGGTGGCCCTCCCCCATGCGAGCGCACGGTGAGCGTATGGGACTTCTTCAACTCCCCGCCAGAGGTCGAGTTGAACAAGAATCCGCTTTACGACCCGAGTCTGGACGATCCCACGAGACCAAAGGCGGATATGGGCGTGCTTATGCCTAATCCGAAGGACGTACGCTTCTGGCACGAGCTCTATGGCAGAAATGACGAGGAGATGAACGGCAAGTTCGTCATCAAACAGGCCGCGGAGGAGCCCGAGCTGGCTGCTCCCATCGACTCCGCGGAGGCAGACCCGGCACTACCCCAGAGCTCTGCCTCCTCCTCAATTACCCTTCCTACCCCACCTTCCGCTGGCCCTCAGCTGGCTATACCAAGCGCCCAGTCTATAACGCGCTTCTTGCAGAGGGGAGGCTCTCCCGCGACCCAACCCACTCCGCTCGGCGAGCTTGCCGCCGCGCCGGAGGCTCAACGGGCACGGACGCCTAGTCTTCGACCCAATGACACCCTGTCAACAACTCCTGGGCCGCCCTCCACGGATCCGCTCACACCTCCACGTACACCTTCTCCCCGTCTGCGTACCGTGCGCACGACCTCCCCACGGGCCACTGGATCCTCCCAGGCTGGTGCAGAGCTCTTCTCGTCCGGAGGAATGCGCTCGTTCTGGGGCAAAGTGTCCTCCAACGCGACTGCAGCCCTCTCGGTCGTGCAAGATGCGTATGGAGGCTTGGCGAAGGACCTTCGTGGCCTCTCGCTCGCTGGCGAAGGAGGCGACTCTGCTCGCGGCGGCGAGCTCAAGTCAAGAGAAGAGATAAACGCTTGGGGTGTGGGCGAGGATGGCAGTAGTCGTCCCTCCTCTCCCCGTAGCGGGCCATCTTCCCCTCGCGCACACACCGTATCAGCAGGAAGCACACTCAATCCCTGGTCTGCCGGCCAGACGCGACCGACGATCCCATCTATGTACCTGGATAACCCATGGAGTTCAGTGCGGGCACCGGACAACGGGACCCGTCCAGCAGTTTCTACCAGTTCATTCGAGTCACAGGAGACGCAACAGAGTTCGCTGCCCTTGGATCCCACTGTCGAGCTTCCGACGTCCTTCCCACACTCACGGGCCACCACTAGTGGGAGTACTCCTGGCGGCGCCCGGACACCACCGAATCTCGCCAATACAGATGACCCGTTAGCAGTACTAGCTGCGAATGGTGGAGGGGAGAGTGATAGACCATCATCACATGCTGCTCCCCGCCCGCCACCAGAGCAGTCAGCGGAGTCTGCATCTGCGGCTTCATCGGACCCTCTGGGCGTTGCAGTTTGGTCGTGATAGCTCTAACTACGAACGTTGCCTGGATTGTTTATTCGGCTGGGGATGACTCGTTTACTGGCAGTACACCACTTGGGGTTGATTGTATAATATCGTACGACGTCTATAGAGAGCCGATGTATGTAAATACCGGCGTGCTTGCGAGGACGTTGACTTTGAATGGCCAATCAGCGAGGAACAGCACGAGAGATGGCGAGATGGCGTGCTAAGCGGTGACCGGGGTCCGCCGAACCTCAAATTTATAGCACATCGAAATTCTGACTGGCCGGCTTCTCACCCGCGCTCCTCGTCCCTCTTCCTCCCTCGTCTCTCTCTCCGCCGTCGTCGTCCTCGCCATGCCCGCCAACGGTTCTGCCAACGGTAGCGTCCACGCCGCGCTCCAGCCCGGCCACTTCCTCTTCACCTCTGAGTCCGTCGGCGAGGGTCACCCCGGTGAGTAATTTGACGATAGTCAATTTGACTGCGGTCGAGTACTCACTTTCTGCGCAGATAAGATTTGCGACCAGGTCTCCGATGCCATCCTCGACGCCTGCCTGGCGCAGGACCCCTTCTCCAAGGTTGCCTGCGAAACCGCGTCCAAGACGGGTATGATCATGGTCTTCGGTGAAATCACCACCAAGGCGGTCATCGACTACCAGAAGGTCGTCCGTGAGACCATCAAGAAAATTGGCTATGACGACTCGTCCAAGGGCTTTGACTACAAGACCTGCAACATTCTCGTCGCCATCGAGCAGCAGTCGCCCGACATCGCCCAAGGTCTCGACCACGGCGCGCTCGAGAACATCGGTGCCGGTGACCAGGGTATCATGTTCGGCTACGCGACCGACGAGACGCCCGAGTACATGCCCCTCACCATCATGCTCGCGCACAAGCTCAACGCTGCGATGGCTGCTGCGCGCCGCTCCGGCGAGCTCGGCTGGCTCCGTCCCGACTCGAAGACCCAGGTCACGGTCGAGTACAAGAAGGACAACGGCGCGACGATCCCCCTGCGTGTCGACACCATCGTCGTCTCCACGCAGCACGCAGAGGAGATCTCGACGGAGGATCTCCGCAAGGAGATTCTGGAGAAGATTATCAAGAAGGTCATTCCCGCGAACCTCCTCGATGAGCGCACCGTCTACCACATCCAGCCCTCCGGCCGCTTCGTCATTGGTGGTCCTCAGGGTGATGCTGGTTTGACTGGTCGCAAGATCATCGTCGACACGTACGGTGGTTGGGGTGCGCACGGTGGAGGTGCCTTCTCCGGCAAGGACTGGTCGAAGGTCGACCGCTCTGCGGCGTACACTGCGCGCTGGATTGGTGAGTACCGTCCGGACGAATGAAGTGATACCGTGCTGAGGATTTTGCAGCCAAGTCTATCGTCGCTGGTGGTCTTGCCCGTCGGGCTCTCGTCCAGCTCTCGTACGCCATCGGTGTTGCCGAGCCCCTGTCGATCTACGTCGACACGTACGGCACTGGCAAGAAGACCGACGAGGAGCTTGTCGAGATCATCCGCAACAACTTCGATCTCCGCCCTGGTATCATTGGTATGTATCGCTCTGTATTGATAAGGCGGGGAAGTGGCACTGACATTCTGCCTTGTCTTATAGTCCAGACGCTTGACCTCCAAAAGCCGCAGTACCTCAACACGGCCTCGTACGGCCACTTCGGTAACCCCGAGTACTCCTGGGAGCAGCCCAAGAAGCTCGCGTACTAGATTGCGAGTTTCGCTCCTCTCTCCCGCCTCCCGTCGTCGTCTTAGGGCCTCCTCGTTGTCGTCGCTGTATTGCTAGAGCCCCCCATCACGCCGTATCCCTCGCACACCGCAACGGAAGTTCATCCTTCCGCTATTTATCAACGCACTACGCTGTTTATTATTATACCTCACGGACCTGCGCACGCCCTCTTCCATCCGCTCCCTCCCTAGCCGGCTGCCCCACCGGTCGATCGCATCCAACTGCTCCGTCGCCCACCCTGCTTCATCCATCCGCGACACGTCATGACTCACGACTCTTCATGAACGAACCCTTCAGCTTCCCTTGCATTCACCATGCTTCCATCTACACACATCATCCCTCCGGCTCTGCGCAGGCCTTCACGACTCGATCTTACTTTAGATATATGGTTGTCGCGCTGCACTCACCGCGTAGTCACCACTTGTAGTATTGGATAGAAAAGAGAATACAACCGCGTTCAACCGCGTATTACTTTCCGGCATGACTGCCAGGACAACACGAACTGATCATGCTGCTTTCAAGACCACATTCCCCTTGCGATTGCCCATGGTATAGTACGTGCAAAATGGCGCGGGAAGGCACTCAAGTTAGGCCCACGGTGCCGCCCACCGGGCGTCGGTCGGACACGTTTGACGAGCGTGTCACACCGGTGTGTCCGTGACTGTCCGTGACGTTATGCCCGAAACGGTTGCGGTCCGTGGCGGCGCGCAAACGCAGGCTTGACCACCAACCTCGACACCACCAGCCCGCGGGTCACCGAAAGAAACGGCGTTGGACAGATTCAGTACCTTGCTGTGTGGCTAAGAATTGCATCTTTTCACTGCTGCAGGTCTGATTCGCGTCGTGAGACTTGCATACCCGAGTCAAGTCAAGGAGTAGGACGCCAGGTCTTGTCTGCGTCTCAGTCACACCGCAGAGGTTTAAATTGCGAGTCAGCATCTCTTGCTGCCGCGAAGACACTGACAGCCACAAGAAGCAGAGGCAGCGGCGAAGGAGATGGATAGGAGTGAGACCGTGAACGTCCACACGAAGCAGTGGACTCTGCAGCCCGAGTCTGAGTACAGGTTTGAGCTCGACCCGGGGACGTCGCTCGCAATCAAGGTATGTACCCCTCAGTTCTAGGCGTACAGGTTTGCCGAAATACGGCCGTGTATGCATTCCGTTCAATTCGTACCGACCTGCTACTTTCGCGCTTCTTATAGCTAGTCAACGGGTTTGCTGAGATATTCGGTGCGGAACTCGCGGAAGGCAAAACGTACCTCTTTGGCCAAGAGTGCAAGGCGGCGGTGTTCACCTGGCAAGGATGCACCATCGAGATGAGTACTTCATCCTTCTCATCGAGAGCTGTGTAACCCGCGGAGGTACTTACCTGGTCCTCCTCTCGGGTTCCGCGCAGGCACGTCACGGGCCATCCCTCCGTCGAGTACCTCTCGGACGAAACGCCCATGGCGGCATACGCGAACGTGCACATTGCGCTCGAACAGATGCGCGTCCGCGCCCTCGCCGCTGCAACTGGGTCACCCCTCCCTCCAGGGGAGGACGACGAGGGTCCGGGTTCGGGGGACGTGCCGCGCGTCCTCGTGCTTGGGCCCGAAAACTCGGGCAAGACGACCGTGTGCAAGATCCTGACCAATTATACTGTGCGGGGTGGGCAGGGTTTTACGCCCATGCTTGTGAATGTGGATCCGAGCGAGGTGAGCTCGCCCTGTATCGTGTTCCTGAGACAAGGAGACTGACGCCACGCCTGCGGTATAGGGAGGGTGGGCCGTCCCCGGAGCGATCTCTGCAGCATCTATCAGCGCGCCGATGCAGACGTCGACACCAGCATCCCCTTTGGGTTCTGTCGCGACGTCCGCGCCAAGCCACATCCCGTCCAACGCACTGCTGCCGCTATCGTATTGGTACGGCCACGCGGAGATGCGGAGGAATCCGCTTCTTATGGACCGCTTAATCCGGAATCTCGGAGAGAACATACGGGATAGGTGGGAGAACGACGTGACGGGTATGTTCGTGTATCCTGTACGCCACAGTGAAAGCTGAGACATTGATGGCTTAGGTCGTGCGTCGGGTCTCATTGTGGACACTCCGGCGTCCTTCGCTACGAGTTCGGGCACTGGTAGCGACCATCGGCTGACGATGATCAAGGCTTGTGTGGATGCCTTCCAGAGTAGGGTCTCTGTCGATCCAACCCTTGATGACCGACTGACAGGACGAATCGCAGTCAACGTCATCCTGATCGTTGGACATGAGAAGCTGAATGTAGAGATGCAGAGAATGTATGGTAACCGCATGGCAGTGGTCAAGATCCCAAAGTCCGGAGGAGTGAGTCCTGCGTTCGGCTTACTTCTGAAGCACACTCACGCGGGTTCCGAAGGTGGTGGAACTCGATGCCGCTTATCGCGAACGAGTGCGCAAATATCAGCTGCACAACTACTTCTATGGCTACCTCATAGAGCCGCCTTCCGGCCTATCTACGAAGGCATACGTCCAGGGTGGCGAACAGACCCCTGACCTCACTATGCACCTCTCGCCCTCCTCCATGTCAGTCAACTTCGGAGACATCACAATATACAGGATAGGCGAAGGTCGGTATGCTGTCCACCATTCGCGCGCTCGCGGAGGCTGATGCTGGTGTTGCAGAGACGATGGCTCCGACGTCGGCCTTGCCGATCGGTGCCGCACGCGTAGTGTCTGAGATGCAGCCTCTCTTTGTGGATCCGGCACAACCAGGATCAGGCCTGTATAATGCTGTCCTCGCCGTCCTCGCTCCGCCTAATCCGGACGAGTCTGAGCGATATGACGAAGAGATTCTAGACTTACCCGTAGTTGGGTATGTCGTGATGTACGTGCTCTCACCCGACTACAGTGCGGGGCGTTGCTGACAGTGGCGAACGCTTGCTAGCACCGCGCTCGACATGCCGAACAGACGGATGACAGTTCTGTCTCCCACCCAAAGCTCGTTGGTGGGGAGGACTGCGATTGTAGGGTCGTTTGAATGGTCGGAATGAGTGTATGCCCTAAGTACTGTATAGAGCCAATGTAGCCATGGAGATATACGCTCTAAGATACGATTATGATAGACGGTTACGAGCAACTTGCTTGGATTCTGCAAGTCCCCACGCCTAGCTCGATTCGAACTCCGCCGTGGATAGCCACCGACGCGTCGAGGAGACGCGTGCAGACGCGCGCGATCATTCCCTCCCTCGATATTTCTCGCATCCACCTGCTCAGCCGTGCTTGCTTGCGTGTTCTACGCGTACTAGCTTGATTAGCACCTTCTGTCCTCTCCGCTCAGTCACTCTACTGAACTCGCGGCCATGGCGTCCTTGGAATCACCTCTGGCGACCACCTTTGGCCAACCGAGCAGCTTGCTCTTTGGTTCAGACTCCCAGACTATGCTGGACGAACCTCCTCTGGACCAGTCGACGGGAGGAGAGAGACTGGAGGAGGACACCTTCGTCCCAAATGGACTACTATTCCAAGAACCCTCTTCGACCCTCAGCGAAGCTGGGCCCAGTCGCGTTGCTGAGAGCGGGTCATTCGGAGGTACGCGCGTATCTTTCTGACATAAGGTGTCTGTACGTACGTCCAGGCGGCCATATGTGAATGGCTTGCATGAGTATAAGCAGACTGGGCTGAAGAGGGGATGCTTTGGGGCCTCAACCCTGTGGATATGCTGACCTTGCTCGTCTTGCATACAGACGCGCCCTTGCTATTAGGAGGCTCTGCCTCAAGTTCGCAAGCTCTGACCGACGAATCCCAGTCGCAAGGTGCTTGGCTTCTATGAGGTCGAGGCGAAGCCGTGACTTCTGACGCGCTCTCCGATATGCAGAGTTTCCGGACGTAGCGGACTTGATCAAGTCCTACGCAGCCGAAGTCTCGTCCCTCAAGCCCATACCATCCACTTCAAGAGTTTTGACGTCAAAGACATTTGATGGCTCGACCGTTTACTTCACTCGCAAACAACGGAAGCGAGATCCCAATGGCGCACTGGTGGGTTGGGTTATCAGATACCTGTGCGGGCGGCTTTGACGAGGGGCCTGCAGGCGCGTGCGGGGATAGTTCCTGAGAAGGAACGGCCATTCAGGAATCTGCTTGATGTGCCCATACACAGAATGCTCGACGACCTGTCCGTGTCGGAGGCCGCCAAACTAGCCGCAGCGTACGTCTGTCCACTTCACAAGCATGCGCCGTCCTCAAGCCAATCTTGCAGAGATGCGCAAGAGATTCAGAAGCCTGCGCAGCTCGCCAACGCGACCAACACCGCATTATGGGTTGACCGTTACAGACCAAATCGCTTCACGGAGCTGCTAGGGGACGACCGCGTACATCGCGAGGTCCTGTCGTGGGTCAAGGAATGGGACGCTTGCGTATTTGGGAAGGGCAAGGCCCGCGGTAAGAAACGCGCAAGGGGCGATGAGGACGGCGAGAACCTGGACGAATGGCGGAGACCAAAGGAGAAGGTCGGTCGTAGGTGCAAGGGTTGCGCTGAAAGGCTGACGGGAGTCGCTCAGCTGTTGCTGCTTTCTGGTCCACCTGGACTGGGCAAGACGACGCTAGCCCATATAGTCGCGCAGCATGCGGGATACGAGGTCTTCGAGATCAACGCCAGGTTTGTCCCCAAGCGAGCACGGTAGCCTGCATACACTCACATCTTCTAGTGATGCACGGTCGGCCGATGTCGTAGATGAGCGTATACGTCCCGCACTGGAGAGCGGGGCCAAAGTAGGAAGCTCCAAGCCGAACCTTGTCGTCATTGACGAGATCGACGGCGCGACTGGAGGCTCGGACAATGTACGTCCTCACTGACCAAGCACGAATCTCAGTTGTACTGATGAGGCTCAGGCCGGAGGATTCATCCACAAGCTCGTCCAGCTGACACAAGACCGACCGAAGAGGAAAAGTGCGTAGCTTCCACCCAGCTCCCCTCGCACAGCTGACAGTACTCCCTAGGCAAGAAAGGCGAACCGCAGGCAATTCGCCCACTGCTCCGACCTATCATCTGCATCTGCAACGACCTGTACGCGGCATCTCTCACCAAGCTCCGTCCACACGCACGCATTGTGCGCTTCTCGCGCCCGCATGACACGCATATCGTCCGTCGGCTACGCGAGATCTGTGAGCGTGAGGGCATGAAGGCGGATGCAAGGGCGCTGACGACGCTTGTCGGGGTCGCGCAAGGCGACTTCCGAGGATGTCTGAATACGCTACAGGTAGCGTGCCGTCGCCGCCTTCCGCTCACTCGAGGCAGTGAAGCTCACCGTGTTCGTGATATCTCGTAGATGCTGAAAGCCCGGAACCAAGACGTGACGGAAAGTATGGTCCGGAGCGCCACGCTGGGCATGAAGGAGGCCGAGGCGTCGCAGATGACAGTGCTGAACGACCTGTTCGCCCCGCTCTCGCGCAAACGCGCAAAGGAGCTTGGGGTACGCGAGGATGAGGCGCGCTTCGTCTCCCGTCTCAGCCGAGAAGTCGAGGGATGCGGGTCCATGGACAAAGTTGCCATCGGTATGCCATAACCTGCCTCCCCCGGTATACGGCGTTGAATGAGAGATCATGGCAGGATGTTTTGAGCATTACGCTCTCCTGCATCGGCACGACGGCACGCTCAACCGATACATGAAGGGCATGGACTGGCTCTGCACGTACGACGTGCTCGCCGGGGCGATGCGCGCGGAGCGCGAGTATTCGCTGATGCCATACCTCTCGTACCCGCTTGTCGCGTTCTATCCGCTGTTCCAGGAGCGCGGTTCGCAGAAGGCGGAACGCCCCAAGGCAGATTGGGAGGTACGTTCCCGAAATGCCGATGGCACTGAGGAGGGTTGGAGGCTCACGTACCTCGCCGGCAGCACTATACGCAGACGAAGACGAACCAGGAAATCTACAGCTCGCTCGCGCGGTGTCTGCGCACGGCGGCATCCAGGAGTGGCGGCGACTATAGACACTTCGCCAACGAGCCTCTGCTGCAGCTCGAGATCGCGCCCTACATCAACCGGATCATCTCCCCACCACTCCGTCCGGTGAGTGGTCATAGCATCCGACAACGCGAGAGGTAATGAACTCACGGCCGACGGCAGGTGAACAGCCAAGTCATTCGGCCGGCCGAGAAGGCGCTTCTCGCACGGCTGGTGGAAATCATGTCAACGCTCGAGCTGCGGTTCGTCCAGGAGAAGAACGAGGACGGGCAGCTCGTCTACCGGCTGGATCCGTGAGTCTTCCTGTTTTCCTCATCGGCAGTTCCCTATGCTCCTTTGCTCATCGCTACGACTTCGATGCGGATGCTGGTTTGGATGCGAACAGGCCGATTGACGTGTTCGTCACGTACGACGGGAAGCGCGCTGCGGACATCGCGGTGTCGCGCTATGCGGTGCGGCACCTCGTCGCTGCTGAGGTGAGTTGCAAACATACGTGCATCATGCCTCTCGCGGATAGTTCTTGCTCAATGCGGTTTTGTGATGGTTAGATCGATGCACAGGTCATCGCCCGTCATGCCGAGGGCCTCGACAAGGTCAAGGGCGGGAAGGCAGCGTTCTTCGCAGGGTGAGCTGCGCACGGCCGCTCTCAACCGTACATACACAGCTCTTGATTGACGTTAACCTTCCTCTCAGGCGCGAGAAGGGTGCACAGGACGACGGACAGCCCGCAGCGAAGCGAGTACGCCAGGACGAGAAGCCTGCCGACAAGGTAATTATGGGTCGTTCTCGGCATTCAGGTGGCGGGCAATGCTAATCAAGCGGCCTAGGTCGCCGTGGACTTCTTCGGTCGCCCGATCGTGCCGAAAGAACAAGGAGGCAGTGGCAAGGCTGGTCCGAAGGTGAAGCCGTATCGGGTTTCGTACAGATTCAACGAGGGCAACTCTGCTGCTGTGCGAAAACCGGTCAAGGTGTCGGCTTTCTTGTAGGGTACCGCGTTTGCAGTGCTCCATGTGTAATGTGTGAGGTGGAATGTATGGACGACAGTGGATGTCCCAAGACAGGTATTGTTACGAGGTATAAATGTAGCATGGAGTGGATAACGGGTGTATAGATGCGAAGAGTCAATGAATGCACGTTGAGCTACAATAATGATAGCGTCCTTGAAGCTGTCCCTGCCAGAGAAATGATGCAATGCCAGTTACTGGTCAGGCCTAGGCGGCGGTTATGTACTTTTGCTCGTCCGCGAAGAACTCGCGCAGCGTCTGACCAAGGATAGCCAGGCCCTGCTCCATAGCCTCCTCGGTACCCGCGAACGTCGCACGAAGGTAGTTCAGTCGCTGCCAGGCATCAAGTCAGTGCTAAGTCTTCTGCATAGCAACAAAGTGCACTCACGTCCTCAACCGGGTCCTCCACGTCATCATACTTCGGGTCCGCAGAGAGAGCGAATATCGACGCGGGCATTATGACAAGCCCGCTGTCCAAGCAGCGCTCGAACAGCTCCTCCATGAGTTGCGCCACGTTTGTCCGCGCCGCTGTCGAGTCCCCGCTCAGGCGACGCAGATCCGCCCTGTATCGCGGGTGCCTCTCGATCTCCACCCTGATCCACAAGAACATGCCCGCCTCCGGGGGACTCGCCTTTGCCAGGCCGGTCGAAGCGACCTCGCGCTCAAACAAGTCGAGGAAGAGGTCGCGCCGGCGGTGGTACTCGTCGCGGAGGCTGCGCACCCAGCGGTCGAAACCGTCGATGCCCCAGCCATTCGGGCCGGAGAGCATCTCGGTGATGAGCATCTGCCCGAAGCCGTGCGGGTGGTGTGTGGAGGAGTCGGTGTAGGAGACGAGGTGCTCGTGGAAGAGCGGGCTCGAGGTGATCCAGCCGAGGCGCATGCCGGGGGCCATGATCTTGCTGAAGCTGTCGATGCGGAGGACGCGCCCGTCTGTGTCGAGGGAGAGGAGGGAGGGCACGAACGGTGTGGATGAGGAGGTCGCGGAGGAAGAGGGAGAGTCGTACTGGAGGTAGTAGTACGGATCTGAGGAGCAGTTCAGTGCATGCTTTCGGATCAGATATTGCTGCCACGCATACCATCTTCGATGATAACGAGGTCGAAACGTTGTGCGATCTCGTAGATCTGTCTCCGACGCTCGACGCTCAAGGTTGAGCCTGTCGGATTTTGACCGCACCTACAGACGTTCGCCGGTGAGCGTTAGGCCCACTTATGAAAGGCCATATTGAAACTTACGGGACGATGTACAAGACATGTGGTCTCCGTCCGCGCGCGGGGTTCCAGTTCGTGAGGACCTTCTCGAGCTCCTCAGGAATCATCCCGCCGTCGTCCATCTTGACGCCGACCCACTTGATGCCTTGCGACAGAGGCGCGTTCGTGATCGAACTGAACGAGAACTCGTCCGCAAGGAAGTAGTCCCCAGGTTCGCCGAGAATACGGAAGCATTTGGCAATCGCGTCGGAGTTCCCGAGCGAGAGGGTGCATATGTGATCGGGCGGCGAGTGATAGTAGTTTGTGAGCTCGGTGACGACGCGCTGCGCGTCGGGGAGGCCGGCGCCGTGGCTGTACTGGAGAGCTGTCTGGAGGGGCAGCGCGCAGGGCTCGTAGCTCGAGGATACAAACTTCGTCGAGGGAGCGCTGGGGCCGGCTTTCCGCCAGGTGGCGACAGGATCGGCTTCCTCTACGGAGGCCATCTCGAACTCTACCCTGCGTATGGGGTATAATGAGAAGTGAGGGTCACCTGCAGAGACAGCACACGGTCAGAGGATATTCCAAGGCTTTGTCGCACTGAGACTGACCGTTTGCGAGGGAGACCATGTTCGGCTTGCGTCTGGTAAGTTTCCAGATCGCCTTCATGGGATTGGGCTTCCGCATGCGAGCCTCCGACGAAAGGTGGTGGGAGAGGTCGACCTCAGGAGCATTAGGGGAGGAAATGGACACCATTATGGGGCGAAGAGACTGGGACACTAGGGCAAGGAGTAGGATATAGTCTATATAGCTCTAACGTCTATGAGGAACGCGGCAGACTCGGAGTCAGATCTAGTCGATGGGTGTAGTAGGCTTGGCGAGGAGATAAACGGCAGAACATGGCGACATATATACCGTCGAACTGTGTGACATGCGGATAGAAAATGAACCTCGGGACAGTTGCAAGGCGATGATCCGGGGCCACCGACCGAGGCGCACGATGGCAGCCATTCCGAGTCATCGTGCGGCAGCTTCCGCGATGTCTGTCAGCTCGGCGTGCGCGTCCGGGTCGGAGAGAGGCACGCGGCACCACATCTCGCGTTTGAGGTAGGCGAGAGCGAGCTGAGACGCACTGTGGAGAGACTGCGACGCAGGGAGGGGACAGATGCGATGCATGGGCACCGCTGTTGTGCACAGCAAACGGACCCAGCATCTTGCACCAAATCTTGATCAACACCGGAGTTGACGGAATGCAGTGTTTCTGGCGCCCTCTGTGGGTACTGGTCAAGAAGTACAATGCTTATGCATTGCGGAGCCGATGGTGCGATGGCCACTACGACCGGTCGTAGACGCTGCAGGTCAGGTACGGGTCATTGCTGGTTTTGTGCGGGACAGCGCGTCAGACGAGCAGTACTGTGTCAGTGCTTCGACTTGTACGCCAACACGTACTCAGTGAGTGAACAAAATTGGGCGCTGGGACATGCATTGGAAGAGATATGGTAGGAACGTGCGGCTGCTCGTATTACAGTTACGAAGGATCAGTTGTTTGGCACTAGCGCAAAGGAGAGGACAGGCGCTCGGGGATAGCAATATCGACATGCGAAGACGAAAGCGAATGTGTGGGGTATGCAGACAAGGACTAAACGACGGGATGCGAAGGTGACGCGGATAATGTTCGAGTGCGAACGTGCGAGTTGATGAACGGCATATCTGCATCTAATGCTGCAGTGGCGATGGGGATGGGGAGATAGTCCGACGGAAGCTCTCGCGCAGGTTCGCGAGACTACGCGTAGCGTGTGTACGAAGGGTGGCTAGAGGTCGTTTACGCCGGCCGTAGACGTATGTGGTAACTGAGTACAGTCTGTCACGCAAGGTGCTGACGAGAAGGTAGGATACTACAGCGTGAACCCGTATAAGCCACATGCCCACTAGAGGGAATGATTGCTAGGATATAGCTCACCGATGACCTCCAAGAGCTCATCAGCCGGAAGCTCGCCAAGCTCCAGGTAGTCAAGCCCGGTGCGAGGCTGCAGAGATGGAACGGGGCGGCCATTGATGAATGCGCAATCCGCGTACAGTCGTCCTATGACGGCATCGTCGTCATCCAGCAGCTAAAGGCCACGAGGCACATGAGCTGACAGAAAGTCCGTGTCATTCATTCAGACTCACCGTCAGAGTGTCTGGAGTTATCCTCCAGGTGTACTCCATACGCGTAGGGAGGAAAGTCTCGTCAGGGCTGCCAAACTTGTCAGAGCAGGCACAACCTCGAATGAAGCAGGTACTCACAGGACTCTGACGAAAGCCGCGTCGAACAGCTCGGCGGTCCCTTTCAGGACGTCCTCCCGTATTCTGATCACCGATGCGTGCCGGCCCTCCCATACAATCTCCGCGACAGCCTGTCCCTCCCGATCAAGCACTGCTGTCGTACACCGATCGCAAAGGGGTAGCTTTTCCTGAGATCGACTCGTGCTCGCCCAGCTGCTGGTCGAACTTGCCCTCGATCTTGGGCGGGCGCGGTCCGAGGTGGAGGTGCGATACACGACGTCGCCGGTGGCGCAGTCGACAAGCGCCGTATCGCGCACGTCTGAGGAGGTGAGCTTGAGGAGCATCCTGGGCGCACAGCAGCGATGGAGCAATGGTACAGCTCAAGACGAAGCGGAGCAGAGGCTCGGATAGACTCACGCTCGAGGAGAGCTCGTGAAGACGGCTTGCGGGCAGGGCGCACGCGGTGGTCCATTGTCCGCCCAGAAAGACTGGGCGATTAAATACGGACAATGGACCATTGCTGGCGTGGTGGGAGTTGAGAGCGATAGACTCATCACTCGGGTAGCAGACTTCTAGAGGGACCGTCAGAACTTAGGGAGGCCTTGCCCGCTTTGAATCACAAAGGGACGTTACTTACTTGGGAGCTCGCTTTCACGCGTACGCGAGCCGCTCCGCGAGATAACTCCGCTACGGCCGTGGACAGAGGTCAACGGAGGTGCTCGCAGCCTCAGCTTTGCCCAGGCTGTCTATAAGGGCATATCCCATGTCTAGCGAGCCTTTGTGGGCATTCGCTATGGCTGTTTGTGGTGTCAAGAGACGAGGTCGGCGCTTACCAACGTTCCCAATCGGGAAGGATGAAAGGCATGGTGGCCCTTGCCTTTTCAGACGAGTCGTTAGTCCTCGTAGTAAGCGACAGCCACCGTCCAGCTGCCCATCTGACGCAGGAAGCAACGCAAAAATGCTCACTTGTCAGTATATACTCTGCTCTACTATGTTAGCTCAGTAGACTCATGTATGGAATGTGATGGCGGGCTCCATACAGAACAGAGCGCCGGTGTCCGACGCCAGCCCGTCCTGCGAGAAAGCCTGTCCCGCTGCTCTAGACGCCTGCGAACTTGCTCAGGTGTCCGTGTGCGTGAGTAAGGACGCTCATCATGGCACAGATACTGCTATCCCCCTGCAGGATACTGGGGAAGATGGACCCGGGTATGAGTATTTGAGTCACCATGCTGAGACGGTGCAAGTCCTACAGTGGGCGTCGGGACGGTCACGAAAATTGGAGCGTTTATCGCCTTCCCCCAGGATCCCCCAGCTTTTGGGACAGTCCTGGACAAACGATCTACAGAAGATTTCGAGTGCCCAGAAACTGCTCCATGCCAGAAGGAATACACCATCTCCAGGCTGTAAGGTGCGTGGGACGTATGCGAGCTCCTAATCTTATCTGGCTTACGACAACCGAGATATCTAATCTGATAACTCTCAATCTAAGGTGCTCTTGGAGGCGGAATGTCGCGGAAGCGCGCCTGGTCATGTGTTCAGCCGGCTCTTACCCCGCACTCTTGAGTCTTCCCCGCATTCCGCAACGCGTCCGCCCACCTCTCTTTCGCGTCCTGGGTCTGGGGCTACACGTCTCGCGCGTATAAGAACGGTACGAGTCAACCATCATGTCCAAGATACAGCTTGCGGACGAGTTCTACATGGCGAACGGTGCGTGTGTTATGCGGACTGTGTCACTAGGACCCAAGGCATTGATCTCGACGCGTCGCCCCCTGAACAGAGTCGCTCAAGCATTTCAGACCTACGCAGGCCAGCATCCCTCCTCGCGAGGTTAACTACCGCTTGCGTACCCCGGACAATACTCCTGTGTACCGGCATGCGTTGGTGAGTGCATATTGAGCCCGGACGATCGTCGTCACTGCATCTTCGCACGCAGAACCCCCTCGCATTCCTTCTCCGCGCCGCACAAGTCTATCCCAACAAACTAGCCCTGGTACATCCCGACGTGGAACACCCCGTGATCTATTCGTATGCAGTCTGGTACGTGGTTCCCAACTCGGACAGAACCATGAATGCAGACCCAGGAGTACCTCAGGGCGCAGCGGTGCCAGAACTTCGCGTATGCACTCATCCAGGCCGGTATACGGCCTGGCGATCGTATCGCTGTCATTGCTCCGAACATGTGGGTACCCCCCATGAGAATCCGTACAATGTCAATACTGACTGCGCCGACACAGACCCGCTGCATCTGGTAGCCACTACCTGTTCATCTGGTATGAACGAGGCATTGACCCAGAGCTCCTTCACAGAGGCATACCATGGCGTCCTCGGCGCACGCGCGGTCCTCTGCACAATCAACACCCGGCTGACGCATGGCGAAGTCGCATACATACTCGAGCACAGCGAGTCGAAGCTCATCCTCGTTGACCACGAGTTTGTGCACCTTGTCAAGGGCGCGAAAGCGCCTGTCATTGTGATCAACGACACCGGGCGCGAGGACGACCCGTATGAGCAGTTCCTCACGTCCGGTCGGAGATTCAGCGGCGAGCGCGGTTGGCCGGGTCTGGAGTGGGAACGCGACGAAGACGCGCCTTGCGCGCTGAATTATACGTACGAGCGCTTTTCCGTGTTCGTGCGAGACGTTTGCTGACCATTGCAATAGATCCGGCACCACCGGGCGGGTAAGCCGTACCTGCACCATTATGGCGAACACTGACTCACTCTATGCCCCTCCTGGTAGCCGAAGGGAGTGCTCACCACCTTACGAGGTCAGTCAGCTTAGCATGAACGATCAAGTCGGCCTAATACTCACATTCCTGTAGGCTCGTACCTCGCCGCCGTTGCCAACGCGTATGAAACTGGGTCGGTTGAGCCGTTCTATAGGTAGGAGACGTTGAACTGACCCCGCGCAGCATGAATGGTGACTCGACGTACCTTTGGTAAGCCATGAAGGTTCCGCCGTCAAGCGGTCCAGTATTGACTTAACGCAATCTCGGACAGGATTCTGCCCATGTTCCACGCCAGCGGATGGACGTACCCCTGGGCTATTACATTTGCTGCAGCTGCGCAGGTGAGCTTGACTTTCGCATGGCCAGTCGCACATACGCTGACGCCGCTATTGTTCTAACAGATCACTCTGCGCTCGGTATCATACCCGCATATCTGGAACCATCTCCTCAACTCTGGGGTGACGCACTATTGCGGCGCGCCGACAGTGCAGGTACGCGTGCAATCTCCGGAGCCTCCGCGCCACGGCTATCGCTGTGTGAGCCACAGTTCGAGCTGAAACGACCTCTGCAGATCGGTTTGATCAACGCGCCTCAGGCGAGACGCCTCGATAAGACCGTCTACGCAATCATTGCGGGTTCAGCACCGACGGCGCACCTCATTGGAGAGCTGGAGAAGATCATCATTAAGCCTGTTCATGTCTATGGTCTGACGTACGTACCAGATCCTGCATCTGACTTCCTAAAAGCTGACTGCCTCTGCTATCCAACCTGGCTATCCGTAGTGAGGTAAGCTAGTAAACAATGCAGCGAAGTCAACACAAAGCTGACCGTCGTCTCAGACATACGGCCCGTCGACCAAGTGTTACTACCAGCCGCACTGGACATCCCTCCCCCTCGATGATCGCGCCAAGCTGCTCGCGCGGCAAGGTCACAGCTTCGCCACCGCGGAAGACGCGCGCGTCGTGTTCCAGCCGAAGGAGGGCGAGGACCCCAACGGGCCGCTCGTGGACGTGCCGAAGGACGGCAAGACGATGGGCGAGGTCGTCTTCCGGGGGAACATTGTGATGAAAGAGTACTTCAAGGACCCCGAGGCAACGCGCAAGGCGTTCCGTGGCGGGTACTTCAACACCGGTGATCTTGCCGTCTGGCACCCGGATGGCTACATCAGTCTGCAGGATCGTAGCAAGGACATCATCATCTCTGGCGGAGAGGCGAGTCAATGACGCTTGCATATGTACTCATCGAGATCCTTCTTGACGCATATGCCCTGCAGAACGCCTCGAGCTTAGCCATCGAGCAAGGCGAGACTTATCTTTACTTGTCGTGCGAGGAGTTTGGCTGACATCGAACGGACATGTAGAGCTGGCGTCGCACCCAGACGTGCTCGAGGTCTCCGTGGTCGCGCGCCCGCATCCCAAGTGGGGTGAGCGCCCGATGGCGTTCGTCATCCTTCACCCGCAGAAGAAGGCCAAGTGGGAGGGGCGCTACGCTGCCTTTGAACAGGATCTGAAGAAGCATGCGCGAGGACGTCTGCCGGGCTTTGCGTGCCCTGAGTGGGTCGCGGTCGTCGACGAGCTGCCGGTGAGTCCTTTCTCATGTCCCGAGCGAGCTTGTAGCTTGAAGCTTGAGCTTGACGCACATGGGCGCAGAAAACGTCGACGGGCAAGATCCAGAAGGTCGAGTTGCGCAAGTGGGTCGCCAAGCTATGAGCACGAATGCGTGTTTGGCCATTGCTCGAGGTTGGGTATACATTGCAGATCTACGTCGCGATATAGGCGCACAGAACGAGAACGATGAGGAATTGTTGGAAGGGTGCGATTTGTATAGTACGAATGAGTTTGCTCTTGAATCTTCTGTTCGAGCCAAGAGCCGGTAGTGTATAGGGGGTGTAGACGCGCGAGAGCGTAAGTCCTGCCGGGCCGTGAGAGCGACGCAGAGATGCAAATGCACTATTGGCGGAGGATGAGGATGGACAGACTAGGGGGTACTATGCACAATGGTCTGGGTAGTAGATACAGCGGGGTGTCGCATGCGGCTTCTCTCTAGCAAAGACGCAGCTATGCCTTGGTCTTCGAGTCCGGATGGTCAGGCCTTCTGGGGCCCACAGGGACGGGGTCATGGTCCTTGCTCCTGAGGAGCGCTAAGCAGTGTTGACCGCCGCACGACGCGTAGACGGCAGCCCACTTCCCGCCCTCCTTGCGAACGACGACCGCAGGTGTGGGTTGGAAGTCGAGATCCGGATCGCCGAGACCGAGCTCACCCACGACTTGCCGGCCCCAGGAGTACATCGCACCCCCCGCAGTGATCGCGATGTTGTTGTTCGTGCCTACCGCAATGTGCACGATGCGGTCAGCCGGGTCCGGGAACTTGACCTGCACGGGCTCAGGGACAAAGTCGGAGAACTGGCGGTCCGAGAGAACGGGATCGTCATCCGCGATGCCTAGGCGGCCCTCCTCGGACAAGCCGCACGCAAAGACGCGGCCATCGGAGGTGAGGAAGAGCGTGTGCAGGTCGCCACCGGCGATCTGAACCACAGTGGCGCCGTCGAGCTCAGCCTTGCTCAGACCAATGACGCGCTTTGGCGAGTGGACCTCCTTGTCAATGTTGACGTCCGAGACGCCAGTACCGGTCTGACCCTTGGAGTTAACACCCCAGCCCCACGTATTGCCCTCGTCGTCGACGGCGAAGGAGTGGTTGTTGCCTGCGCCGATGACCACGGCCTTGCGCGCGCGAGTGCCTAGTACAATCTTCTCGGGGGCGGTACCGCTGATCTTACGGCGCTCGATGACGCGCCGACCGAGCTGGCCCTCCTCGCCGGTGCCAAGGGTGTAGATGTTGCCCAGGGTAGTGAGGAGGAGTAGATGGTTGTTGCCCGCCGCCGCGGACACCCATTTCTCCTCCTTGAGGTCAAGCAGGGGTACGGGCTTGTACTGCTTTTTGGCGTGGCTGGAGAAGCCGACGAGCCCTTGGTTCCCCTGAAGCAGATCGGTTCAGTGGTCTGCAAACCGGAGTGCAGATATAATGTGTACGTACTGCGAATGCACCCCAGGCGCGAAGCTCGCCTTGGTCGCTGACAGCTGCGGAAAAGCTATCGCCGGCGACGATTTTGACGGCACGGAAGCCTTCTTCAATGAGGCTGTGTATGGGAACCGGTTTCCAGACAGGGTCTTTGGTATTTTCGTCCACCTCTAATGAGTAGGCATCGTTGTTCGGGTCAGGCATGTTGATAGTGACTCTGCCCAATGCGCCATTATCGTTTGTCCCGCAGGACCAGATCTTCGCCACGGTCAGCATGAATGTTATGAGGCGCGGCCAGGGAGCCACGACTTACCGTGCCCTTCTCGTCCAGCAACAGCGTGTGAAGGCCGCCAGCAGCGACGCACTCAAGGCCCGCGTGGTCATCGCCGAATGCGCCCTCTTCAATTTTCTCCGAGACGAAAGGGTTTTTGCGAGGCTTGGCGATCTCTTGATTGTAGTCCATTACCAGCTGGCTCATCTCGCCGGAGCCCCACGTGAAGAGATGCAGAGGAGGGCGGTAGTGCTGGGGTATAGCAGGAAGGGCGTTGATGCCCTGAGGGATCTTGCGGACGCGCGCGGGAGCCTTGCCCTTCTCGGGCTTCGCTTTCTCGTCAGCGCTGGCCTTGGTCTTCCCGTTGACCTTGGGCTGCTCGACATTGGACGGGGCAGCGCGAAGAACGCGCTTCGTGGCCGGAGCGGCCTTGTCAGCATCGCGGGAGGCAGCGCGTTTCGTCGCGCGTGAGCGCGGCGCTGCGGGTTCGGCGGTACTGGCCGCGCGAGTTCGTCTGGGAGGCATTTCTGAGAGCGCGGTGGAGGGTGGTGGTGGTAGGAGAGAGAGAAGCGAAAGGCTGAAGGTGCGCTGTGGCTGACGGTGACACCAACGGCCTCTTTGTGGATCCAGATTCGGAACGCGCGAGCCGCCGAAAAAGTTGAACGGAGCGCGTGACGTGAGCGCGCGCGTTCTAGATCACATGATATTCACGTGCCTGACGGCCACTGCTTGGTCATGTTTGGTTCCCGAACATACCCGCCAAACTCAGCCAAACACCCCGACGTCGAGGACAACGACGACGAAAACGACACCGACGACCCTCCCAACACGCTCCACACCGTCCGTGGCTCTTCTTTACCCTCTGGCACGGCCGGACGGACCAGGACGCTCTCGGCACGACTGGCATGGCCCAAGGACGTACGAACCACAGGACAGCATCTCTCCCAGACACCGCCAACCTCGCCCGCCGTAAACTTCACGCACGACGCGCAACCAACGCTCGCAGACGCGTATTATCCCTTGCAGAGCCATATCTCCAGGCAGCTCACCCTTCTCACGCGTCCGGTAGTTCTCCGCCGTCCTCGTCGCGTCCTGTTCTTGTCCCTCTCCACTTCAACCTTCGTAGACTCCCCTCTCGCATCTTATCCGGCCGCAAAGACAGCATGCGCGATGCAGGAAACGGATACGATGTGTCTATCGGCATGAAGCGCAAACGCGTTGTCAGTGGTAGTGAGAACGCCTCCACTGCGAGAGGCGCCCGCTCCGCCAGCCGCGCCAAACGTCGCAAAGCAATGCCGGACTCGAGTGACGAGGAGCGTGCTAGTGGGATGGACGTCGATGAGCAGGAGCAGTGGGATGGTTCGGACAACTCCGATGATGACCGGGCTCTCGATTCATGTACGCGCAGTTCATTTCTTGTCAGCCGCGTGCCCTGTTCACTCTATCGCCCAGCTGATAACTACCTCATCAACGAGGCCCCTCCTCGCCGTCTCCTCCGGCTGCGCAAGGACGAGCTCGTTCGCCTCTATGAGGCCGCAGGCCTGACTGAAGATGCCGAGTTGCTCACGAAGCCGGAGATCGTCGACTGCATCATAGCCGCCCGTGACGATGTGGCTGATCTCCCACCCTCTTCTCCCGGCTTGGCCGATAGTGGTTCGAGCGACTACTCTTCAGATGGTGGGAACGTGGCTGGCGGCGAAGAGACGGATTTTGGCAATCGGTTCAGAAATGGACTGAGAAGGAGGGCAACACTGCACGACCTCGGTCGGGCAACGCGCAGGCACATGCCAGACAGATGTTTGTCTATGAGCCACATTCAACAACCGGTCGGTGACCTTTCTCCTTCCCAAGGGAAGAGGAAGCGCGGCTCTGGAGACTTTACCGTTGCTCAAGAACCTACGGGAATATCTACTCGAAGGTCCGTCCATACGCCTCCCTGTTGTGTTCGCCCTTCATATCTTCGATATAGGCGGGGTACCAGTAATGCTTCTTCGAGCCGTTCTTCGCCCACGTCTTCCATGCCGCCAAGCTCATTGCCCTCTCCCCCTGCCACCCGTCTTCGCACTCGGAAAGCATCTGGCGGAGTTGACTCCAGCCAGCGTTCGTCTTCAACGAGCAAAGGGAAGGGCAAGGGCAAGCATGTCGGCTTCAGCGAGTCGGTAGAAGTCAGCCGCCTCCCTTCCCCCGAGCAGGAGGAGAGCGATCTGACCGACCTGACCGAGGTCGAGAGTTCACTCAGTCAACTCAAGCCCAGCCCCCGCCGTCTTCGGAGTAAAGGCTCTGTGACCAAGCTCGGGCACGACCGACGACGTCCTGAGGAGGCCTCCGAATCTAGCCGACGTGTCACGCCTATGCGCAAAGCGAAGGGCCGGGTCGGGAACCTCCACGAAAGTACGGACGAGGAAGGCAACGAAGAGGACGAGCTTTTGTCAAGCGAGTCGGAGGGCGATGAGGTCGACCAGCTTGACGAGTCACCATCCCCCATGGCAACTCCGAAGGCTAAGCCTGCACAGCGTGATCGCCGCACCCCGGTGAGAAATCGGCTAAGAAATCGCCAGCTACAGACGCATACGCCTCCCAGTGATGGCGATGACGAAGACAGCGAGGAAGAAGGCACGGTTGTGGCGGGTGATGAGGGTGATGATGAAGGGAGTGTAGAAGGTGAAGAGGAAACCCTGCTCGACGAGCCCCGAAAGCTGCGGAATGGCAAGATCGTCGGCGAGGGCGATGTCGAGGAGGGTATGGGGGGTGAGGACGAGGAGGATGAAGATGAGGAAGAAGATGAGGATGCGGCTGAGGATAGCGAGTCCACCGGATCAACAGCAGATGATGTTGACGTTGACGAGGAGGCCGAGGAGAGCGACGAGCCGATGGAAGACGACGGTATGTACCACCCGCAATCACGCCGTGATTGCACTGATGTCCTCGCAGTCGACCTCACTGTTGCCACCGCGAAGACCTTGGTGCGTATGCGTCGAGATGACCTTGTGCGGATGTGCGAGACGCGCGATATCGACGCGACGGGGACCAAGTCACAACTAGCGGAGGCGCTCCTGCAGTGGCGCGACCAGCATTGTAGCGAAGCTACCACGTCTGCCCCTTCCTCAACTGGGACCGCGCGTCCTCCCTCAACTGCCCGCGCACCCCGTCGTCGCAAGACGCGGTCGAAGTCCGGATCTGGAGGAGGAGGCACCCCGCCAATGCTCCTGCGTACGCACGTCCACATGGACGAGCCTCGGACACCTCCGCTATCCGGCCGCCAGAAGGAGAAGGAGGGTGAGGGCGAGCTAGAGCTCGATCTCGAGAGCCTTGGCCTGGAGGACCGTGAGATCCCGCCTGAGAAGTTGACGAAGCTGGAGAAGATCGGGAGCGGCGGCTTCAAAGACGTGTATATTGGCAAGTTCAAGGGCCGTCGTGTGGCGATTGCGGAGTTCCGAGGGCAGCTGAGTGCGAGTACGTGATACCGATGCCTCCTAGCTGTGAGATGAAATTGTACTGACCTCAGCTTACAGTGGACATCAAGGAGCTGAAGTTGCTCGGGGACTTTGACCACCCGAACATTGTTCGCTTCGTACGTATCCTATATGTCGCTCTGCTTCACCAATTGGGCTGACATTTCTCCAGCTTGGTGTGAGCATTCCAGAGAACACCCGTGAGACCCCGGTTATGATCGTCAGCGAACTTTGCTCGAACGGCGATTTGTTCGACTATATCCGCAACGTGAACCCTCCATCGCTGTACCGGGTGGTACGTCTGTCTCGATCCTTGGCTACCGCTGATACTGACCTGGCGTTCCAGCTCTGTATCATGCTTG
Source organism: Pilatotrama ljubarskyi (assembly GCA_022385805.1). Lineage (NCBI taxonomy): Eukaryota > Fungi > Basidiomycota > Agaricomycetes > Polyporales > Polyporaceae > Pilatotrama > Pilatotrama ljubarskyi. The sequence continues at coordinate 80,019 of MU277683.1, read as the reverse complement.
ATATCGCTCGTGGTCTCGAATACCTTCACCTTCACAAGCCGTCTGTCATTCACCGCGATTGCAAGTCCTCGAACATCCTCATCACCTCGAAGGGTGTCGCCAAGATCACCGATTTCGGGCTCGCAAAGGTGAAAGAATCGACGCGCTCGATGGTGCGAAGCGTCGTTGGTACAGTCAACTGGCAAGCGCCCGAGCTCTGGAGCCCGCACCCCAAGTACAACCACAAGGTAGACGTGTTCTCGTGCGCTATGGTGTACTGGGAAATGCTGCAGTGGCACAACCCGAACAAGAAGTATCCTTGGGAGGGCATGAACGAGCATGCGATCTACGATGCTGTCGGCGCGAAGAAGCAGAGGTGCGTCAGAAACTGTCGCGTCAGCAGGACGGCGGCTCATGCTCGTGATAGACCTTCCGTCGCTGGGCTCCGAAAGCAATGGTGTCCCGAGATTGTGGACCTGGTCGAGCGCATGTGGCAGCAAGACCCGCAGGATAGGCCCACTATGTCGGAAGTCGTCCAGGAACTCGAGCGCCTTGTCAAGATGTACCGATAGCCATCTCGTCTCGCATGCATACCCCTCTACTCTTCTTGGAAAAGCCCTCGACCGCCCATAACGCACATCATCTTGGACCCTAACACGACAGCGTCAAGTAACGTACTCATCATACCTCTACTATCGCATCTATTCCTGCACTCTCGCATCCTGCTCGCTTGCACTCGATGGCCCTTCAGCCTCCCTCGCATCATGGGGACACATGATTATGCACTACGCCTTCTTTAACTTCTTCTCCCTCTCGCATGTCCGCCCTGCTTCCGGCGGTGCACGTGGAGGTTGCTGGTTTTGTGGAATCGATCTTCAACTTCTCATCCCTTTGTGCCGGTTTGTCTGTATAGCATTGACCATGTGGTATTCCCGTGTAAATTGGCTCTAGGATTTTGGCCCAGGCCCCCTACTACCTAACTACCATCGCATCCTCGCACTACGCTCTAAATCCACCTCATTGTACCGTAGCTCCCCTCGCAATACATTATGTCGCCAAGCCGTGCGGTTCTCTTGGTAAGAACGACCACTGCAGTCAGTCGCATTACCCTACCGTACACCTCCTGGGCCACACCCACTTCGAGGTGCTCCCAATGAATACAATTCCACGACAAGCCTTGACATCACCCCAACGTCGATAATACTTCCTCCCAACCTGGAGCGTCATAATTTGCCTGGTACATATAGTCTCTCACCCTCAGTCCAGTCGCTGTCGGGATCCGCTCCGTTCTGCGCACGTCATGCTCGTCCCTGAGCACCTTGAACCATGTAGAGCTAAGGCGCTCCTCGTCCCAGACCGGAGCGTCTTCGGGCGTCGACCGCCCGTCTGCGAAAGATACGCCGATGAACCGCAAGTGTCTGTTTCGCTCGGCGAGGTCCTGAGCGATGGAAGCGGTCTCCGCGTCTTGGTCGGAGGGCTGGTAGAAAGCCCGGATGCAGAGGAAGATGACGGTCAAGGCGGGAAAGCGCGTGAGGTGCGTCAGCATATACTTCTGAAGTGTTGTTGTCATTACCGCTGGACATGTCAGGATTGGGCTGCTCGCCCGAGACAGTTAGAGGGGGAGCTAACGCACCTTGGGATTACCCGACAACTCCAGAAGCCGGACATCAAGGAGTCGTAGCTCTGTCGCGATGACGGGAAGCCGCACCCAGAACAGATTGTCCGCGTCGATGGTATAGGCACAGCTGAGCACGCGAGGGCATGTCCTATCGACGGCGGCGATTGCCTCGCGCGAGTAACCACCGCGCAGGACGTCAAGGTCGAGCCAGCGCACGCGACAGGATATTGGCCAGAAGACGAGGTCACGCGCGTCGATGTGCGCTTCGTCGACATTTGCCCAGCAGTGAGCAACCTCGGCTGGCAGGACGTCGCGGTACCCGAAGTTGGGGTAGTGCCGGGCGTTCGTGAAGGTGAGGTTCGTCACGCTGGGAAAGACGGTGGCCGCGAGAGACAGCGGTATGTACGAGCGGTGTAGCTCGAGGGTGCGGACGGACGGCATGACTATCGTGATGTCGGACGCTACTAGTGGGATGATGATCTTGGCGTACATCCTCGAGATAGAGAGGAGCTCGAGGCGGCGGTACCGCCTGAAACTGCCGAAGAAGTATTCGAAGGTCGTCTTCCGGCTGTGCCAGAGCATGTCGAGGGTCAGCTGCCGGATTCCTTCCGACTTGAGGCTGGCCGCAATTTCTGCTGTCTCGGGTCCGCCCTCCAGGAGCGTCAGCCCAGTAAGCCGAGTCAAGGCGATCAGGTTGTCCTTCACGCGCGCGTCTGCAGCGACGAGGTTGCGCATTTCCCCGCAGCTGAAGTGCTCCAGCATGGTGGCCTTCTCCAAGACGTCTCCGAGCGCCTCCGCTGCCTTTCCCGCCTCCATGTCCCATGTTACTGTCTTTGTGATAATCAAGGACTTCAGGAAGAGCGGCCGGGATGGCTTCGCAAGGAGGAAGTCTCGGAACTTGGTGAGCTGCTCTGCAAAGCGATCCAGCACGACAGTGTGCAGCGCGGGATCGAGGGAGAGGGCGTGCGCCGCTTTACAGGTATGAGCCAACGATAAGGCGTCCGGATAAGAGAGGTAGGATATGATGTGCGATAGAACGTCCTGGTTGAGTGATAGGAGCTGTAGTGAGTTTCTCTTCAAGATGTCACCCTCTTGCGAAGATCCTCTGTACAATGCACGGTGTGTTAGCACGTCTCTCCTGCCCTAACTAGTGATACTGGGTGAACTCACGCGGAGCCTCCAGGCTCAGTCGGACTCGGAGATCCCATAGGAACTTGAACGCCAAGCTCTGGCGCGGACATGACTAAATGAGCCAAGTGCCATCAGCAAACTCGACTGAGCGTTGTTGGGAAGCAGCCGTACCGTTCATTGTCTCTGTCGGGCACAGCGAGCTCGCGGGAACTGCAAGAGACGTCTAGTGGCTCGGACCCGTGTGTGGGCGTCATTGGGAAGCCACTGCAAATGACTCTGGCGCTGTGAACACGGTCCGCTGTACCGTGTGCATGTAGGCGTGTGTGTACTCTTCCCACCGCGCAGCTGTCAAGAGCACCGATATCGGACCTGCACATTTGAGGTACAAACTGCGACGCCGTTGACGTTTCTGTATAATCTGAAGGTTCGCCTGTGCACTGGCATGTTGCATCTCAATCAAGTCACCCTCCCGGGGCCAACGAGTACCAGCCTTGTCGAGTTGGTTTCATCAGGAAATCTTTGCATAGTGATATGGGGTTGTCCTATAGGCCAAGGCGTACGTGGTTTCCTGCCTGACTGAGTCGCAGAGTCATTGTAAGCAACAGCTAAACGACCGCCGTTTCGTGTCTACCCATCGCACCCCACCTTGGTCTCATGCACGCAGGATGTCACAGTGAGGACTGAGTAGGGTGTATGTTTTTCCCAGCTCCGGCCGACGACCAAGGAGAATATTACGAAGCATGTTTGCTGACTAGACAGACCGGAAGGAACGTGGCGGGAAGTTGATCGAAGGCGCTCGAACAGGTTCTTACCCATTGGGACACGGCTCCCGACAATAGTCAGCCATCGTCGATCGTCATCGTCACGTATGAACGACTCTTGGCCTCGGATGGAGCAGCATATAAAAATCCGGCCTGGGGCGGACTTCTCTTCCGCAAACAGAGCAGACAGACACGACCACTTGTATACCCAGCACACTGAGCACACAGTCTAATAAGCATCAAACACGATCAACATGGCTTCGACGATTCCCCAGACCATGAAGGCCCTTATCGTCCAGGAGGTAAGTCCACCCTCTTTCACGAAAAAGCCAGCCGAAGCTCAAAGGATGATTCTGAGTAGGGCCATCGCGTTGCGGTTCAAGATCACCCTGTACCCCCAGTGGGTGACGGTGACGTTCTCATCAAGACCGTGTCCGTAGCTCAGAACCCAACCGACTGGAAGCGTAGGTAACCATGCTGGAGGTCCATTCTGAGTGACGCTAAAACTCCTTCTCAGACGTTGACGGTAACGGTGTTCCCGGCACAATCCTGGGCTGCGACTTCTCCGGTTACGTCGTGAAGACGGGCAAGAACGTCTCGAGCCCGAAAGTCGGCGACCACGTCGCGGGCTTCGTGCATGGTGCCGCCTTCACTGACGAGGGCGCATTCGCGGAGTACGTCAAGACCCCGGCGGACCTCGTCTGGGTCGTGCCCGAGAACACGCTGAACCACGATCAAGCTGCGACTCTCGGCTGCGCGTGAGTACATTCTGCTCACACCCAAAGAGTCCTGCGCAGATGTGCTGACCGGCTCGGATGGCTTCTAGCTTCTGGACTGCTGCCCAGGCATTGTTCCACAAGACGCGTCTCGGCCTCGTTGAGCCTCCAGCGAAGGTGTCCGGCAACGAGTGGGTCTTCATCTACGGTGGCAGCTGTGAGTTCCTCTCTTCACGCCCGTTCAGTGTGGACGGCGTACTGACCGGGTGTATGACGCAGCCGCCGTTGGTCAATTCGCTATCCAGCTCGCACATCTCGCAGGATACAAGGTCGTCACGACCGCGTCGCCGCGCAACTTTGACTTCGTAACGTCGCTCGGGGCGGACGCCGTGTTCGACTACAAGGACCGGGACGTCGTCAAGAAGATCAAGGAGGCGACGGGAGATTCGATCACGCATGCGCTCGACGCGATCTCGCTCAAGGAGTCGCAGAGCATCTCCGCAGCAGCCCTCTCGCCGTCCGGTGGGAAGATCGTCCTCGTACTCGGACCCGTGCCTGACGCGACGAGCCGCAAGGACGTCCAGTTCATCCGTACGTACCCTTTCGTCCCCGGTCCTCTTTGCATGCGTGATGCTGACTGTATGCTGCGCGATGCAGCGACCCTGATCTACACCTCGCTCGGGCGCGCGTTCGACTTCGGGGGCGGCCAACACTACCCTGTCTCTCCCGAGGACCGTGCGCAGATCGTCGAGTTCCTAAAGAAGGTGCCACAGCTCGTCAAGGACGGCGCGATCAAGCCGCCGGCGATCAAGCTCTGGGAGGGCGGCCTCGCGGCGATCCCTGACGGCCTGCAGTACATGCGCGAGGGCAAGGTCAGCGCGGAGAAGATCGTGTACAGGGTGTAAACTGCGGTTCGGTCGAGGACTTTATAAGATATAGAGGACTTTGGTGCGAGAGTGTACGTTAGCTCGGGAATATAGATGTATAATGATGTTGGCGCGTTCTGAGCTCTAGATACAGTGAGGGAAGGCTCGACATTCGCCCTGAGGTGAACCGCAAGGTTGGGAGAAGCGTGCAGCGCGTGCCTTATAGCCTGCCAAAGTTCAACAAGGCGAACAAGTAGCAGGATACTACGATAGATCATATATGTACACGTAGCAGCCCGAAATATACAACAGGATATCCATCCAATAACGTCCATCGAGTAGAGTAGACAGAACGTAACCAACATACACAGAGATACCATACCCGTCCACGACGCGAAGATCCAACACTCATGCTCAGACCTTCGCGCCGACGAGCACGCGGACCGCACGACAGGGTGGCTCCCGCTCGTTTTCTGCGCCGGCTTTGCGCCGGGCGCTAAGGATGTCCTCGCGCAGGCGGAGCTCCTCCATCTCCTCCGCCTTCGACATCGGGTCGCGCTGCGGGTACTCCCACCCAAAGTGCACGAGCGAATGCCAGATCGACATCCGTACATGCATATCGCTACACGCGCCGCAATCAGACCTCCAGCGGCACACGGCATACGGACGGGCACGCACCTTTTGTACTGGTCGAGCAGCGCGATGTACTTCCCCCGTACGGTCTCCAACGTGTCCTCGCCCAACGAGAACCCGTACTTGGCCAGGTCGACGTCCCGCGCCTCGCGCGGCACCTTCCACAGCGCCTGGAGCTCGTCCCACATCGCCTCGCGCAGCGACAGCACGACGCCGAGCGCGCGCCGGAGGTGCAGGCACAGCGAGTGCAGGTCGAACATGAGCAGCCCGTCGATCGGGAACATCTCGATCTGCGCGCGCTCGCCCATCGTCGTGCTCACCGCCGCGAGGTCGCTGATCGCCGCCGCGCGCTTCGACGCCATGGACGCCATGGAGGCGTCCGACGACGTGCGCGGGCGCGCGGACTGCGAGGACGAGCCTGCGTGCGCGTGTGCGTGGCTCTGGGTGTGCACGTCGGTGCTGAGTCTGCCGGTACCTGGCTTGGACCCGCGGCTGGGCCCCGGAGACCGTGAGCCCGAGCACATGGTGGAAGCAGGGCTGGACGAGGATTTTGTCGACTTATTATCGGTGTACGAGTGCTGCCGCACAATGACGCCGCTGGCGGTAACGGTCGTGGACCTCGGGGCCACGCTGGAGGAGGCGGATCCGACGCTCCGTGCGCTGGAGCCAGCGCCGCCGTGGAGCGCCGCGAGCGACATCTCTTCTTTTGCGTCGGTGCCCGGCAGGATGTATGCGGGGTCGCCAAATAGGACGGACTGGGAGGAGTCGGAGTGATGTGAGGAACGGGAGGTGCGTGGTTGGGGGCGGGGCTGGACGGGAGGTAGAGGCGGCATCGGGACGGTCAGTACGGGAGGGGAGATGACTTGACCGAAGTGCGTCGAGAAGTACGCTGGCAAAGTCGCTGAAGAGATTGCACGATGTGAACAATGTCTCGGGCGGTGCGCGGCAGGTGAACTCACAACTAGGTTTCGTGTTGATGAATCGACGGTCGAACACCTTGTTGAAAAGGATTTCGAGCAGCTCGTATTCGTGTGCAATATCATCGTCCGGCGTCAGCGAAGGATTCAAGAACTCTTTCGAACCGTCTTGCATGCTGATGGATGGCCATCGCGTTCGCGCGTGCAGCGGTTCAGTGAACCATCGAGGGAGCACAGGGAATATGGCGTCTAATACTTGTCCTTAGGGCCAGTCGACGAGGTCCAGAAAGGTGGAACGTACCTTCTTCGATAACCTCAATAGTCGCGCCAGGTTTCATAACTCGACGGATCTCCTATGAGCCATATGTAAGGTCCTGCGGGGCGGGACAGTCAGTGCCCCGACATACCTCAAATACCGCTGTCCACTGCACAGAACTAGTCAGAGGCGGCGGTTGATAGCTTCGCACGACTCGTTGCGCACCTTGTTCTCAGGAATCCCTAGAGCCACCTCGGTGAACCGCACGTGGTCGAATTCCTCATCTTCAAAGGGTAGCGGGCCAGTCAAACTAGAGTCGGTGAGCACTTGAGCTGCACCTCGGATAGCTATAGGGAACACCGCTACGCACATGTTGCCGTGCACCCACTCTATTCGCCTTGCGTCGTCGGGGTCAAGAATCGACAGCGGGATTTGCACGTCCACAAGGTCGAATCCGACCTGATTGGCGTACAACGGTCAGACATCCTGTCCTATGCTTAAGTGCTATAGAACACGTACGAACGTCGAGTTCTTCCAGTACTTGGCGGACTGTGTTACCCATAGACCTAACTGGTCGGAGCAAGCAGGGTCAGTTCCGCTCTTCAAAAGCCCGGAGCGACGTGCTTCGACGCCCACAGATGATAGTTCCTGCATCAGTTCGAGAAGCGAGTCATGATTGCCTCGGTGGTGAGGAAGCATCAACCGGAAATCCGAAGCCACTGCTCGGAGCAATCTCCTCGCGGTCGCGCTCCGCCAGGGATCGCTTCTTCGCGTTCCTGCGTTGCCAAGTCGGACTCTTTCCCGCTCTTTTGCAGCTCAGAAGCTGAGGCCCACAGATGATTTGCAGGGGCGCAGATGAGCAGGGGCTAGGCACACCGGATGGGAACCAACCCCGAACCGGCGCGCCCCTTACGGCATTGAAGCTATCGGTCTTGTTGGAATAGTTCGGCTAGTCATAAGGTGCACGATGCCGTCCTGCGCGAGGCGACGAATTGCGAATGTCGCGTACAGCGCGCTCCACGACATGCGCAACACGCGCAGTGCGGGCCCGCCCCATTCTGGAGGAACGGAGCGCTACATACCCCCGTGCCAATGTCGAGGCATCGCGCGGGCTCCTTGCCCTTGTGGTCGACGAGCGAGACGACGCCCTGGTAGCCAGACACGAGCGCGGTGTCCATCATCTCTCTGCAGCGCGTCAGCTCGGTCGCAGAACATAGAGGGCCGCGCGCGCGTACAGCTGGAGCGTAGAGTCGTCGTAAGAGAGCGGCCAGGGTGCCTTGGCTGGCTCGTACGCGTGCACCTTCGAGCCGTGCTTGTCTGTGAACTGGCGGCCGCGCGGACCATAGTGGCTCTTCCTACGGGACTCGGGGGAGGCTGGGGTGGTACGCTGCTGTGCGTAGGACGTCGAGGGGAGGGAGGGGTCGGCAGCCATGGGTGTGAAGGAGAGGGGCAGCTAGGGGCGGGGCATGGAGGTATTTATTATGTGGAGGATCTAGCATGGGCGGAGTAAAATGTATGTTTTCTGATGTTTATTCCGGCTGATGGGCGTTGGCTGAGTCCCGCTTGCGTCGAAATGAATTGATACTTAGTGAAGTTGCAAAGTGCTCGCCCCTGTCCTCAGCCCACAAGACCGGCGCCTATTCCCAAGCACTTCTGCCCTTACCATATCAGGCAGCCCGCGGCACCGACATCCGTCCTCCGCTGGTGACGCCCTGCACTCACTCATCCTCTCCTCCTCCATCCTCCCCGTCCTCCCCGCTGTACACAACCGCCAAACATGTCTTCTACCACTACCGCTACACAGACACGCACTGCCAACGCTCGAGGGCGCGGAGGCAGCAGGGGTCGTCGCGGACGCGGTGCCCAGAAGAATGCTCCTCCTCGCGATCTCACCCACTCCAGCAAGCCAGACGCTCCCGATCCCGAAAAGCAGCAAGAAAGCCCCGAGGGAGACGTCAAACAGACTGCTGACTCCGACAGCACAGCGGCCGACGAGAGCACCGTCTGCTGGATCTGTGCGGAGCCCGTCAAATACTGGTCCGTGTCCGAGTGCAACCATCGGACGTGCCACGTCTGCGCCCTGCGTCTCCGTGCCCTATACAAGAAAATGGAGTGCACGTTCTGCAAGGTGCGTCGCCCAGATCGCGCGCCCTACACGTAAAAAGCGCGTCCTGAATTTCTCGGTCGGGACGTTGTCAGGAACCCCAACCTTCCGTGATATTCACTACTTCGCCCGATGCGCCCTGGTCGTCATACACCCCGGACAAGATCCCCTACAAGGATGCGAAACTGTCCATCTCGTTCGAGACCCAGGAAATGATGGAAGAGACCCTTATCTTGCTCCGGTTCAATTGCCCCGACGCTCAGTGCGATTTCATCGGCAACGGCTGGAGTGATCTCAAGCTGCATACCCGCGCTACGCACGGAAAGCTCATGTGGTGAGTCGATAGCACGTCGGCACACTGAGCTTGACTTATCCCTGATGCGGTGTAGCGACCTATGTATCCGCTTCAAGAAAATCTTTGCCCACGAACATGTCCTATACGAGCCCAGCCAGCTTCCCTTGCATCTGCCGTCCATGGCTAGAGGGCATAGACATGGACATAACAAACAAGCCCAGCAGATAGAAGGCGGGGTGCACCCGCTATGCGAGTTTTGTCGCGAATGTTACTTCAGCGACGACGAGCTCTACACCCACATGCGCGAGAAGCACGAGGAATGCTTCATCTGCAAACGGAACGAGGTCAAGGACCAGTAGTGAGTCAGCACATTCCTGCCACTACCCGCTCTTCGTGACCGCTTTGCCCAGTTTCCGCAATTATGAAGCACTAGTGAGTAGCGTTTAAAGTTACCGTCCCGCGTCCCCCTTCCGCCCCTCACGCGGCCACCCTCTTACCACCTTCCACTCGCAGGAGGAACACTTCATGCACGCGCACTTCCCCTGCCGCCGCGCCGAGTGCCTCGCACGGAATTTCGTCGTGTTCGGCTCCGCGATCGACCTCAAGGCGCACATGGTCGAGGAGCACGGCGCGGAGATGTCTGCCCGCGATCGGCGCGACGCCCGCCGCGTGGATGCCCCCTTCGAGTTCGAGGAGGTCGGCGCGGGCTCGGGCGGGCGTCGTGGCCGGCGCGACCGCGGCGATCGCGAGCGGGAACGCGAACCTCCACCGCACTCAGGCGCCCAGCCTCCTGGCGCAGGACCAGGAGTTGGGGCTGGGGCGCGTCCGCAGGCTGCGGGCGCACGCAGGAGAGAGGCGTTTGGCGGCAGCTTGACCACCGAGACTGCGCAGACGCAGCAGGTGGCAAGCACGAGTCAGCAGGCGGGGAGACGACAGTCGCCATCTCCCGATCTGAGGGACGAGCCCCGGCTCTCAGCGCTCGTCGCGCGGCTGCACGGGCTTGCGCCAAATCCCACGACCGCTGTCCCTGCAGTCAAAGCGGCAGTGCGCTCGTACAAGGCGTCCGAGTCGTCCGCGCGGGACCTCATCTCGACCGTGTGGAACATCCTCGACCGCAACCTCGACGGCACGGCTAGCATCGTCAATGCGCTCGTGGACCTCGTGGACGAGGACGAGAAGAAGCAGAACTTGCTCGGCGCCTGGAACGGCTTCAAGGTCGAGGTGCGTCTCTTACGGTGCGTCGCTGCTACTGCGTAGAGCTGACAGAGACCCGTCCTACTTCCCTACAGCAACGTAACCAGTTCCCCGAGCTCGTCCCGACGGCGACCGGCTCTGAATGGTCAGGCGTCACCAGCGGCCGTGTCCTCAACGCGAAGAACTCCACAGCCGCCCGCTCGTCCACGCAGTCCTCCCGTCAGCTCTGGGACCGTGTCGCTCGCGCGGCCGCCTCCACATCCGCTCAACCATCCTCGTCCGCCGGTACCAGTCGTGCTCCTGCCGTGAGCAGCTTCCCGCCCTTAGTAGCAGCAGCGTCCGCCGGACCCTCGACCGCGACGCCCTTCCGTCAACCGCAGCGAGTCACTCCGTGGGCAGGTGCAGCAGTGACTGCGCCCGCACCCGCGCCCGTCGTGCGCGTCCCGACGTCCGTGCCCGGACCCGGGGCCCGGAGCAAAGCCGGGCCCGCCGTCTTCTCTAAATCTGCGTTCCCCGAGCTGCCGTCGAGCGGGGGGCCTCGCGTCCCCCGAGGCGCGGTCAGCGGGAACCAGTCGCTGCGGAAGATTTTAGGCGAGAGTGCTCCGGCGCAGCCGGCATGGCAAAGCGGCAGCAGCAGTCGCAACGGTAATGGCTCTGGGGAGAGCGGGGCGTCTACACCTGCAGAGCCCTCCGCCCAAGGTCAAGGCGAGGGGGAGGCTAATGGTGCGGGACAGGGTCAAGGGACGGTCGGGAAGAAGAAGGGTAAGGGCAAGCAGAAGCAGACCCTCTTCACTTTGGGCTCGTTCCCTACCTAAGGCGAGGGGGTCGTCGGATTCTTGAGTTGTGTGGCATGTAGGTGTAGCGTAGATGTAGCGCGAGTCCATAGATGTAGCTATACCAAGCATCCGCGTCAATTGCATGGTGTTCTGCCTGATGTTGTGCGGTTTGAATGTCAAGGCAGCTGGATCCGCGACCTTGAGTAATTTCAGCCGGTGGCAAGGAATCTGACATGAGCTCGTCGCGAGCTCAAGGAGCATCACTCTTGACGCATGATGGTAGAGCAAGAAGATTAGCAGCACGAAGTACATGTACGAAGCTAGTCCTTTCGATCAGCACACCCTTCCCCAAGCAGAGACCGAAAGCCAAAAGAGCTACCCACCAGCAAGCCAAACCGACCCTCAGACCGACACCGCCCGCCGTCCCTCACTGCGTCTTCATGAAGTTCTGGTCCCGTATCCGCTGCCTGTTCTCCTTCCGCAGCCGGACCTTCTCCGCCTTGCCCCCGGGCCCGTCGTCGGGCAGCTCCTTCGGCTCGAGCAGCGTCCATAGCCACGGCGGGTACGCGTCGTCCGCCAACGCCATCACCTCCGGCTGGCCCTTCAGGTAGTTCAGGCCGACGAGCACCGTGTTCTCCGTACATGAGGACTTGGCGAGTGCCGCTGCGAGGCCGCCGACCAAGAAGACGTGAGCGAGCGAATCACCGCAGCACGGAAGAGGTGCAGGGAGGGATAGTGAAGACTTACGTCCGTCGGCTTTTGGAGATGCGCTACCGCTGGCGGGTTTCGCCTGGGCAGCAGCGGCTGCGCTCTGGGTGGCCAGGCATCTTCGGGGAGCCCAGAAGGCGTTGAGGCGTAGTTGGTGTCGGAGGGCTTGGACGAAGGACATGGTGGGCTGCGAAGCGCCCGTAAACACTGCTGCACTCGATGGAAAAGGTGGGTTACCATTTTAGGAACGCGTCGAGCTGCGTCGAGGCGCTGCGGCTGCAAACGATGGGCAAGCGTGTATCGCGGAGAGCAAAGACGACGTGCATTGATTATAACGGAGTTGCAGACGTAGCTAGAGACACAGGTATACTATACAGAGGGTACTAGACCAAGAGAATATGGGTAACGTTTTACATGGCGTTCAAGACCGCGACCTCCGCCGATAACACCACACATCGAAGTCAAGACTGCTATTACTTCCTCGCGGAACGCGCGCGGTCCCAGGTCGTCTTCACGGAGTATGCGACGCCCTTGGTGACGCGTCAGAACGTGCGCACAGCACCGGCAACTTTGCGGCTCACCGTGAAGAGTGCCTTCATGCGGGCCTTGGTGCTTTTGCTCGTGGAGACGGAACTGGCGGTGTTAGGCGTGGAAGGGAGCACCGGTGATATCTCGATCTCGACACCTTCCTCGTCGCTCTCAAAGATATCCGACTTCGGATCATGAGAAGGTGAGCGATACAATCCGATACGCGTGCCCTCGACATACCAATGCGAAGCTCGACCTCGGTCGTCTCTGCGTCTCTGCATAGCGATAGTCGACGGTTTGCTGAGCCCACATCTCAGCCTCGGCTCGCTAGAGCAGTTTGGCATCCATTCCATTGAAACGTACCATGAGATGCTCTCGGTCAAGAGGGATTGTGTGCGTGGTGTTGCAACGAAGGGCAGGCGTTTTGCGCTTGCGTTGGGAGTTGCAGTGGGCATAGATAGGGAATTGTCGGTCGCAGGGGAAAACGAAGGGTTGGAACGAATGGGGCGACGCTTTGTATTGGACAACATCATGGGCAGATTCAGAGGGCGAGTGCATGGTGTAAGGGACGGTAACGACTGATGGGAGGGCGGTTGCACTGGGGAGAACGGTGGGGATGGAGGACGTCGGTGAACCAAGGTTAGGCAAAAGAGTGTGCGCTGTCTGTTGCCCTCGATGAACGATCGCCTGGTCGTTGAGGGCAAGAGGAAGAGTAGGAAAAAGAGTGGTGGGAAAGAAGCCGCGCTTTATATCACCGCCCGACCGTGCTGGTTTTGGTAACCTCGACAAAACGGGGAGCGATGACTAGGATGGTGTCTCGGCCGCGCATGTACACTTTCTGTTTCCGTAGCATGCGCGTGCAATCACTACATCCAGAGCCGCGGTGCTACGCATTCCACGATATGATCGTCCACGACGGCATCATCTTCACATTGCCTCGCTTGCGTGGAGGGCAGCACCGCGAATTCTCTACCTGCCTCCTCAAGAGGCGATGACGACTGCGTCGCCGACGACTACTTCTAGATACGATAAAACCAAATGAAGACCTGCGCAGCTCCTACAGGAGGACTTGAGGCCCCTCGTCCCCTTGAGCAATACAACGCAGCCCAACCCAACCCAACCCAACCCGTGTCCATCATTCGTGCATCCACCCCACAAGTGCTGTATGTGCGGTGGGCTGCTACGGACAACCGAGCCATAGAAGAGCTAGAACAACCATTACGAGTATACTATGCATCGTTCACCCAGACTTGTGCGGCCTTCAGCCGCAGAACAGGACAGCTGGTTCCGTCATGTGCCTCCTCTGTGAGTGAACTTGCGAGGAACGACTGACTATTCCCAGGATAACAGGGGGAATATGTCTGAAAAGATTGCAAGAAACTTCGCCGTGCGGGCTAGGATAGCAAGTAGAAGAATCAAAGCGGATCGAAGCCCAGTCAGGCGACATAAGAGACACGGAGTACTCTCAGTACAAATAAGGTGTAGGTGGAAAGGCATGACTCCCTCGCCCCTGCGAATCGCATAGCTGACCGCTGAGGAGGTATAGACAGCAACGGACAACGCGAAACATGAAGATGTGGAACAGAAACAGATATAGACGTGGATGCCCTCGAGATGCTCGACCGCTGCGAGTGTTTCGCAGCGGTCGAGCATCTCCAATGGTATGGATATGGACGTACCTATACTCTCCTGCCCAGTAAGGCTGGCTTTGGATAAACCATGGTAAGTTCACCAAGCCCCAGACAGAGGGCGTACGGGAGGACCGCAATGTAGCAGGGCCTACTCCTAGCGCGAGGAGGCACGATGCCCAATAAAACCCAGTCGTTGAACGCGGCCATGACTAGGCGGCCAAGGGAAGGACGAGACTTTGCGCCTCTCCAACGACAGCAAGGGTTCGCGCAAGAGGACGTTTGAGCCCGACCCTTGGAGCTCCACGCGCCGATGGGTAGGGCTGTTGTACGCGACGTGACCGGTAGGCATAGCGGGCCATCCCCAACCGACAGACCAGAGTATAGGATGATAAACGCGAGTAACGTTGCAGCAGCTCGGCGGGATCGATGGTGGTGGTCAAGAGCAAGAGTCGCGCCCGTCGGTTCGCGTCCGGGCGACTCCGCCTCCGCCACTTTGCCGACGTCGACAGCGGCCCACCATCAGTCATAGCGACTGCAACGTTTTGCGAACCTGCTCAGACTAATAACCGGTGCGTCGACTAGAGCTCTTTGAGTGCGTCTGAAATTTGGAGGAATTGCGAGACAATGCATACGCACCCGGTTTGTTAGGCTGTTATGCGCGAGCTCATAATTGAATCCGATCTCTCCATACTGACGGTCCTACCGCTTTCCCCGGGACTCCTTGATTTGCAGATACATAGATCTAATAACCAGCTATCAAAAAATGCGTAATCGCACATATTGACCTGCGGTACGTCCTGCAGGTTCATTAAGATAAGTGCAACCCACTAACCAAGCTATTGTTCTAGCGGCCGAACGCGGTACTCGATCTCAAGGCTCCAGACTCAAACACATCTATCGTTGCAGTCCGGCGCGTCGTGGGCTTTCTCCTCCTCTATCCACCGACGCGGGCAGCTCTGCGAGCACTGGTGAAGGAACATGGCCCCTGCACTCTCCTGCAACAGCAGGGGGTTCCGACACAAGGCGTCTACCAGCCAGGGCATATCTACATGCGCCACCTCTTTCTCATCTAGCTGTTCGTCCTATTTGTTCTACATACTCGGGATCGGCCTACTGACTAGAACGATGAAAGTCAAGCAGTTGAGGAGATATACCCCAATGCCTGCTAGCCATCCGTCGCAAGCGCCATGCGATCGTTTGATCACTGAAGATCTTACTGACCTTGAACGCACCCTGCATGGTCACTACTCTGCGAAGGCTGGCGTATGTATAGTTCGCAACAGTGTGCATTGTCGAGTTTGCTCATGTCTGGCCCATAGGCTCTTTTTCGCGGCAATTATCGCTACATGATAACAGGCATCCATGCGTTCTCGACGCTGGCCTTGTCCGTCCAGAATTCGCATGAGGGGCCATCCGATGCTGTCACATCCTGATTCTCTCCGGAATATCCGATCGTGCGCTCCTGGAGTAAAGGTGATGCTCCCAAACTCACTACGCGTTTCTCAGTGATAGTGAAGTCTCGCTCATGCGTCACAACCGCCCTTAGAGAGCGAAGCAGAGGCGGCGTGAGCGATTTTGGACCTCTTTGGCTACAAAGGGGGTTGTCGGGGGATGAATGCAAGACATCATCACTTGCGCCCTCCTCCTCCGATGCAGCGGCCTGCGGACCAGGCTTGAAGCTATTACCGTACTGACTGCTTTAGCGGTGAGAATCTCTCAAGATGGCTCTGTCCGCTACCTGATCTGACGTTCATTCCGCGTACCCTGGATTTCGACATAGAAGTGTAGGAAAGAGTCAAGGTCTCCAGAACAGGTCCTGGCATCATCTTGAGCGCCGGGCCATCATAATTATGCACCATTGCGCATGTACGAGTTTTAGTCGTGACCGGTGGATCAACCCGCCATATATCAACTAATTTCAATCACACGGCAAACGACGAGGAATCATTACGTGCTATCGAGGTCCGCTGGCGTGCTGAAGTCTGCCAACGCCTCTGATCAGGTACAGTGTATTGACTACGCTCGTACACCGTTTCTGGGCTATTCCACGTCCGAGTCCGCGTCTTCTTCCTCTCCTTCGCTCCCCTCATTCCTAGGACTCTTAACGGTATTTGCCAACCTGCTTGTGCTTGTGCTCGCGCCCACACTTGCCAGGGAGCTCTTTGACGCACTCGCACTCGCATGCACGCCCAGACTGGACCCGAACGACGCGCTCCGCACGCCCAAGCCGAGCATGAACATCCCCGATGTCGTTCGTTGTCTGGGACCCGTGCGCTGTGGTCCGCCCACCCCCGCTCCAGCACCCAACCCGCCCTGTGTGGGACTGCGTAGAGGCGAAGGTACGGCTATACGCAGGCCTAACCCAGCGAGAGGGTCGGTTGGGGACTCCCCGGACGGATCGCGGGGATGAATGGACGACGAGGAACGTCGTAAACGAGGAGACGTCATGACGGACCCGAACGTCGGTGCAGGACTCGTCGAGCGCGGGGGGCTGAGGAAGTTTGGCGTCCACGCGGACCACTTGGGCGACGCTGACGGCCGCGCGGAGAGTGAGGTAGCAGAGAGGGCCTGCGCGTCCTCTGGAGAAGAGAGCGCGAGTTCGTGCAGCGTGCGTTTGATGGACGCGATGTCATGCTCTAGGTCGTCCAGCTTCTGCGAGAACGACTGCGTCGCTTTCGCCACTGCCCGGTCAGTTCCGTCCACGAAGGCGCCGATCTCCTCGAGCATCTCTGCGGAGGAGTCCGCGCTCTCCGAGTCGTCTGAGGGTGACATCGCACCAGGGATGGAGAGCAACGCCTCGTATCCGCTGGCGACACGCTCTTCGTCCGCTATGCGGATCTCCAGCTCGACGCGCGCATCCTCGTTGAAGTCGCTGAGACGATCGACCGCCCTCCGAAGCAGCGCGCGCATGTCTGCGGCGGGTCCTGCGGCGGGCGAAGGAAGATCAGAGAGTGACCTCTTCAATTCCTTCAGTGCGAGGTGACAATCCCGGAACCCGCGCTGCACGTCATCGTAACGATGTTTGACCTGAGCCAAAT
Organism: Pilatotrama ljubarskyi; assembly: GCA_022385805.1. Lineage (NCBI taxonomy): Eukaryota > Fungi > Basidiomycota > Agaricomycetes > Polyporales > Polyporaceae > Pilatotrama > Pilatotrama ljubarskyi. The sequence goes on along the minus strand of MU277683.1, from coordinate 62,868 downwards.
CAGCTAGCAACGCAGCCTCTGGAGTCCGATGTACAGTCGGGCTGGGAGATGCATGTCCTGAGGGCAGAGGTGACAGTGCAGCACCATCCGTAGCATCAAGTTGCAAGGGCGGCGGCACGGCAGCCTTCGCTGCTCGAGGAATGTCTTGAGGTTTCGTCGACGTAGAAGGTAATGACGTTGGGCCATGTGACTTCTCCGAGGAATGGGGGAAGGGCACCGGTGACGCAGAGGTGGTAGCGGAGGGAGATGCGGTATTCGAGGGTATCTCAGTAGACGGGAATGAGATTACGGGGGTATCGTCCGGATGTGGATTTGTCGCAATCGGCGCCGGCACATGTGGAGATGCAGGCGTAGGACGAGAAAATGGCGAAGGCTGCGCAGCGACGGGCGAAGGAGCGCCGCTTGCACTCTGACTGTCGGTCGATAAAGTAGTATGTGATGGTGACCGCTGAGCGGTCGGGTCGATCGCAGCAGCGGAGCCCCGAGATCGTTTCACGGCAGATTCTGAGGGCACGTCGAGGGAGGGGACAATGATGATTTCGTCAATGGAGATACCCGCAGAAGGAGCATCCGTAGCAGAGATGTTTTCCTGGGGTGAGGGAACAGGCGGGCTGGCAGGTCGGGAAGAAGATGCGCTTTTCGCCAGCAACGGCTTCTCCGGATTGCCCAGACTCACGCGACGCGGGACGGGTTGCACGACGGTCTTCGCAGTCTGCTGTGATGGCGCATCCTCGGAACGCTCCAGACTGTTCAGTCTTGCGAGCTTGCGTTCTGTCTTCAGTCGCCTGACTGTTTCCTCTTGTAGCTCGTGCGTCAATGAGGACACTGCATCCTGCGCGAGGATTAATCTAGCGATCGAGCCGCTCGAGCTCTCGCCATTCTCTGGCGAGGGCTGGCCATTGAGAGTCTCAAGTAGGGCCTCTGCGTCCAGCACTGCCCTAGCGAAAGCCTCTCGAAGCACCATAGCGTCAAGCTCACTGTCACCGGAGTCGCCAGACGAGCGGTCGAGTGATTCTCGTGTCCTCCTGATCCACCGCCTCAGGCTCTCTGCGAGGTTTTCCTCACGTCCAAGAAAGGCGAGACGCAGCGAGACCTCGCGCCGGCGCCCGTATGCCTCCCGCGCGATGTCCTCGGTGAGCTCATCAAGAGCTGAGCGTATGCGCTCGGACTCTGTGCGTTCGCGGTCGAGGGCGCGTTGGAGATGTGCAATCTCTGCATTGTAGGTGGCAAGAGTAGCGGTATGACGCGCCCTAAGTGCGTCCATCGCTTTCTGGAGGGTGTCGGTAGAAGACTGTGAGAACTTCCTGATGAGGGAAGAAGTTAGCAAACATGTAGAGTCACTATAAAGAGGGAGAATACGGACATGTATCGAGACACCATCTTGACCGCGGTACTATCATCTGCATGATACTTATCGAGTTCGTGCCGAGCCTTCGCCAACTCTGAACGATCGTGTTCTGCCCCGAGACGGGCGACTTCGAGCTCCTTGTACAAGAGCCCATTGTCGCCATGCAGCTTTGCAATCTCTGCCTCGAGTCGTTCGTTCTGCCCATTGAACTCCTCGAGCAGCCGGTGAAGTCCTGACTTGCCTTCCGCCAGGCTGTCGACTAGAGTGGCAGTGGACCCATTACTGGGACTCTGCAAGTCGACCGAAGACTTCGAGGAAGCAGTCGATGTGGAAGGCACTCTGGCTCTACCCTCGAGTTTACGGACCAAGGCGGCGTATTCCTGTACGACCAAATCGGCCATACGTCTCTCCTCCTCCGCGGCCTTCAGCTTGCGCTCGAGCTCGCGCTCGCGTGCAAGGCCCTCCTCTTCGCGCGCCCGGGCATCTGCGGCCAGGGCACGGGCGGCTTCGATCTCGTGCTGCGCATTCGCCAGCTCGCTCCGCACGTCGGCCAGCTCCTTCGTACGCGTGAGCAGAGTTTCTTCAACAGCAGTGAGCTTGTCTGAGAGACGTCGGAGGGCGAGGGTTAGCTCGGGAACCTGGAAAGTGGCTTGGGTGGGACAGGTGTCCGGATGTGCTCTGAGTACCGCGACCTCCTCCTTCAAGCGTGTATTCTCGCGTTCCAGCGCGTGCGCATGTTCAACAGCCTGCGACGCCTCCAGAGAGTGTCGCTGGAGCTTGAGGGATGTGGCATGGGCTTCGTGCTGCCAAGGAAGCCTGCGCGTCAGTCGATGAGCATGGAGCAGCGAGCGGTATGCTTTGTGCAAGACATGCCTGGTATCGTGAGACCGCTGCGCGCAGGCTCGTAAGCTCTAACGCGAGCGGATGATCGTCGCTCACAGCCAGTGTTGACGCTGCAGAGGAGATATCGGCCATGTGCAGGAGCACGTACAAGCGGCGTAAACTGGCAGCAGGCTGAGCCTTGCACCTCACCACGCGTGATCGCAGGCGCGCACGAGGTCTCGGCGGAGATCAAACCAAGGGGCCGCGGACCTCCAACAGGCCAAATCTCGCTGCCACCCCGAGCTGACGGAGTGCGAACTGGTGATCTCCGCTGTGGCATCCGGGCGATGGGCGACGTCTTCTCCAAGTCTTCTTGTCCCCGTCCTCTCTGCCCTCCTCCACGCTGTCGTCTTCCTCGAAAACAGAGCTCAGCCCGTGCCAAAGATCGCCAAGTTGCTCACAGACGAGGTCCCTAACATACCTGCCGTTTCAGCACGCGTCTGCCTGTAATCCAGCGTGACTAAGCTCACCACATACCCGCAAACGACCACCCCCCACCCACCTTGCGCGATTTCGAGACGCTGCCCCGCTCTTCTAGTCGCGTTTCTAGCAGGCCCAGGAGTGTACTATATGCTACCAGTGAGATAGCCGTCATCCTGGATCGAACAGTGCTCAAAATCCTTCGGTGCGTCTATCCCTGCAATATCGAGACGTCAGATTTATTCATCCTGTATGATCATCGTGTGCTGTATGTGTAAGCAGCAATGGCTAGTCCTCATACGCCGTACCATCCCCAACCGGGGCCCTCGTATTACCATCATCCGCCGCCCCCTCCGCCTCCCCCGCACTACGGATACTCGCCGGTCCCGGGCCCTGCCCCCTACTATCCTTACCCGATGCCTCCCATGAACAGCCACGCAGCCATGCACCAACCCGCCTCTCCTAGAATCAACGGGGCTGGTCGTGGCAGATTCAACCCTCATCGAGGAGGGGGCCCGACCTATCATTACCAGCCGATGCCCCAACATCATATGGCTCCTCCTGCAGTACCCGTGCAGTCTCCTCCGCCTGTTTCACCGGCGAGTCCCTTCCACCACCCTCAAAAGTTCGCCCCGCACCCGCATCCTCACCAAGTGCCTTACGGATCTCCGTACCACCATCCTCAGCCTAATGGTCCGTATCCGCCCACGTGGCCCGGGCAAACTCTGTCGCCTCTGCCAAAGCAGATGTCCATGCTACCGCCGATGGTCTCTCCTGAACACGTACCACAGATGCACGTACCACAACACAGCCCACAGCAGCTTCAGATGCATCAACAACCGCCAGTCGTACACCAGCCTCATCACTCCCCTGAGGTATCTCACCGACCCCCTCCAGCACCCGTGCAATCCGCGGACAATGTATCTTCTCATATCGTTCCGCACACGATTGTCCCGTTCGTGCCCAGACACTTACAAGTGCCCCCGCCGGAACCGCTGCAGAGTGAGACACTACTTACCGAACCTCCTCAGCCTGAGCCAGCGCAGGCTGAGTTGGCTCCAGCGGAGGAGCCAACGTCCCAGGTGCAGCGCGAGGAGGAGCAAGCGCAACCGGAATCCCAACCAGTGGAAGACGCAGTGGAAGATGCACCCGAAGATACTAAAGACGCCGAGAAGTCAAGGCCTCCCACTCCTGAGAGCCCTTCCCCGGATCCGACACCATCATCCTCGTTCGTCTCGACCTACGTAGTCTGGTCTCGACGCCCCGGAGATCCTGAAGGCGCACCTGGCGTTATAATATCCACTCGTGCATATCCCCCTGAGGATATTGCGCAGAAGGCACTCGGAATACCGTCCCCACCTGCTTCGCCGAAGCCGCAGCGAGTCACACTTTCGCAACCCTCAGTCTCGGTTCAGGATGGCCCTGCGGAATCGGTCAGAGCTCCTTCGGTATCGACTGCGGAGACGACCCCAGCAGGCTCCATCACTGCGGATACGCCCGTGCCAGGCTCTCCATACTCCTGCGCAACGTCGATCTCAGCTGCTGTCGGGTCCCCCTCTGCAAGCCAGGTGCCCAAGTCTCCCGTCTCACCCCGTGCCGATGCGAAGGTAGAACTCTCGACGTCAAGTGTAGCCTCGCCGGAAGCGTCTGCTGCCGCTGCGGCTGAGCCTCCTGCTCAGCCTGCTACTGAGACTACGGCTGCGCCCGAAACGTCCCCCGCTGCCTCTGCTGTTCCCCCGCCCAAGCCTGCTCCTGGACCGAGGAAGTCATGGGCGTCCCTCTTGCAGTCTGGCGATTCCGCAGCGTCATCCTCGAAGCCGCGTCTCCCAGTTTCGAACGTCGTCGGTTTCTCGATCCCTGCCGCATCCGGGGCCAGCGCTCCTCCCGCTCCGGGCGCCTCTGTTGCCACGGCAAATCGTAACGAACTCCTCAATCTGTTCAACAACGGTCCATCTGGCTCCCCGGCTAATGTCGCTGCTTCGATGAAGATCCGTCCCCGTGGTTTGGTGAACACCGGCAACATGTGCTTCGCGAACGCCGTGCTTCAGATTCTCGTCTACTGCCCGCCCTTCCATCGATTCTTCTCCGAGCTGCGCAAGCACCTCGCCGGTCCTGTTGTTGGTTCTCAGCGTGAAGGCACCAAGGCCACGCCCCTGGTCGACGCAACGATCCAGTTCCTGAGGGAGTTCGTTCCTGACCCACCTGCGGCCGGCGCCGACTCGAAGGCCAAGGGTAAGGAACGGGAGGACGACTTGTTCGACGAGCTCGACAGCTTCATCCCTTCGTATGTTTACGATGCGATGAAGGAGAAGAAGCGATTCGCGAACATGATCGTGAGTCACGTTCATTCATCACTCCTTGTTCGCCCTTTCTGAGTTGTTCTCGTGCTGCAGGGCGGTCACCAGGAGGATGCGGAGGAGTTCCTCGGGTTCTTCTTGGATACTCTGGAGGAGGAGCTTCTCTCCATCTCCCAGTCTCTGTCACCAAAGGAGCCGGCGAAGGCTCCTGAGGAAGCGCCAGCGCAAGACGGCGAGTGGCTAGAGGTGGGCAAGAAGAACAAGACGGTTACGACGAGAACGGTATGTCGACCATGAGTGGGTCGTTTTGACCGGGCACTCATCGCATTCGCTCGTGCAGGCAAAATCGACCGACTCCCCGATTACCCGCATTTTCGGCGGCAAGTTCCGTTCGACCCTCCGTACCCCCCATCAGCGCGACTCGGTCACCATTGAGGACTGGCGATCGCTTCAGCTGGATATCCAGCCCGAGAACGTCAAGTCGCTCCGCGACGCGCTTCAGCACATCTCGCACCCCCAGCCGGTCCAGATAACTATCCCGACGCGACCGGGTGCGATACTGGACGCTACGCAGCAGGTGCTCATCGAGGCACTCCCGCCGGTGCTCATTCTGCACATGAAGCGCTTCTTGTACGACACGAAAGTGGGCGATGTCGTCAAGGTCGGCAAGCAGGTGTCATTCACGCCCGAGCTGGAGATCAGTCCCGGTACGCGCATTTCGTACGACGGTGGAACGACCGAACTCATTCCCCCTGTAGATCTCATCGCCGCTCCGAAGCGGACAGCTCAGCCTGTTAGATACCAGCTATTCGGAGGTATGTGTGCCTACTACCCTGCCGTCTTCCCGCAATTGGACTGACTGTCACCGCTAGTCCTATACCACCATGGGCCCTCCGCATCGGGGGGACATTATACCCTCGATGTCCTCCACCCAAACCGCGAGCTGTCGGACCGACCACGACCGGCATGGATCCGTATCGACGACGAGCTCGTCTCGGACGTCCGCCCGGACGACGTCTTCGGCGGGCTCGACCGCGACGATCGACACGCGTATTTGCTGTTCTACAGGAGGATGAGCGCATGGGCGCCGTCAAGGACAAATTAGATAGTGTCGTCAGCTGGTTTTTGGTCGTTTGTTTCTTGTTGTCGTCGCCGTCGTTCATAGTATTGCTACAGCTGCTTTTATGTTACTGTGCCAGTACTAGTACTCATTTGTCGTGATGCAATTCCGGAGCTCTCCACAGCCTTCGTCCGAGCATGCTGCAAGCGTGCCAAGATGTGTTCCGGCATCTCTCACACGCTTTCGTTCGCGGGATACTCAGCATCCCGGTACACTATGAGGGCGTCGTATTGTGTCGGGTAGAATTATAGATATATCCTTTTCCGCGGAAAGGGAGTGGGGAATACATATTTCACATGGTCCATTGCGAGCGAGAGACAGCTAGAGATAGCGGATCCAGTACTGCGAGGGTTATACGATAATTACTCATTATATATGTTCCAGGTCTGCAGCAACAGGGATTAGCCGTGTCGTGGAAAGAACCAAAGAGCTGATACTCACTGAACGCCACTTGAGTCCCCAGTGCTCGTTGATGGGGCCATCGATACCCCATGCGACACCGCGGAACCACCAGAAGGTGCCGACGATGACGAAGACGGAGATGCCAAAGACGATTCGTTTTGTGCGGTCGGAGAGGCGGCGGGAGCTGAAGATGAAGTGGTCCATGAGGTGCCCCAACATCAGGACGGCGAAGTAGAGAGTAGGCAGCTGTGAAGAGACACGCGTGAGACGGACTCAGGATGGTTGGGAGAGGGAGAGCGCCTACGTAGTGGTGAATATAGGTGACTCGGCCCATGATCATGAACGGCACTATGGAAAGATGAGCGAACATGAAGACGAACATCGCGCAGGTACGTACCAAAGTGGAACAGCCAGCCAAGCATGGCCACTTTGCCCACGTATAAGAAATGCTCCCATTCCCCTAAATATCGAGGTTAGCGTAAGTCTCGGTGTGCGGCCAGAAGCATCATACGCACTCGGCTCCATGTCGACGTACTTGCGTTGCTGACGCATGAGGTAGACCAGCGCAGCGACGCAACCCACAATCAGACTGATCGTGCTGCCCCACCAGATGACGGGTGTGCCGATGAGATAGTACTTGGTCTGGTTGTCGCCCCACCCGCACATACGGAGGCCAACACGCAGCAATGGCCAGTCTAACGGCTTGGACGCGAGGATATCCTCCTTATCCGGGTCAGGAATGAGTGCATTGTTGGAGGTGGCCATCGCGACGTTGAGGTGCCAGAAGTCGCGCAGGAACGGCGACTTGTAGTACCGCACGTCACCGGGGGGCACTAGTTAAGGATCGTATCAGTTTCCGGGCGCATATACCTAGCGCAAAGGAGACTCACAGCGGTCATTCCAGTGGCTCTCGACGTTCCAGTAGGTGTGCACGTCCTTCGGGTTGTTCTCTTTGTCACAGCTGACCTCGATCTGCTTGAATCCCCACTGAGGGAGAATCGCGTTTGCCGCCCGAAGGTAGCACCCGGACGCCTGGTGGCGGAACCGCAGGCGCGTGGTGAGCGAGTGAATGCGATCGTACTTGTCCTTGCCACCACGATGGATATCGTCGACCACCTCCACAACCCAGTAGTCCTGGTAGTCGCCGATAGTCGCATTGCCGTAACATGATACCTCATTGTTGAGCTTCGTGACGGGCGCCGGGATGGGGTGAGAGTGCAAGTTGCGGGTTGTTGGCGCGTGCTGCAGACGGATCACATCACCGTCTTTGAGGAAGCGGATGGGGCCTTCCGGGTCATATGGAGATTCGTCCCAACGCGGCAGGAGGACCCAGTCATTGTTCTCATCCTTGTAATGGTAACAAGTGACTTGCTGCTGCTCGGAGCCAACGGGGTACGTCTGAACGTGAGAGTGGAGAAGACCTCCGCCCCAGCCCATGTTCTTGAGAGTGACCTTCGAGCCGATGGCGACGTCTGGCAGAATATCAATATTAGTCATTTGCACGCCGGGCGTGGATTCATGGAAACACACCCAGCGGATTTTGGTGGAAAGTGTTGCCCACGAGGTTGGCCTGGAAGAGTGAACTCATCTGGGCGTCACCGGGGCCGGAGTGGTTCAGCACGAGGAAGTGCAGTTTGAAGGATGCCATGTAGATCATGATCGGTAGGATTATTAAGCAAGCGACGCGAGCGGCCCAATGCCGCAGTTGATCGCGCTGGAGTGCGGTCAGCTCAGTTAGCATCTGTAGTCCTACAGGGGGCGCATTGCTACTTACAACGGACATCTTCAAGTCGCCGAACTTCTCCCAGAGGTCCTCGATGGTGTAGGCGCCGACAAGGGATGTCACGAATAAGCCTACCCATTTAACACTACCACAGCGTTAGTGGGCCACAGCCATTGGGTTGTAGTACACTCACCTGCAGACGCAACCAATGGACCATCCTGTCAGTGCTAGCCACACCCACCAGTCGGGGGTGAACGGTCTGGAGTATCCTTCAGCGGGCTGGCTAGTACTCAATAGACGTTATACGCACCGGTATTGTTGATTATGGAACTTGGCCATACAGAAGACGGTAGTGAACGTGAAGAACAGCAGCATAGAGTCCAAAAGAATGAATCGGGAAATACACAACCACGCGACGTCTAGGGCAGCCTGAGACAACGCTCGATCGTTCGAGGGAAACATATATGAGACTCACCACACAGGACCATCAGCGCAACCAAATGACACGCCATCCAGCTCATCCCCAGCTCGACCGCAGTATACCATCCCAACGGAACCATCGCGACACCGAATATTGCGAGCATTACACGCATGGCGACGTAAGGCACGGTCTCCGGATATGTCGAACCGCTCGCGAAGTCGAACGAGCCGTCGTAGCCTGCCAGCAGGCCGACGAGGCCGACGAGCATCTTCCCCAGCGGCGGGTGCACGTCGAAGTAGAACTCGCGCTTGAGGTAGTACGAGCCGAACTTGCCAAAGTGCGCCTCGTCCCACACGACGACGTTCGACTTGCCGATCTTGTGGAAGTGGGTCCAGCATGAGAGTAGCGTGTAAATGATTGGCGGAATGTGCTCGAGGTTTTGGAGGAAGAACTCGCGCTGCGGGGCGCATGTATGCGCGGTTAATGACGTGCCTGGGCATGTGTGCGGATAGCTGGACTTACCAGGGTCGTAGGGGGTGGCGGGGGAGGTCTGCGAGGGCGGCCGCTGCTGATGGGCCCCTTCGAAGCCTTCATTTTGGAGTAGACATCTTTGCCTTCATCGTCAAACGCGTCGTAGTCGAGGCCCTTCTGAGCCACCTGGCTGGCAAAGCCGCCGCCATTGCCGCCAGGTCCGCGGGGGACCCGTCTGCGAGCCTTCTCCTCGGACATGTAGTGCAGGGGCAGCTCCTCGTCACGGACGTTGTGCGCTGCGGAGGACTGAGACCAGTAGGCGTTCTGTGCGGCGGGGTGGGGGATCTCCTCGAAGTCGGACGACGAGCGGGGGTCGTCGTCGAGGGGTGGTCCGAGGTCAAGAGCAACTTGGGATGGTTTCATCAGCCAAGCTGGCTTCGTGCGGCTGGAGGCCGAATATGCGCGACGGCTGGTGAGGCAATAGCGGGGAGACGATCTGGGCGTCTATTGCCACCTCTGCATCATATGCGTGCACTGCGCCGTACTGCCACCGCAGCAGTCTGCATCCTGACGTGGCCAGCTCACAGCAGCGCATCATCCGGAAAAACTACAGCGAAATAGGACTACTTTTGAGAGATCTACTACATAGTTACAAGCGATGCGAAAGACATAGAAGCCGGACGAACAGAGCAAGACAGAGAGAAACGACCAGGAAACACATGCAGCTCACTTGTGTCGTTGGTAAACAGCTAAAAGTCCCGCGTCAGAAGAGTCTCAGGGGAAGACAGGAAGCGTCCGCACCTGTCACCATAGCGTGGTCACGCTCGTAGGGCTCCAGAGTAACCTGCTCGATGGGCTTGAACTTGTGCGCCCGCAGCACGTCAACCTCTTGCGCGAAGACGGCTTCCGGGGGAGCTGTAGAGTCGATACAGCTGGCCTTGATGGAAATGACGGCGTGACCGCCGTCCTTCAGGAAATACTCGGCATTGTGGGTGACAATACGTGCTTGGTCGGGCTGAGCGACATCAGCAAAGATGACATCCACCGTGGAGAGCAGCATGCGATATCTCTGCGGGGCACGAGCGTCCTCGACGATAGCTGAATGGCGCGTCATGTTAATGAAAATTACCGGAATATATAAAGTAAGGGGCCACTGACGGATGACGTTCGTCCGCTTCTTCGCCATGCCAATAAGGTCGCGCCCTGACCTCAGGGAGAACTCGACGGCGTATACAACACCTTCCTGAAAGGCGATGAGTATTCCAGATTTACACGACATAGTTTGTTACTCACGGGACCAACGATATCCGCAACGTGACTGACACTGGTACCGCTAGCGGCACCGAGGTAGAGCACCTTCTTGCCAGGTGCGATGAAAATCTGGTCGAGACCGCCGAGAATACCGGCAGCGAGCTTCGAACGGAAGGGGTTCCACACACGGTACTCGACCTTCGTGCCCTCCACACCGCCGTCGATGGATATCCGCTTCTCGCCGTAGACGGCCTCTCCGGGGACAAGGTTCTTCGTGACGAGGAGGGACTCCTTGCCCTCAGCGATGAAGACACCCGGGTGCCTGTGCGGCTTGAGGATTACGTTCGAGCCGCCCTTGGCACCACCCCTTCCACCACCACGTCCGCCCCTGCCGCGGGGAGCACCGCGTCCGCCGCCGCCGCGCCCGCCAGCACCGCGCTTCGCAACACCTCCGCCGCGAGGACCACCTGAAAACGTCAGTAAGATGCGCGATCGCGTCTCTCAACAGAGCCCTCACCTCGCCCTCCACCACGACCAGGAGGACCGCCGCGTCCCCTAGGAGCAGCACCCCTCGCACCACCACGACCGCCTCCTCCCCGTCCACCGAAACCGCCGCGTCCTCCAGAGGCACCTTCAAGTCGAGATGGCACAGACGCAATCAAGGGTGAGAGGCAGGATACCAACAGCGACGCAGTGCACGCTCACCGAAAGCCATGTTGTTGTCTTGAGCTAAAGAGGGAAGGACCGACGACGGTGATGGGACTGCGTGCAAGAACTTGCAGCACGAAACGACTCCTGCGCAGAAAATTTGAGAAGCGCCCGTTCTGCCGGAATAGGGCAAGGAGGAGTCTTCCACGTGCTACGAGCATTGATGGCATACCCTATTTGGACGCAACGCCCAAGGAGAATCGGCCCGGGCCGAGGCTCACGGCGAAACAACATGAGACCTGCGAGCGCTCTGCGGCAGCCTGGCGCCGTCGGGGGAACCGTACTGTATGTAACACGGGCTCTCTGAGCCTTTTGGCTTACAAAGCTTTTGGGCACATCATGTTTCCTCTGCAATGCACGAGTTCGCATCAACATAGGCTCACTAATGGAGTCCACAGCCTTGGAGAGCTGCGCCGTTTGCGCGAGATGTGCGCCAAGAAAGCGGCCGCGGCTCTCCGGAGTGAGCGGAAAAAGCGCCCTGCATATTCGATCATACTGTACCAAGGATCACACGGCAGTTGGTTTCTCAGCAAGCCGAGCGGAGCGAGTCAGGAGGGTACGCCCCGGCTACTAATATCCCGTCCTATAAACAGTCACGCCACGCAGACATATACTGTGTTTCTCCTCCGTTCGTCACCTCTGCGCTCGGCACAGCAGCAACGAAGTCTAGCCAGCGCCCCGCTGAAGATTCTTTGCTGCTCGAAGCACAGTTAACGTTCATCGTTGACTATCCGAGGAAGCTGTCTTGGGTCGACGGACATGTCCGCGGTACAACAGGACACCATCAACCGCTCGGAGTCTTCGTCCACCATCAACGCGGTTGCATCGCGTCGTGAATCTCGTGGCGAGGATGAGAACAAGTGCGAAGTGGACCAAGAAAAGCAAGCGGTGCGTTCAGAGGTCCATAATGCAGACCCACCCCAGCCGCATCACAGTGAACACCCAGACGGTGGGCTGCGCGCCTGGCTTGTTGTAACGGGCGTAAGTCCTCTCTTAATTGGTTCACACTGATGTTGCTGACAAGCTTCTGTATAGTGCGCTGCAGGCGCTTGTGCAACCTTTGGGCTAGTGAACGCGTGGGGAGTAAGCACTGCCTGCGTACACGTCCGTGTCAAGTACAAAATCCTGACAGGTCGACTAGGTCTTCCAAGCATATTACGAGGAGCAAATCTTGGTGGGAACGTCGCCATCAACCATGTACGTCCGGAGTGCTTCCGTTGATCGTCCTGATCGTACTGACGAACATGTCTAGCGCATGGATTGGTTCAATACAGGTAGGCTGCGTCAAGACTACTCTGCGGCTTGACGTACTTGGACTGATTCATGACACAGTATGCGCTGATATTCCTTCCGGGCTTGGTCGTGGGGCGGATCTTCGACATGGGATGGACGAAGACGCCTCTGGCCTTGGCGAGCGCTGTCATTGTGGCTGTAACATTCCTCACAGCGGAATGCACAAAATACTGGCACTTCTTGCTGTGTCAGGGCATCGCGCTCGGAGTACGTAGCCCCGCTTTGGTCATCTACAGAGTTCCTGAGGGGTCCTTCTAGCTGGCGTGCGGAGTCATCTTCGGCGTGATCATGGGGTGCCCCGCACACTGGTTCAAGCGTAGGCTGGGGCTCGCACTGGGTATCATGGCCCTTGGATCCAGTCTTGGTGGGACCTGCTTCCCGATCGCGGTTCGAAATCTGGTGGAACGAGTAGGGTGAGCCCTTTCCTCCTCCCCCGGCGTATGTCCGGTTGTACCGAACTCCGTGCGAAACAGCTTCAAGTGGACTATGCGTATCCTGGGCTTCATCGAAGCAGCGTTTCTCCTTTTCCAGCTCGCTGTACGTTCATCATACCCCTCATCGATCCTCTTTCTTATTAAGGGCTGATATTCTTACGCAGACGGTAGAGCGGCGCCTGCCGCCGAAGAGGCATACTGGCCCCTTCTTTGACCTCACGGCTTTCAAGTCTCCGCAGTTTTCCCTGTATTGTTGCTCAAGCTTCCTGGCATTCCTAGGCATCTATACGGTAAGTATGACGACGATATTTGGCGGTGCGGACGCTAACAACTTAGTATAGGTCCTGACATATATCGACGTGAGCGCGGCGTCTAAAGGGATCGATCCAAACTTCTCCTTCTACCTCTTGGCTATTGCGAACGCTTGCTCAGCGGTCGGCCGTCTCTCTGGCGGACTACTGGCAGACCGCATAGGTTCCGACGCTTCTCCATATCGAGCTTCAGCGGCAGTCAACTGACACGACCACCGACAGGTCCCTTGACGATCATGACGCCCGCGACGTTTATCGCCGGTATTCTAACGTACGCTTGGCCATTCGCAAGCAGCGTTGGCTCTAACATCGCTATCGCGATCATCTACGGGTACGCTTTTCGTTTCTGTCTACAGACTGTAACTAATCGTCTTGTAACAGTTGCTCTAGTGGCGTATACGTCTCCTTACTCGCTGCCCCTGTAGTACGCATGGGCAAAACACAAGATGTCGGCGTGCGAGTGGGCATGAGCATGACTGTGGTGGCCGTCGGCGCTGTGGCCGGTCCTCCGATATCGGGCGCCATCAACGCTGCTACTGGGGCATATACGCTGACTGGTGTCTATGCAGGTGAGTGTGTTGTGCTGCCATAACGGACTTCCCTGATGGATGGCGTGGTGCAGGCACAACTGTCATGGTGGCTTGCTGCTTCTTGGTCGCAACGCGCATCGCTATCCTTGGCGGATTGCGTGGCAAATGCTGAGCTCGGACATGTCTGGTAGCACATCCTTCTGTTGCTCTCCCCTCGAATAACGATAGCTCGGATTCCTGACGATCTCAACGCTTCCATATGCTTTGATAGACGTACAATAGCATACTCGCAACGAATACAACTCGTACATCACCATAGGGCCCCCGTCATCGGGACCTTGATACATAGCAAAGTCCGAATGAGTTGGTACAAGCCCGAACTCGAGCGTTAAATACTGCTGCCGCAACCTGAGCCTATCGCTCGCTGGACTCGGACGCATACTGCCCCTGGTTGCATTCGCGGAGGACACTCTCGAGTAATACGCAAACCCTCCGAGCCTTCTCGCGTGCGTTCTCGGACGGTAAACCCCTCACCATTGCGTCTATAAGTTCAAGTCAGGATCAAGTAAGCTCCACAGACAGGTCGGCGACGTACCGTCTCTAGCAAGCTGCGTCCAATCCTCGGGAACCATCCTGGAGCAGCACTCGCAGTGCTCAAAGCGGAATTCGATCTTGACCCACGAAGACAGTTCCGAAGCCCAGCGATAGAGCCTCTCCTTGTCAGCGTCGTTTGCCTCCAACTTCGGCGGCAGACGAATCTTGACGTCGGGCGCAATGACACGTCTCGAGATTTCCTTGGTCTTCTTTGCGCATCTGCGGAACGCCGCGACGACGGGTAGCGTGATATCATGCAAGCACAGTGTCAAGTCCTTAATCCCGACGCCGCGGAATTGGATTGCACAGGCCACGTCTAGGAACGATACGACCGTGCACGCGCCTCCTACGGTGAGAGTGTGGACCGGTCGGAAAGTGTGGCTCACCCATGGCCAGGGCACGGCTGGCCCGCAGAGTACGGCAGCTTCGAGGTACGGCGCGACGTGAATCTCGAGGTTCACGATCCTAGACGTATCCACCAGATCCCGGAAGTCGGCCAGGGCGGTCAGCATCATCCGCCCATGATCTTGGGTTGTGTATCTCGAGACGTCGACTGTGGCCACGTAAGGCGTTCCGTTCTTGTCGACGTAGCCGCCGAAGGTGAATTCGCGGTCCACCGCGCGGAAATAGGCAGAGGTAGGTCCCGGATGGAGGCGCTCACCATCCTCGTCGAGAGGCGGCCCGGGCAACGCACATTTGAGCACCCCATTGCCTCTTCGGTCTTGGTACCACTCCTCCCAACGCTCGGCGTTGAACACGGACGTAACATGGACCGTAGTGCCCTGGGATAGCGAAAATCGGGGGAGGATGCGGGCCGGTGCGATGTCAACCTCGCGAAGGTGAACTTCACGCGCCAAGGGGAATCGGAGTACACGGTCAGATTGCAGATCGGTAGATGCAAAAACCTCGGACAAGGTAAGCCGCCGAAGGTTCGTACACCCTAGGAGGGTCCGGAAGACGTGGTCTACGCATACTGGGAGTCGCGGAGCATATACGTGGAACTTCGAGAGGTCCGACATGTCCAGTGCTGTGAGCCCAGCCAGGGCACCTTGTGTGACCTCGCAAACCACGCCCTTGATAGACAGAAGGCGCAGAGATGACATCTGAGGGAGTTTCAGGACCTGGAGGTTCGCACGCGGATCGAGTTCGCCAGCAGTATCAGCCATCAAGCGGAGGGTCGTCAGGCCGGAGCCGAACTTCTCCAAGAACGTATTCACTTCGCCCGTCGCGTCGAGGTCGAATTCCAACTTAAGTGACTTCAGCCGCTTTGCATGCGGCCCGAGCAGATGCGACGCCAGCTCCAGATCACCTTCCCCTACTATGTCGCCAATCGTGATGTCGAGTTCCACCTGTATGGATCTGCGTAGGGCTTCGTAAACCAAAGCTGGGCGGGTCCTGTGCATGATGCGGAATTTCGACCAGAGAATGGGCGAGTCGAGTGCGATCTGACGCCATTGAACACATGTTGCGGTGGCCTTGATCCAATCAAAGCCTCCAGCATCGTCCCGGAGGTACAGAAAGACCTTCGTCAGGAGCTCGGAAAGCAAACGGGCGAAGGGCCCCGATTCGGCGGCAGAAGTCTCCATGGCTCTAGGTGCTGGGAAGGATTGGTCAGGAAGAGTGTTGTTGCTGCACAACACGTTGATTCTCACCAAATACGAGAGGGGAGGTCGTGTATGTGTAGTGCGGCAGAAACCCAACCATGAGTGCAGAGGTAGCTCTCCGGTGTTTGGTGGCGGTTGGAGATTAGCCTGCGTGAGCTGTTCACCTGGCTAAATGGCTCGAGGGTGGCTAAACCTGAGCGCTTGCAGTCCGCGTGCCCGGGCACACCCTCTTGAGCGCTCGTTCGCCATCTCCGCCCTCTAGATCACCGCCAGGTTATGAACGGACCGCTTCACCAGGGGCAACGCGATGGTAACGGTTTGGTTAAAGGTGCTCGAGAGACCTGAGGTCATAAATGCGAAGTCGCAGCTCCCTAGACGAGGCATGCAGTTGAGGGACAAGCACTGGTGTACATCCAAGCCGGGAGGCGACAGTGCACTTCTCTCGCGATATCATGCTGTGGAGGGGCTGAAAGGTGAGCTCCAGTGATGGGGACACCTGGGTACTTACCTACAGGGTCCAGTCCACGGCCAGCCGACGATCCTCAGCCTGAGCTAGATTTGCGTAGAGAAAACGAAGGTGATCAAACATGAACGGTCAGTCATTTGACTTCAAGATAGACATAAAAAGCTACTAGACCATCCACCAATTTAAGCGCTTCAAGGCATAGGCGTTCAGGATGTCATGACATCGCTGTACGTGCATTGTAAGATATCTGTAGACGCCGGGGTCTTTGTACTGGAGCTCCTTCACGCACAGATATCGCTCAGAGAGGCCAGACCCATATTGGACCGCGGATATCCTGGGGCAAGATTCATGTGGTATTCTTGCCATGCAATTGCGTTGTACTCGGTCTAGACTGCAGAGCCAGACTAAGCCGATGCCTGGCATTTAGACGTCGCGGTCGGCGCACTGAATCCGACTCACCTCCTTCTCTGACGCTACATTACGGCCAAGAAGATTCAAACCGGTAACATAGCCGCATCTGCGTGATAGAACGAGACCTATATATCTGTTTGACCTGTCCAGACGTCTCGCGCCCCCTGCCAGCGATGACACGAGTCACGACAGCCTTGTGCGGACAACAGGACGAAACAGTGGCAAATAAGTCGTATAAGCGCTGGGTGTCAGCCTGATTTCGAAGTTCCGAGTCACTGGCACGTCTGAGAGTACAGAGACAACACGAATACAGTGCCGCTCCGTGAGTCGAGCTTTGATTGCACGTAGCCGCCAATACACTGGCACCAATAGATAGAGATGTTCTTTCATGGTACATGTCATGCGTCGAGGAGTTCAAGTTGACACATCGATAAACCGTGTTATTACAATTCCTCCCGGCTTTCGTTTGGATATGTTTGGTCCTCGAGCAGGGTGGTCCATGCCTCTGTCCCCACGTGGCCTGCGACGTCTCTCTAAGACTCTCTTATAACGGGAGTGCGAGCGCATGAACCAGGCCTGAAGCCTTTTCTGTTCTCAGATTTCACGAGGGCTGGGAGCGGAGCGACGGCCGCACCTTGTACTTACTCAAGTAAGTAGACCATTTCGATAGTCGCACGCTTCGCATGTTCATTGCCCGTATGGGGTTTACTGATACATATTCTCAAAGTCGTAGGAAAAAGCGGGTGGGGGGTGGGAGGCCATTGAGACATCAATTCAAGGAGCTGTCCATCAATCAAGGCCATCGACGGACAACGTGCTGTGCGCGGGCGTATTGTCGACTTCTTCGCCCTGGGCTAAAAACCCCCGTCAGAAGAGCCTTGCGCAGCCTCAGGCGGTCACGTACCTCTCAGCGACCGCCGCGGCGGCACTCGCTTTGGGAGCTGCTGACAAAAATCGCAATCGAGATAGCATACCTCCAGTCGTATGAACCTGACCAATCTTATCCTGAGCTTCTCGATCGTAGCGCGAGTCGCCCTGCACTGAGCCAAGCGCTGGGGTAGACGGAAGGTCACGACTCCAGGAATGACGGCCTCTCCACGCCGCAGCTTGAGCTTTTTACACTCTACCAGGGCCTTCACCGTCGAGTCCGCGACCTCGGGAATGCAGAGTGTCATCTCCTGGAGGTTAGGAAGGCCTGCGCGGCAGCCTACCAGCTCCTCGAGTGCTTCCTTGACCGTGCGTGTCCCGCCAAACGTGAACTTTCGGATGTCGCGGAAGGCGCCGATAATCCTGGGCCACGGCTCGTACGTGGGAAAGTATGGCGCGAAGTGACACTCGTATTCGACGACCGAATCGCGCTGCAAAAGGCTTGACAGATCGACGATCATGTTGGGGAACATGTCGATCGAGCCTTGTCTGGGTAGGTCTTTGAGGTTGGCCGTCGCCGTCCATAATGGTTCCTCTGTGTTCTCGGCCCGTCCGGTGAGGTAAAAGCTCTTCCCAGCTTGCACACACAGCCTGCGGGTCCTGAGAAGAATAGGAAGAGCCGCGTCTCTGTCCGCGCGACGGTACGGGAAGAGCACGTCGGTGAAGGCGGCCCAACGGTCATCGACGTAAGTCCACAAGAGGCTGAGGTCGAAGGAGGTCGTGTCGGGGAGGCGGAACCTCGCCAGCGAGGATGAGTAACCAGGCGCGGTACCCCTCATCTTGAGGGTCCGGAGTCGAGGGAATGGAAGAAGAGATCGCGGGAGGTGCTGCGTGCCGACCCAGATTGTACCCCAATATTCTACGGATCGGATTGTCAGGTGTTGGAGGGTAGGTCCGCAGGCCTCGAGGATGTCGATCACCCAGTCTATGAGTGGGGAAAACCTCTCGCCCTGGATGCGGCTGAGTTCCAGGCCCACCAACCCGGAGAAGACAGACTGAGGCGCGTCGATTCTCAGGCTGGTGATGTGCAGGTTACGTAGAGCGGGGATTGCGGTGGGATCAATGAACAGCTGCGCAACGCCGCCTTCAGCGTCGTCCTCGGTTCCTGCGGGGTAGACAGCTCGAACGGCGAGCGTAACCAGCCGCGGCAACGATATGTTGAGGGTGTCCTGGACGGCTTGAGTTTGATCGTGGAGGAATGTCAATGAGAGCGAGCGAAGCTGGTGGAGATGATCCAGGAAAGGGGCTATGGCCATTGGGATGTCGGATGTCGTGGTATCCACCGTAAGTTCCAGATCCAGCCCGTCCGCCCGACGCAGAAGAATGGCCACGAAATCGAGGTCGCGGAGGTGGGAGAACGACAAGTTGGTCCATAAGAGGTGAGTTTGCAGGGCGACCGCGCGCCAGTACCCACAGACCCAGGCGAGGCGGACCCAATGCGACTGCGAAGTCGCGGTATTTCGAATGACAATGAAGATGTAGGCTAGGATCTCGAAAGGCAAGGTGGAGATGGATACCGGATGGGGATGCGGACGTCTGCTAGTGCCGGTCTTCCTTAGCTTATGCGCCATCTTGCGCTGCGTCTGCGCACGCCGAGACATGGACCGTCGAGGGGTTAGGGGTATTGCGCGGGGACAAAGTCTGCCTACAGATGTTCAGCTACACATATGTTGTGCTGACAGTGACTACTCGCCTTGCAAGTCGGGATTGAGTGGGGGAATTGATGAGGAGGGGATCCAAGGAAGCCCTGGAGTGCGGTCGCTCTCATCTGTGCGCATTTTATCGTTGATCGCATACGGTCTCGGGGTCTTGCCGCGCGGTCTACGGGTCTCTCCCCATCCTAGAGCGTCAGTCCATTGTCCCGCGCTTGAAGGGGTATGATCTCGTCCGCCAATCACGAGCAGCGGAGTTGGGTGCCACCAGTTATTTGCATTGTCCTCCGAATTCGACCTCGTTGAGACCGCCGCCACGTGTACGCCGCAGTTGTGCCGCGAGCACGAGGGTGGGTGGCTCAGGAACTGCCTCCTGTAAGTGATGTCCCACTGGAAGACCTGGTCCTTGTAGTCGACCATTATGTCGCGACCGTGGCGCTGGCTGATCGATGTCGTATCCTGATAACGTCTGGCCAGCGGTAGTGCTCAGTAACACCACTGCATGCCGCGGTGCCACTCGACGAGGACGGCGCTCACGATGCCACCCGGGATAACAGGCCTGAGGTCGTCGAACATGTCAGTAGGATATTTTGCAGGAGACACAGGGAGCGAACCTCCCGTTCATGGGGTGCAAAGCCTCGCCTACGGTGTAATAGGATCTGCCGCGCGCCCATCCTAATTAGGAGAACCCATGGACCAGGAGCAGAGACATCGTTCTCTCTCGCAGGAAATCGAAGGTGCGGCATACAGTGGCCTGCTCTGAAAAAATAAGATAGACAGGATATGCAAAAGGTGGTAAGGGAGGACCGCTTGCTTAGATCGACGTCCGAAGCTACCAAGTGATGCTCAGCGTGCTATGTCCCAATGGGTCGGGGCGTGCGGCACGGTGACTCACTAGATGCACCGTCGGTTCACGGGCATGCAAAAGAATCCCCAACGTCCGACAAGGGACTACCTCGCAGTGCCACTGGGGATCGTCTTGTCGCTTCTCACGAGTAGACTACGGTGCTGGCATTGCTTGATCCAGGCAGACGGCCTGAACGTTAATAACATCGATGAGTTGTGCGGCTTGAGGTAATGCAAGATGTCTGCATGATCTTGCTTTCTGTTAAGCCTCTCTGCGTTGCCCGCAGGTGTACGACCACGTCATGGAAGGGCTGGGGCACTCCGTCCTGAACCGATGCCACACAACATGATAAATGGCCTCGGAACATGTGCCGTGCAGCAGTATAGTCTCAGAGAGCTCGTTCCATCATCCTCCAGGCGAACCGTGGCCGCAGCAGATAGACGAAAAGGCAACAAAGTTCTTGAAGATTCAATGACAAGCCTAGACAGGCGCCGTGGCGGGAGGTGAGGATGTGTACCATTTCGGGGCGCGTTGGAGACGTTGGACAACACGTGCAAACAGAGCAGGACGCGTATGCGGGGAGGTACACGCGTCGAAGTCCTTCAGCCACCTACTCCGCCTCTTGCCTCTCCCCCTCCGTAACTCCTACTTTGCCGCCATGGTCGCAACAACAACAGAACAAGTGAGCACGAGCATAGCGTTTGGCGAACTTTGCTGACCTCTCTCAGCTCTCAGCGCTCTCAAATACCACCGTCGGTACGCTCGTACGCCGCACACAGCGTGCAAGGGTGATGCTCATCCGCTTTCGCGCCTCCAGTCGTCCATCCTCTCGTACTCCTGTCGGTAGCGGATCACCATGCCCGCTCTGTACCCCGAGGCTCCAGCAAGCGCGTCGTCGGCATCCTGCTAGGACAGGACAACGGCACCACCATCAACGTCGCGAACTCGTTCGGCATTCCCTTCGAGGAGGACGAGAAAGACACGAAGACGTGGTTCCTCGACCACAACTACATCGACGGCATGTGGGAGATGTTCAAGAAGGTTAACGGTCCGTAAGTTTCCGACCTCCTCCATCGCGCCGCTGGGCTCACGCTCGTCGCCCTAATCCATAGCACGGGAACGGATGATTGGTTGGTACCACACTGGTCCTAAGTTGCGTGCGTCCGACCAGGAGATCAACGACCTCCTCAAGAGATATATTGCGCGCCCCGTCATGGTCATCGTGGACGTACGACCACAGACGGTTGGCATCCCGACGGACGCCTACTTTGCTGTGGAAGAGATCAAGGATGTACGTCTACAGAGTTTTGCCATAACATGCCCTTCGAGTCATGTGGCTCATCATTCTGCTACAGGATGGCACGGAAACGCGAAAGACGTTCCTCCACGTCCCTTCAGCGATCGAGGCAGAAGAGGCGGAGGAGATTGGTGTCGAGCACCTCCTGCGCGACATCAAGGACTCAACGACTACCACTCTCGCGACACGCGTCGCTGAGCAGCTCGCCTCTCTACGAGGACTGCAGTCCCGTCTCGGCGACATCCAATCATACCTCGTCGACGTCGCATCAGGGAAGATGCCTCTCAACCACCAAATCTCGTACCACCTCCAAGACGCCCTCAACCTCCTACCCGACCTGAACGACCAGGAGCTCACGCAGAGCTTCGCAACAACGACTAACGACGAAATGCTCGTGGTCTACCTCAGTAGCTTGCTGCGGGCAGTGATTGCATTGCACGCGCTCGTAGACAACAAGGCATCCATCGGAAGGGCAGAGCTCGAAGAGAGCAAGAGCGAGAAGGAGAAGGAGAAGGGCAAGGGTGCCAAGGGTGACGAAAAGGAGAAGGGTGAGAAGGACTCGAGTAGTAAGACCAGCAGCGAGGACAAGGGCTTGTAGATACGATGATGGACTACTTTGACTGGTCAGCCCTTTTCTCCAGTCGTCTTTCGCGAGACTCAGCCCGTGCGATGACTGATTGATGACGCATTGATGCGCCTCGTCCATTCACGTGAGCGACGGAGGTCCGCTATGGAGGCCTCCTAAGACAGACGAAGCGAAGACTCCTAGAAGCCTTTGGAGCATGCAACTGCACTTCAAGTTGGTTGAGGAAGCAGGAATATAACAGGAGATTACTATTGTTGTAACTAACGACGTCCGACACGGCGGTCGACGCGATGCGTAGTGTCCTCTCCATTCCACGAGCGACCGGCGGGCGATGACGGGGCTCGCTCCCTCTAGTGAAACTCGAGCGACAGGACACGCATTCACTTGTGCGTGACAAAACCGGGGCCCTTGTAGCCTTCCGAAGAGACACCTGGCGGAGAGGAGGAAGGCCGAGGTCGGAGAGGGCACGACTGTGCAGCGAGCCAGAGCGCGTACCTGAGATAGGGTTGATCTTGAGCTCGAGGGCACGCTCGTTTTCTGCCTCCTCCCACTCCTTGCTGAGAGTCCTCGGGGGCGCAGGAGCTGCGACAAGATGTTCACTCTACATGCTATGACGTATCTCACGCTCGTAGACGCACCAGTAGAGCGGATAGCGAAGTACAATGCGCCGGCAGAGGCAACGAGGGCGGTGACGCCGAGAACGATCTTCACGCCAGCGTTGGGTGGGTCAACGGGAGCACGAGGACCGTGGGGGCCGAACGCGACGTAGTACGCTATCGCAGGTGCGGCCGGGCGAGTCAGCAAAAATCGCTCGCCGGCTCGACGGGCGGGCACGGGGACACGTACCGGCCTTCTTTTCGTCGACGGAGAGGGTCTTCCAGTCGCGCTTCTGGATCTCCTCGAGCTGCTGGTGGATGACGGCCTGCTCGTCCGCGGAGAGGCGCTCCCACATCGCCTCGACGTTGGAGAGAGGGATGACGGGCTGGGCGGACGATGTCGACGCGGCGGAGGCCGACGCGGACGGCGAGGAGCTCGCGGCCGCCGCAAACGCGCGGGATGCGGGGCGGAGGGGGAGACGAGGACGCGCCAGGCGGAGTGCTTGCATGGGGGCTACGGGCAGTGAGAGGGCGGAGAGAGAGAGAGAGCGAAGGGCGTGGACGCGGGCGACAGGGGATTAGGCGCCCGGTTGACGACACGAAAAGGCAACGCCCAATTGGCCGGCGCTGGGCGGCACGGCTTCCTCCGCTCCGAGCAGGCAGCCCAGAGCGACCTCGACACCGACTGCGACGGCCTCACTGACGGTCTCGCCGGCTGCCCATCACCATCTCATTCCAAATTGCGTTCCGACGCGCCGCACACTCGACCACACCACGCTAGCGACGCCGAGACCCGATACGCTATCATTCACTCGCAGCACTGGCAGTAGTACACGATCTCGAACAACATGGCGCAAAACAAGAGACAGAGACGGGGACAGCAAGAGATACACGGAGGATACAGCTAAGACGACCTACGCCCCCTCAGCAGCAGCCGCAGTCTGGGCGTTGTTGGGGCAATCGCGCGAGATGTGCCTGCATCAGGACGTGAGCATGTGTATGCGCAAATTGGGGGAGATGCACCTACCCTTCGCTGCCGCAACTGTAGCACGCACGACGCTGTGGCTGAGGGCAGTCCTTGGAAATGTGTCCCTGCACGCAAAGGGTCAGATGATGATGGCGGAACTATCATAGTCAAAGGACTTACGAAGCCGCTGCAGTTGTAGCATTTCGAGCCCTGGACGCAGTCCCGGGACAAGTGGCCAACGCCACCGCAGGTGTAGCTGGGAAGCGGTAAGTCGAACAATGTATGCGCATAATACCGTCTCCACTCACCAAGTCCTCTGCTGTCCACCGAAGCTGCCGAATCCGCCGCCGCCGCTGTAGCCACCAGCGCCGCCGGGGGCCTCGGGACACGCACGGGCGATGTGACCTACTTTACCGCAGCGGTAGCACTCCGTGCCAGAGTTGCCACTGCTGTTGAAAGAGGAGAAGTTTCCCGAGGTGGCGTTGGCGTTCTCCGGGCACTCTCGAGACTAAATAGAAGGTGAGGAACGATTGGAAAAGAAGGGATAACGGCACTTACGATGTGACCCTCTTGGCCGCACTTATAACAGGTCTTCGCCTTCGTCTCGGCGGTGCAGTCGCGCGAGACGTGACCCTCTTGGCCACAGTTGTAGCTGTAGGAGGCGATCAGTCAGAGTACGACAGAACATCCAGACTGGGGACATACCAAGTGGGAGTACCGGCCTTCGGGCAGTTGGCAGCCTGGTGGCCGACTGAAAAATCGCGTCAGCAAGTGTACTGAAAGACGATCGGTACACCCAGAAGCGTGTCGCACGCGGACCGAGTGATGATCGAAGACAGAAAGCAACCCACATCCGCCACAGTTGAAGCACCCGCGAGCAGCCATTTTTACAGAAGTTTTCGGTGGGGCTGCGGTAAGGAGAGCAAAGGGGTGCACAACGCGCGTGAGTGACCGCCAACAGCACGAGGGCGGACAAGGCCCGCGAGAGAGACGTACGAGACGGGTCGGGCGAGACGGCGGCGAGAGGGGCGAAGAGGCTGGAGAAAGCGAGCGGTGAAGAGAGGACTGGCGACGGGCCCGAGGCGAGGAGATTTGGGTCCTTGGCCTACGTAAGCAAGCCCCGCCCATATATGTACACCCCGCCCACGTGCGGTGGCGATTCTGCGCCCACAGCGCGCGCGCGCCAATCTAACGACGTCGGCCATGCGGATCTCGCGAAGCGGCCCCGTCCGCCATGCTCGACATTGCACCGTCGCGGGCCCTGCAGCCTGTTTGCGGCGTGTGCGCTGCGATCACACGGAGCTAGCCTCGATAGGCCCGGCGTTGTCGTGGAATTCAATGTCGCGGTGCATGGTGACAGCGGGAGAAGCGTTATTGTGAGGACCGATAGAGGACGATATGCAGGTGCGAGGTGCGCGAGGCCAAGTTCCGGAGCGGATGCTCCTGGAATTGGACCGTCGGACAGGTATTCCCAGTGGGATTCCCTCGGCGAGCGAAAGACGAATCAACAAGGTGGTAGATGGTGAGGAAGTCCGAATGTTGCCACGACCCTCCCTCCCTTTTCTTATGTACTAGAGACAGGGCCCGGGTACCGCATAGGTGCCCTCCACCATGGCGGTCCTCTCGGCTATATTTCCTGCCCGACAAGTGCACAGGCTACATACTCGAAGTTCGTTCGCTTTTCACAAGTAGAAATCAAGCGAGAGCGAGATTATGGACGTGCTACGCAAAGCTCACTCAGGACTTGGGGCACTGACGCCCACAGCATGATCATGCTCGTTTAGGCTCGTTCCGTCTTTGGACCCCAGGCAAGCTCCTTGAAAAGATGCGCATTGCGAGTATTCTGACGCAACCTGCTCTCGTTACTAAAGCGGAGGTTCAGCCACGCGCGACGCCATCGAGCTGCGCGTCACATCGGTCGCGGCGGAGGTAGCGGTGGATGAACATTGGATGCAGGGGTGGTTAGCATCTAGATTCGTATCTCCGAGTACATGCTGTCTGTCTAGACGGCGGCCGACTTCTTCGCCGCAGGCGCGTCGGCCGGCGGGACGAGGTAGGTCTGCATTTGTGATCAGAGAACGCGGAGCGCCGGCGAGGGGTAGGGGAGCAGAGGCGCGAGGTGAAGCGGTGCGAGACGTCAAACGAGCCAAGGTGGGGAGGATCGGACAGGCAATGAGGTGGACGGACGATTCGCGGGAAGACAAGGCGGCATGGTCAGCAAAGATTTTGAGGACAAGCGGGCATGTGTTGCTCACCTGAGGACCACCCTGGCCGTTCTCCCAGCGCTGGTACCTCAGCATGGTCATGCCACGCTTCTCAGCGACGACACGCTCCTCCTCCTTGAGAGACGCACGGAGGGCACGCGCGGCGATCTGGGTGTACTTGTTGTACCTGCAGAATCGTATGCGCCAAAGGGGATCGCGTCAGTCACCACAGTACATAGACTTGATGACAGGCCCTGCGAGCCCATGCACAACATATGGGAATGAAAGGGAACGTACGTGAAGACGTTGCGCCAGGTAGCACTGCTCATGGTGGCGGACGGCTTTTTGGGTGAGCTGGATGGTTGTTGTCGTCTTCGCCGACGCAGACGCAGAGAGCGAGTCCCGGATAGCTCCGAGTGTGCCACGTGGGAGAGTGGCGCCGACGCTCGCTCCCCACGGCCCGCGGAGCCAAAGCCTCACGACCACAACGAGTCAACGACCACAACGACTACAACGACCATAACGCTACCATAGCCCTCGGCAACCTCTGCATACATCCGAAGCTCGCTGCTACAGTACAACAGAGGCGACACTCGCGAGACCTCCTGTCCACGCTGAATCTGGGACTTGCCCTGCACACGCCGCTTGCTCCGTACCTGACGTCTTCGGACTAAGCTGCTACACGAACATCCGCAGTTACCTATCTCGCCGACGTCAAGCTAGTGTTACTCAGGAAGTATACGCATTTCATGGCGGGCGTACAATGGCACTATGTGCTCAAGTTCATCATTACCGGTGACGCTGCCGTCGGAAAGTCCTCACTTCTCGTCCGGCTAACGGACCAACGGTTCCTTGCGAACCCCGACCCCACAGTGAGTACCAGCCCCGCCCACTTGAACTGGGTGATTACCTACACAGCTCTATGCTTGTCTAGCTCGGCGTTGAGTTTGGGTCGAAGCTCATAACGATTCCGGAGGAGAACAAGATTGTGAAGCTGCAATGTATGTCATACGTGCGGAGCGCCACCTCGCCGTAGGCAATGGCTGCTACGGACCAGTGCTGACTGCTGCAGGTTAGGCTGGGACACGGCCGGCACTGAATCCTTCCGATCCATAACGCGTTCGTACTACAGAGGCGCAGCGGGTTGTCTGTTGGTATACGATGTTACCAATCGACAAAGTGCGTAGCGCCGAAGTGGTTACATGCTCCGTGGCTCATCGCCTTTGCTCACCTCCGGTACCGGGCAGGTTTTCTCAACGCGCGGTCATGGCTTACGGACGTCCGAGAGCACGCGGACCCGCACCTAACATGTATACTCGTCGGCAACAAGATCGACCTCTGTTCCGACGAGTCGTCCGCCCCAGGCAAGCGCAAGCGCGAGGTATCGACAGAGGAAGCGGAGCTGTGGGCAAAGGAGGAAGGCCTGCTCTTTGTCGAGGCGAGCGCGAAGTCAGGGGAGAACGTAGACGCGGCATTTGAGCAGGCGACACGCGACATCCTGGATAAGGTGCACCGTGGCGTGTTCGACGACGACAGGGTGAGTGCACTTCCTGTGGCAGGGTGCCTGCCCTGACATCCCAATGAGCGCCTCCTGGCTGTGATGTCGGGGGCCGCTGCAGTCTGAGTAGACGTGATGCTGATGAGCCTTTTGTTTTTGAACTGTGTCCGCGACGTATCTGCATGATATCATTTAGTCGCCGGGCGTTAAGCTCTCAAAGCCGTCAGGGAACGCGATCGCGCTGGAGGGCGCGCAGACGCGCTCAGGCTGTTGTTCGTGAGTGCCCGGATCGGGACTTTGGCGGTCGGTGCGGGTGGCTCGATGTTTTTCTTATGCCGTTTACTCTTATTTCTCACCCTATGGAAGATGCACGGACAAGCGGTGTATGTATTGTACTGTAGTGTACTGATATATCCCAGGTGGTCGTCGAGCCGACGGGCTGTGCCTCAATCAGCAAGCCCGACGTTCCAGCCCGGCGTCACAGCCAGTGGCGAGTCGTTGGGCGTGTCAGTGGCAGGAGTTCAACGTCCGTTGCCAGCCCGGGTGTGAACAAGCTGTGCGCTCCGTCCCGACACCCGTCCGGCGTCGGTGCCAGTCGGAGTCTCGACTCTCGAGCAAGTTTGAGTTTGACCGTTGTATTACTCTGCGGTCCACCGCTGTCGGCCCCGCGCCTGTCTGCATACACAAGTTTCCAGGATGTACGGGCGTCGGTCTCGACGGCGGCGTCGCATGATGAGGGGTGTGTCGGAGAGTCATGGTCGTGCGGCTGTCTCGTCGGTGAGCGGTGGCCTTTCTCCTTGTCTCATTGCCGTTGTTCCTCTTTGCTTCCAGGGCATACTCCGACAACATCGTACATCCGCTCTGAGTGTGCCAAACCGAGCTCCTTACGTCTCCTGCCATCTTCTTCGTCCATGCGCACGAGAGGGACCACATGCAGCCGTCAAGTTGTGTCAAGTTGCAGGCTGTGCACGGCATCCATCCATCCCCACACCCCATCCGCTTCGTTCCGAATTCGTTGCCGACGAGCCTCAGCGGCTGAGCCGTCCGCAGACTGCGGGTCGGTCGGCGGGCCAACTCAATCATGCATCTCACGATGCATCTGTCGTCCGCCTGTCCGCCCAAGATACCCGGGCCCCAGCGAGCCCTGGCCCCGACTCCCACCCCGATCGGGGTGCGCAGCTCGGGCAGTAGCAGTGCTGCTGAGGCGCGAGGCGCCAGGTGCGCACACATCTCGGGTGCCTGTCGATGTCGACGTCGAGATCAGTATCGATATCCCGCTACGAATTCCCCGAACACGGTTCAGCTTCATACAGCATATGAGCGCTGTTCTCGTTCTGCTGCTTGACAGGAATGGCGATGCTGCTGCTGCTGCGCGATGGCGACCGCGAGTCGGACCGACAGGGCAGCGCGCGCTCGACCGTGACGGCGGACGCTGTTGGAGCAGCAGCCTGGTCCTTGGCCATGGCTCGCGCTCGACGACTGCCCGACACCGCTGCATCAGTCCATATTGACTTCTGCGATCTTCAAGGGTCCACGGGCGACTGTGGACTGGCAGTGACAGCCCGACATCACTTCGACGCGCCACGCTGCCATCCTCGCGGGTGCGCACGTCCTGTGTGTACGTACGTTCACCGCAGCACTGGGCGTTCAACACTTGCAGCACAAGTGCCAGAGTGTTGTCCCCTGGCCCCCGGGTCCTCCCCGGCTGCGGACCTGCGGTGCGGGAGCCTTTTGTCGCCGCGCTCTTAGTAGTGAGATCTAGAGCCGGGGCGCAGCGGCGCGCATGCGGCACGACCGAGCGGTGTGTAAACATAGGCCTGCGTTGTTCGGCGAGGGCGTATGCGGGCATTCTATCTCCTGACGCGGGCCCGCGGAAGGAGCGAGGGAAAGCAGTGCTGAAGTTGAGGAGGCGTGTGAGGAAGTGGCTGGCAGTCGCAGCACGTTCCCCCAGGTCGGAACATCGGTGATGGATGCTGGCCATGGGTGCTATCTATGAAGAGAGTAGCCTTCGGAGTCTCCGAAGGCCTGGTGGACTGAATGTTCAACTTGGCACTGCGATCTCTTCTGAGAAGGCTCACTATCAGGTTCTCCTGTTCCTAGTTCCGCCCCGTCAGGGAACTCAATAGGCATTGGTGTGAAGTTCCATGCAGGTCGACATATCATATGCGATGGGCTGTATATGTACAACAGATTTAGCCGTGTCGAGTCGTAAGTTACGTGCGTATGAACCGTATGACAATCTACACTAGGATAGCGCATACCTAACCAGGGGCCCGACGACGCGCTCGCACTCGAGAGATCGCCGCGGTTGTGCCTGGATGTGGAGTAGTAATAGTAGTAATAGTACGGATCCTTTTTCAGTGACAGTTGGGGTAGGTAGGTTTGATTGTTCGTTGGGGATCGCATGCAGGATGATCAGAGAAGGCTCGGAAGGGAAGCTAGAGATGTCGCGGGGCAATGCGATAGGCAGGTATCGTGCACACGTTGGCCGGGGAATCGGGGATCGTGATAGCCTGGGGGCAGGTACGCCATCGCAGGACCGGGGAGGTGCTTGGCTTGTGAAACGGGATGAGGACGGACCATCGCCATCGAGGGGTGTCAAGGAGGTAGGGCCGACGGTCATCGTGCTGGTCCGCTATGGCTATGGCTGCCGTGCGCCCTGCCTCCGCGCAGGCTTTGCCAATACTCGCCGAGCTGCGAGACAAAGCCCGGGTTCGGCTGTGCGCACGGCCGCTTTGACTGGACGAGCTGCACCGCCTGCTCAGGCGTGTAGCCGTAGTGAGCAATTAGGAAGGCGGCGGCGACACTGGCGCTGCGGCTCACGCCCTGCGCGCAATGCACGAGCACGCGCGCGCCGGGGTCGCGGAGCGCTGCAGCAATCCATGCGGTTGCGCGCGGCAAGAAGGCGGCGAGCTCCGAGAAGGGCGAGTCTTGAAGGGGCAGTTGCAGTCGCTGCAGCGACTGGTGTGGGGGCAGGTGGGGGAGGGAGGACGCGGGTGGGAGGGCGACGTGCCCG
The DNA here is from genome assembly GCA_022385805.1 of Pilatotrama ljubarskyi. NCBI lineage: Eukaryota > Fungi > Basidiomycota > Agaricomycetes > Polyporales > Polyporaceae > Pilatotrama > Pilatotrama ljubarskyi. The sequence goes on along the minus strand of MU277683.1, from coordinate 32,592 downwards.
GACATGGCGCTGAGTACGTGGGTGATGCCGAGCGTTGCGAGGACCTGTGGGCTCTCGGCTGCTGCGAGGTCGCCGACGTAGAGGCGGGGGATTATCTCGGTAGGTGGTAGGGATTGGAGCGCGGACGGCGTTGGGGGCGCATAGCGTGAGGTTGTACGACGCGACGTCGGAGGGCATATGATGGGCGAAAGTGGAGGCATGAGTAATATCTGGACCGGGAGAGAGGCTGAGTTATAAGGGCGGAAGGAGAAGAGGGACCGGTGCTCACCATATAGAATAAGTTATGTGAACCTAAGAATGAAGTGTCGAACCTGGTTCGAGGGTTGTATAGAGACGACAATGGGAACGGAAGCCCTGATCCAAGCGTGCGGAGAGAAAGACAAAGAGAAAAGCAGCTTAGCACGCAGGGGGGGACATAGGAAGGGGGCGGGGCTAGGCAGACATGGGTCGAAGGTGGTGGAAGGAGGTTAAGTACGAGCCGGCTGTGGCCCGGAAAGGGCGGAGCGGGATTGGACGAGGGACACTGCGCCGCGTCGAGACTCGCGCTGTCAGTCTCTGCCTCTGCCTCTAGATGCCTGTCCCGAGCACCCGACGCTTTTGAGTGCGTCTGACAGCCGCGTCTCTCCCCGCCGCATGCACACACAGCCTCTCCGTGCCTGGCCTGCGCCGCCCCTTCCCAACTCCCGACGCAATCCATCACTGATGCGCAGATGCGTATTAGCCCTTTCCCACTCACTCTGCCCAGACTCAGTGCGCGGACCGAGCCACACTGCATACCACACACCTGCACGTCCATCAGAATATGTATCATCATCATCGTAGCGTACTGCACACTCTGTATGTACATTCGGGGGATCAACATGGAGGAAATACCGGTACCGGACCATTGTACGATGCATTACAACAAAGACGTTCACTGCTGGGCTAGGCTAGTCTCGTGGCGACGGCGACGGGCAATGGTAGGTAGGCGCGGTGGGGCGAGTGGCGAGTGACGGCGAGCGAGAGGACGATGAGTGTAGGACCGGTGCAATGAGGAGATGACGGCGAGACGAGGCAAGACTGTGCGCTTTTGATCCGCAGGCGATATCAGGAGGTCGATGATGGCAAGTATGCGATGGTACAGACACGAAGAGGACAGGCGAGGCGAATAAAAATCATCTAAATCAGGTCGCTACACGGGGTATAATTGCGTCAGCATCTCGTTTGGCCTGTGAGTGATCGACGGCCACTTACGCGACGTTCAGAGGCATTTCATCAATCTGAGTGTTGTAGAATTCTGCGCCAGGTCGTCAGTTTCATCTCGACGCTCAAGAACCATCCACGGTACTCACGTTCGATATCCCGCAGCATCCGCACATCCTCCGTCGTAACGAAGTTGATAGCGACACCCTTCCGTCCGAAACGACCACCACGACCGATACGGTGAATGTAGTTCTCGCGGTTGGTCGGGAGGTCGTAGTTGATGACGAGCGACACCTGCTGCACGTCGATACCACGAGCGAGCAGATCGGTCGTGATGAGCACACGCGAGGAGCCCGAACGGAACTCCTTCATCAGCAGCTCACGCTGCTTCTGGTCCATGTCACCGTGCTGCGTACGTAACACACATGTCAGAAATATTCTCTTCTTCGCTTATCAATAAGCATAAAAACTGACCATGGCAGAGACAGTGAACTCCCGAGAGTGCATCTTCTCGGTAAGCCAGTCGACCTTTCTCCTCGTGTTGCAGAAGATGACGGCTTGGGTGATCGTGACGGTCTCGTAAAGATCGCAGAGCGTGTCGAGCTTCCACTCCTCCTTCTCGACGGCAATGTAAAACTGCTTGATACCCTCCAGGGTCAACTCGTCACGCTTGACGAGGATCCGGACGGGGTCGCGCATGAACTTCTTCGTCACCTCGAGCACATCGGCGGGCATGGTGGCCGACAGAAGGACGACCTGGGTATCCTGAGGGAGAAGCTGGAAGACCTCATAGATCTGGTCCTTGAAACCGCGAGACAACATCTCATCGGCCTCGTCAAGACAGAAGATCTTGATGTGGTCGGTGCGGAGCGCACGGCGGTTGATCATGTCGTACACACGGCCGGGGGTACCGACCACAATCTGGACGCCCTCCTGGAGCTTGGCCATGTCCTCGCGGACGTTCGTGCCACCCACGCACGCGTGGCACTCGATGTTCATGTAGTCACCCAGGGCGACAACGACCTTTTGAATCTGCTGCGCGAGCTCGCGGGTGGGCGCAAGAATGAGCGCCTGGGTGCCCTTGATGTTAGGGTCGAGCTTTTGGAGGATGGAGATCGAGAACGTCGCGGTCTTGCCGGTACCGGACTGGGCCTGTGCGATGACGTCGTGGCCCTTGATGACGGGGACAATGGCGCGCTGCTGGATAGCGGACGGCCGCTCGAAACTGGGCTGGATGTCAGCATCCGGGTAAGGCTGGGTATACATTGCACTCACCCGTAGGCGTAGATGCCACGGAGCAGCTCGGGCTTCAGGTCCATGTTGTCGAAGCTGCACGCCGACCCGCATCAGCACTTCCCCTCGCATACATCTCACACAAACAGCACTCACTTGTCGACGACCTGATCCCAGTTGGACTCAATCTCATTCTCCTGAAGGTCCTGAAGGGATCCGTCGCTGTAGCAAAACGATGATTCAGCACTTCGCCCTGATCAAATCTTCAAAGAAAGAGTCCGCTCACGTAGCCATGTTGAAAAAAGTGGGTTCTTGGTACTTCTTGTCTTGAGCAGTCGACGTGCTAGTCGACTGGAAGTCTTGAGGGTCGTTGAAGAGCGAGGATCGATAGATCGAGGGTGGTGGTGGTCAGAGACCTTGATTGCAACAAAATTTGCTGTGCCCGACTTGCTTTCCTCCTCGTCCGGATGCTGCCGAGCGTTTCGAACCCCGACGGGCCGTCTCGTCCCCGGAAAGGCAGCTTATGTAAGCGTCGCCTCCTCGTTGTTGTTCACACGTTCACGCTTAGTCTACGTCCACGCCGCCGCTGTGGTCCTCTTCGTCGCTGTCCTTCTCGCTTTCAGCCATGGCTACTGAGGTTGCGACTGCGACCATGACAAATGGTCTCAAGACCAATGGAAAGATCAAGTCCAAGAATCAGCTTCGGCGGCTGAAGGCCAAACAGAAGAAGGCAGAGGAGAAATCGGTTAAGCAGGTACGTCGTATGTATATACGTTGGGTATATCATGCGCTTACTATATGCTGCTGCAGGATGCCAGTGGAGACCATCAGCAAGAGCCGGAGGTTAAGATGGAGGTGGACGAGCCTCAGAATGTCGAGTACGTATCTGAGCCGTTGGAGGTCAAAGACCCTGCCCTCGAAGCATTCTCCGACGTCTTTGCACGCTTCAAGCCCCCACCTGAGTCAACACCAGTACGTACTCAAACCCTTTAGACTGTAGAATTGTATTTATTTCCTTGCAGCAAGTCCGCGAAGGCGGCGATCCGTCAAAAGGAGAAGTCATCTACTCCGACGACGATATGGAGTCGGAGGGCGGTTCGGACGCGGAGGAGAAGAAGCCTTTGTCGAAGAAGAAGGCACGGAAGATGAACAGGCTGACTGTCGCCGAGCTCAAGCAGCTCGTGAAGAAGCCAGAAGTCGTCGAGTGGACAGACGTTACCGCAGCAGACCCGCGCCTCCTCCTTCATCTCAAGAGCTATCGGAACACCGTCCCAATACCCGCTCACTGGAGTGCTAAGCGCGACTACCTGCAAGGCAAGCGTGGTATTGAGAAGCCACCGTTCCAGCTCCCTTCGTACATTGCGGACACTGGCATTGCGACCATGCGCGATGCGGTCAAGGAGAAGGAGGCCAACATGACGCTCAAGGCTAAGACTCGTGAGCGTGTACAGCCCAAGATGGGCAAGGTCGATATCGACTACCAAAAGCTGCACGACGCCTTTTTCAAGTTCATGACGAAACCCAATGTCACCGGCTTCGGAGAGATGTGAGTCTGCCATCTACATCGACGAATGTGCGGTTCTCACGTATATTGCAACTCAGGTACTACGAGGGCAAGGAGTTCGAGACGCAGCTGAAGCACAAGCGTCCCGGTGAGCTCTCTCCTGAGCTTGTAGAAGCGCTCTCCATCCCGCCACTTGCTCCCCCACCATGGTTGATCAGCATGCAGCGGTTTGGCCCTCCACCAAGCTACCCAACGCTTCGGATACCTGGGCTGAACGCCCCTATACCAGAGGGGTGAGTTGATGTGCGGTGATGGTTGTACTAGAACAGTGGCTGACTCTCAACCACAGTGCGCAGTGGGGCTTCCATCCAGGTGGTTGGGGTAAGCCTCCCCTTGACGAGTACAACCGGCCTCTCTACGGTGACGTCTTCGGTGTTCTGCCTAAGAACACAGATGCGGATGTAAGTTCATACTGTCTCGAAACTGTTGGTGGCATTGTACTGATAAACGTCTTAGATGGGTGAACCCGTGGACCGCACATTGTGGGGCGAGCTCGAGCCCGAAGAAGAGGAGGAAGAGGAGGAGGAGGAGAGCGAAGAAGAGTCCGAAGAAGAGGAGCAGCAGCAAGCAGCTCCGGCGGACGGGATGCAAACACCATCGGGCATGGAGACGCCGTCGGGAATGGCCAGCGTGGTGTCAACCGTGGCTGGCGGACTCGAAACGCCCGACTTCCTGGAGCTGCGCAAGAACGCTGCCCGCGCACCATCAGAAGCGACGGAAACTGGGCCGCGGTCGCTGTACCAAGTCGTCCCAGAGAAGCAGACGTCGGTGCGGGGGCTGATGGGCAGCGAGCGTGGGTACGATGTCAGCGCTGTCACTGGGGCCGGGGCAATCCCTGTTCTCGGGGACGAGCGGGGTAATAAGGTGTGTCTGGATGTACGCTCGCGTATAGCTGATACTAAGGCTTCCTGACGTAGCGCAAGAGCAATGGCGTAGATGTTTCTATCGATGCTTCGGAACTGGACGGCATGTCGACTGAAGACCTGCGTCGGAAGTACGAGCAGCACTCACGCGGCAACGCGGGCGTGCCGGGCTCCCGAACGGAGGACTTTTCCGACATGATTGGAAAGGAGATGGCGAAGAGGAAGCAGAAGGCAGAGAGCGACAGAGAGCGGCGGAAGGAGAAGGACTTCAAGTTCTGATATTCTGATATTCGCTCTCTCTGGATGTCTGATTCTCGCTCGCTGTTACGTGCCTCTGTGTGCTATTTGTGTTACTGTACTATTGTCATTGTAGTTGCCGTCTGAGGAATCCCGGGAAGACCGAACCGTGCAAAGCACCCGTACTTTTCGTAAGTCGACTGTGGCTGGAACTGGGAAGAGGAGCGAGAGATCAGCGCAATCCTGGCGGTCACGACCATGACTCAAAACGATCTGACTCGGACTCCTGGAAAGCCCGTGCTCTTATATGCTACGGGTCACATAGCCCCGACCCCTCAGCTTGCCTATCTACTCTCATTCTCGAGCAGCCATGCCGATGCTGTGAGTCGCCTCCGCGGCCTATCAGTCATACCTAGTCCTGACCACTACCGTTCTCCCACTTGTCCTTCAGCCCAGATCCGGCCGTAAAGTACAGGCCGTACACTCCCCTAGACCTCCCCAACCGCCAATGGCCCTCAAAAGTGAACCGGACACCGCCCATCTGGCTGTCTACCGACCTCCGTGATGGAAATCAGGCTCTCGCGAATCCGATGACCGTTGCCCAAAAGACGATCTTCTTTGACACTCTCCTCAAGTGTGGCTTCAAGGAGATCGAGATCGCATACCCTGCAGCCAGCGACACGGACTTCAACTTTGTCCGGGGGTTGATTGAGCAGGGAAAGGTTCCCGATGACGTTTGGATACAGGTCAGTACCCTGCTTCATGCACCTTGTCCGCAGTGGGACGGGGGAGGTGCACTTGATGGCCCAATGCGCCTCGTCGGGGGCCCTTTCCTTTCCAATCACCACTATACAAGCGTACCCCACACACGACGGATGCGGGTGGTTCTGTGGCATGCTGTTGTGATTGGCGAGACTTTGCTACGGAGACTGACGGAATGTTGAGCTTAGGTCCTCACTCCAGCACGAGAAGACCTCATCAAGCGTACTGTGGATGCAGTAGCAGGCGCAAAACGTGCTATCATCCATATGTACAACGCGACATGCCACACATTCCGTGAAGTCGTCTTCCGCAACTCAAAAGAAGAAACCGTCAGGCTGGCGGTCAAGCACACCGAGATTGTCCGGAAGCTTACGGAGGAGTGTACAGCCAAGTATGGCACTCAGTTCCGTTACGAGTACAGCCCGGAGACGTTCTCCCAGACAGAACCCGAATTCGCACTCGAGGTCTGCGAGGCCGTGAAGAAGGCATGGGGCAAGGCTGGTCTGGGCGACGAGCGGATCATCTTCAATCTCCCTGCAACGGTGGAGGTCGGCCCGCCGAACCACTACGCAGACCTTGTATGTCGACACGAACTTCATGCGACAAACCCGATGGCTGAGTCTATCCCACAGGTTGAGCACTTCTGTCGTAACATCTCTGAGCGGGAGAAGATCGTCATTAGCCTGCATCCTCACAACGACCGCGGTACGCATCATTATCGCAACCATCTCATGTAAACCATCTGACCATTCCTTCTAGGCACCAGTATCGCTGCGGCGGAGCTGGGTATCTTGGCCGGTGCGGATCGCGTCGAAGGCTGCTTGTTCGGCAATGGCGAGCGTACGGGCAACGTGGATCTCGTCAACCTGGCGCTGAACCTGTACACGCAAGGCGTGCATCCGGGGGTCGACTTCAGTGACATCCAAGCCGTCATCGACGTCGTCACTGCGTGCAATGACCTTCCTGTTCATCCGCGCCATCCGTACGCGGGCGAGCTTGTTTTCACGGCATTCTCAGGATCGCACCAGGATGCCATCAAAAAGGGCTTCGAGGCGCAGCGCATTCGCCACCAGAAGGCACAACGGGAAGGCTCGATGCAGTACTGGGACATTCCGTATCTTCCTATCGACCCTGCCGACCTGGGTTGTACCTACGAGGCCGTCATTCGTGTCAACGCGCAGTCGGGCAAGGGCGGCATCGCTTACATCGTGCAGCAGCACCTCGGACTCGAGATGCCACGCAAGATGCAGATCTCGTTCTACCAGGTCATCCAAGATATCGCGGACCGTGAGGCGCGCGAAATGACCGTAGAGGACATCACCTCTGCGTTCCGCAAGACGTACCACTTCGGCGGGTCGGCCTACGAGGGCAGACTGGCGCTCAAGTCGTACAGGATCTCCTCAGAGCCGGCACCTGGCAGCGCTACCGACGAGGCGGTGGATGAGCGGAGGCAGTTCGACGGCACCATCTTGGTCGACGGGGTCCTGCGGGTCATCCGTGGTGACGGGAACGGCCCGTTGTCTGCTTTGCTGGACGCCCTTCGCACACATCTGAACATTGACCTCTCTGTTCGCGAGTACTCTGAACACACCATTGGTCAGGACCAAAACGCCAAGGCCGCGTCCTATGTCGAACTCGTCCCCCAAGCCGCCGACGTCAAGGAGACTCGTCAGTCCACCGAGTCGTGGTGGGGTGTCGGCGTCGATTCCGACATCGCTGGCTCGGGTCTGCGCGCCGTCCTCAGCGCAGTGAACAGCGCCATTGGCGACCGGCAGCTCCCCGAGTTGAAGCTCAGTGTCGGCTTCAACGCCACCACGGGACAGGCGGATGTCGCCTCGGCCATCTTGCACTCCCTCCAGCTCGAGCTCCCGCGCCGCCTGCAGGCGTCATTCTTCGAAGTGGTGCAGCGAGCCGCGCGCGACCAGGGCGGCGAGATCTCGTACGACGACCTAGTCCGCCTCTTCCGGGAGACCTACGGGTACTACGAGGAAGAAGGAGGTCGCTTCGCTGTCAAGTCCTTCAAGCTCGAGCATCTCCCGGAGACTGGGCGGGCCAAGCTCTCCGGCGATTTCATCATCAATGGCAAGCCAGTCACCCTCGAGGGCGACGGCAACGGCCCGCTGTCTGCAGCGGTCGAGGCTGTCAACCGTGGACTCGATGGCAAGGTGTCGATCCGCGAGTACGCGGAACACTCCATTGGCGAGGGCTCAGAGGTCAAGGCTGCCTCGTATGTCGAGATTGCGTATGAGGGCCCCGGCGGCAGCTCGAAGTTCAACACGTGGGGTGTTGCGATCGACCACGACATCACCGCCTCTGGTTTGAAGGCGGTCTTGGCCGCTACACGCGCAGTCGAAAATGCGGATAAGGCGACGAAGGCCGCGGCGGGGGGTCAACAGTAGAGGATTCATAATGGAGAAGGAATGTACCGTGTATCTATACTGTATAGGAGTTGTGCGAAGTTGTTTCGTCGATAGCTACTACAGCTTGTGGTGGTCGAACATCAATCACAACGACTATTCCTCTCGGCCTGAGACGTAGCCCATGGAAGCAGTACGGTGGCGTCTTACCCTCCTTGGGCGCGGACATGCCCAGCTCTCTGGATAGTCCCAACAACCCGAGTACGTCAATATGTAGCCTCGAGACGTACCATGCAGTCTGACTGCGCTTGCTCCATCCGCCTCATAGTCATGGGGGTAGTAACGCTTGCGAAGGTCACTGGCGAATAGCAGGTGATTCAAGTTGACCATGGGCATGTAGTACGAGCTGTGCTGGGACCTAACATCCAAGTAAGTTTCACTAAGTAGCAAGAGCTGCTGGCATCAATGCAAAAGCGATGCACCTCGGTCTTCATGCCTTGTCATACAAGCGACGCAGGTAGGGCGGCGGTGTATCACCCTCGTACGCTCCACGCGCATACTCCGGCGCGACTCCCCAGATATCCGAACGGCCGTCCATCCACTCCGCCCACTCCTGCAAGAATTTCGCCAGGCGAGCCTCCCAGTGACAGGGGGTCCCAGGAGGCAAGATGTACGCAGGCACGCTGGCTGCATCTTGCGACTTCCATAGCGCGAGGGCCATCCTGACGTACGTCTTAGAAGGCATGCCATGGCAATACCGCCTAGGAGGCGGAGGATCGAGTTGAATGATCATGGTCTGTAGCCTGGGGAAGGGTCCCACTGATCCCTCCGTACCTGTGATCCGCTGACCGTCAGAACAACACGCTAGTGCGGTCTCCGCTGCACTTGCAGACTTGTGAACTCACCGTGGACGGCTGCTAACCTGCGCACATCTGTCCCGTAAGTTACGCTGGAAACTCGCAGGTGCGTCAGTACCGGAGCATGATGCGCCCAGTATTGGACGTCCAGATCGCCGCGTTCTCCCGCTCCTCCCGGAGTGAGCAGCAACCTTTTGAGCGGCGGGTAGAGGGCAGGCCCAGCCGGAGCGCGTACAGTAGCAGAGCTGGAGAAGGTGGGTGAGGAACCGCTGCATCTGGTCCGGGCAGCCGGTGAGAGCGACAGTGTCGAACCGGAGGGGGCGGGAGACCTCACGGATGTGTCTACAGACGAGGGCGAGAGAGGACGCCGTGTAGCCGCCATCCGTGCAAGCGAGGGAGAAGATGGCCGTTAGGAGTTCAACGGCGAGCTTGTCCATGCTCGGGGGACCTTGAGGTAGGGCGGGTGAATCTGCTATTGCTGTCGGATCGTCCTTATAGCTGGGGCGGTTTCGCGATCACGGAGTAAACCGGGGGCGTGCGAATATAGGAATACGAGGGTGTCCCCAAGCCAGCGGGCCGTTCCCGACAGACCTGGCGTTTGGTAGCGTGTAGCGCAGACATGATCGGGATACATGCAACCACGACTCCCAGACTTCGCGAGTCATGTCGATGTCAGCATGCTTCTATCAGATAAGTGCCTATGATAGTGCTGATGAACCTCCCTGCCTGCTACATTTGTCATATAGCGCAACATAATAGCCCTATGTCGTTACCTGCTTGACAAGCGATGGAGGAAGGGCGGTGCATGGCCCTGCTGCCCTTGTGCGGACTTCTTGGGAGTCCCCCGGGATGTCCAGGCGGCCCTTCATGTACTATGCACAATGCCGCCAAGACTCATGTCAAACGACCCGCCCATTCGATGAACATTTCTGGAGAGGCAAGATGCAGACCCCAAGACTAGCTGCTTCTCGCGACTCCCGGACGACCAGGGGCATGTACTCACGAAGTTCACACGAAGTCCCTGCAACCGGTGCTAACCTCAGCATATATTGATTGTAGAAAGACTATCACACGCACGACCTTTTTGAGCGTACCCGCGGAGCATAGCAGAGAGGCAGCACTTGTGTTGCTGTCTTGGAGGAGGCGTGGATTATATCAATCTCTGGACGGGGTATCAGGACTTACATCCTGATGGAGATTCTGACACACGATGGCCTGGGACAGGCTACACGCATCAGCGCAAGATATATATCAAAAGTTTCGCATGCTCCTGTTATGTTCTATAGTATATGTCAGTCCTCAAGGTCGATGATGATAGGTAGAGGTATCGAGGGCATGGCAGCATTCACACATATCCTCCCATCCGGGTTCTCCTCGCTCTGACCGACCACGGCAACACCCCGGGCCTCGTGGATGTGTCCGCAGACGTGTAATCTGCAGCTCTTCATATCGTCGTCCATAAGGCGTTCTGCGAGCTCCGGGCAACCTGCATGTTTACCGCGCTTGGTCACGTCGCAAACGCCGAGCGAGGGTGTGTGCGTCATGAGGATGTCCACTGAAGGTGGGATACGGCCGTAGATCTCCCTCCCTTGACCTGGAGAGTATTGGAAGGCACCGATGGAGTATAACGGGGCTGCCTACGAGAACCTGTGGTCAATCAAAGGGTACAGTCCTCGCCCCAGGACCACGCTTACCGGCGAGCCGTATATGGTGTATGTCTTGCCGCTCTTAGCGGTGTATGTAGCAGCCTCGTGTTCAAGATAGATCATGCCCGCCTTGCGCATGGAGCTGCTGCGAACTAATCTGCGCGCCGCCGCGAGATCCTGACCGTGTCCGTGAATGAGTTATGTCCTTTCCGGAGCGATTGAAGATGTACCTTGTCATGCAGGTCAAGCGGCTTCCATCTCCGCATTGCGCCTCCTTCCTCGTATTGAATGTCTAGGCACAACTGCGAAGGAGAGCGATTCAGTACACGCTGAGGAAGAGGGTCACGGAACAGCATACGTCGTGGTTACCGGCCATGAAACTTATCGAGTCATTGTCAGTTCATGCGAAGCGAGCCAAAGAGATGCTACTTACTACTTTGCAGGATGCGGAAGGGTCTTCAGCCAATTCAAAGTGACCTCTAAGTCCTTGAGTGTACCATGTCTACTGAGGTCACCGGCATGGAGTAGTACGTCGCCGGGAGGTACGTGGAAAACATGAGAGTGTGTATCCGAGATGCAGACGAAACGAGTCCAGCCCACGCCCGGGTGACGAGGGAGGTATGTCAGGTCGTAGGCATCGTATACCACTGCTCTCGGAGGAGCAGGCTCTCGCTGGGTGTTGGCGGCTTCTGAGTGGGGCGAGGAAGAGACCATTCTGACTTATCAGCCCGAGCGTTGCATGCGCATTTTGTACCAGAGAGAGGAGAAAGCTGTGAGAAGACGAAGACAGGCAGCTGTCTCAAAAGCAGGCTGTGGACATCGCAATACGCCTCGAGGTCATCGCATCCGACGACGTCGACCGTTAAGTTAGGCAGCATCGGCGGGTGTCCTGGGTCATGCGCTCTTGGTATGTGAGACAGGGACTCCGAACACTCTGTTCTGCGAGCAGATCCCGATTTATTCGGGGAGAGTCATCGCGCGCAGACTCTGCAGCACTTCGGCAAGACTGGCTGCAACGTTCTTGACCTCTTCCTCATCCATGTCCGGCGTGCTCACAATCTCGCCCACGGCCTCGCCCTTCCCCTGGGCAGCGGCCGCGATTGCGACGTACACAGGGAAGGCCTCTCTGAACTTCGATACCGCTGCAAAAGGTATTACGCTCGAGATTGACGGATCCAAGATCACGGCAGAGGATGAGATTGTCCAGACTTTGGCGAAGGCCGGCGGCCTCTCGGACGACAGTGCAAAGGTCAGATACCCTCCTCCTGAATCTGGTATGTCGTTAACTCATGTGCCGTAGACTGCCGCATACTTTGCACTGGCGAAGACCCTGCCCACCGTGACCGCTTTCCCGGAGATCACCGCTGCGCTGGACTCTCTCGATGACCACCTCGCTTACCGTACCTTCCTCGTTGGGCACGAAATCACTGCTGCTGACTGGATCGTATGGGGCGCTTTGAAGGGTCTGTTCACCATCAGGCTTTTCTTTTCATACGTTAACGTCTACTTCAGGTAGCGTAAAGATCGTGGGGCTCCTCAAGAACAACAAACACCCTCATCTGCTGCGCTGGTACTCCCATCTCGAGTCGCTCGAGTCCACTCAGCTTGCCATCGCTGGTCTGAATGGTGTGTACGCGTTCGCGCAAAGCTGATCCCCACAAGTCTCATCTTGCACACCGTAGAGGCCAAGTCCGCGAAGGCGCGCTCCAACAAGACCGCTGCATCGTTTGCTCTTGGGCTGCAAAACGCGAAGGAGGGCGAAGTTGTCACCCGCTTCCCTCCTGAGCCCAGTGGCTACCTGCACATCGGTCACGCAAAGGCTGCCATGCTGAACCAGTACTTCGCCAAGATGTACAAAGGCAAGATGATCATCCGCTTCGATGATACCAACCCGACAAAAGAGAGGGTATGCTCCGTTTACGCTCATACACGCTAGAGGAAGCTCACCTCCGTCACAGACTGAATTCGAGGACACTATCTTGGAGGATCTCGCACTCCTCGACATCCACGGCGACAAGATCACTCATACCTCTGACTACTTCGATCAGCTGTACGAATATGCTCTGCAGATGATCAAGACTGGCAAGGCGTACACCGATGACACCGAGCAGGAGCAGATGCGCAAGGAGCGGTTCGACGGTATCGCGTCCAAGCACCGCGACGATAGCATCGAGGACAACCTCAAGCACTTCGAGGAGATGACCAAGGGCACCGAGGAGGGTATCAGGTGGTGTCTGCGCGCGAAGATGAGCGTGGACAACCCGAACAAGGCCCTTCGCGACCCTGTCATCTACCGCACCAACCTGCTCCCTCATCATCGCACTGGGTAGGAATTGTACTTGATTGCCGTCTTTATATAGCTAACAATGAACGCGCAAATTAGCACTAAGTGGAAGGTGTACCCGACGTACGACTTCGCGTGCCCAATTGTCGACTCCATCGAGGGCGTTACGCACGCTCTGCGTACAAACGAGTACCGCGACCGCAATCCTCAGTACCATTGGATGATCGAGGCTCTCGGCCTTCGCCCGGTCAACATCTGGGACTTCAGGTACGCACGTGCCCGTACCAGCAGCTGGTCTGTATCTGACGTGCCCGCCTATGTAGCCGTTTGAACTTCATCTATACCCTTTTGTCGAAGCGCAAGCTTCACTGGTTCGTGGACACGGGTCTCGTCCGTGGCTGGGACGACCCTCGCTTCCCCACCGTCCGCGGCATCCGTCGGCGCGGTCTGACCGTGGAGGCCCTTCGCCAGTTCATGCTTGCCCAGGGCCCCTCGCAGGCGATTGTGTCGCTCGAGTGGGACTCCCTCTGGACGCTGAACAAGAAGGTCATCGACCCCATTGCTCCCCGTTTCTGGGCCCTCTCCAAGGCGAACATGTACGATGATCCAACTTCCTGAGTTTGTTCGTGCGTCTGAAGCTCTGTTGTGACAGCGTTCCCGTCACGATCAAGGGTGGCCCGGAAAAGCCCGAAGTCAAGTCAGTCCCGAAGCACAAGAAGAACCCCGAGGTCGGCGAGAAGAAGACGGTCTACTCGTCGCAGATCTTCGTCGAGCAGGAGGATGCGCTCTCCTTCGAGGACCAGGAGGAGGTACGCTTCTCGCATCCGCCCTACAGGACATATCGTATTGATCATCGTATGATAGATCACCCTCATGGACTGGGGCAATGCGATCGTCCGTTCCAAGACCGTCAACGAGTCCGGCGTCGTCACCGCCATCGAGATGGAGCTCCACCTCGAGGGCGACTTCCGTAAGACGAAGAAGAAAATCACTTGGCTCCCGCAGCCCACGGAGGAGCACGCCCTCGTCGACGTCGTCCTGCTCGACCACGACTACCTCATTACGAAAAAGAAACTCGAGGAGAACGACGATGTCAAGGACTTCGTCACACCGGTTACCGAGTTCCGCGAGGACGCCGTTGCAGACGCGAACGTTCGAGAGCTCAAGAAGGGCGACATCATTCAATTCGAACGTAAGGGCTACTATATCTATGACGGCATCGTCGACGGCCGCATGGAGTTCATACACATCCCTGATGGACGCGCGGCGAGCATTGCGAGCAAGGCTGCGCCGCAAACAGGCGTAGCGACGCCTGCCGAGGCTGGGAAGAAGGATGCTGAGGCGCCTGCAGCGACACAGGACGGCCAGCAGCGCGGGCAGCTGACTTCCGCTGAGACTCCCGTCGAGACGAAGATGTACAAGGTTGCGAAGGTGTATGGGGAGGAGGAAGTCCCAACGCCGGTGGACACGAAGATGTACAAGGTGAAGAACGTGTATAACGCGCAGGGCGAGTAAGCATAGATGTTACTAGAAGAAGTAAGTCAATAGGTTGTATGAACACGCATTGCTGTCTACGTCTCCCAAGGTCGAGGTGTAAATTGATCATCGATCAGCGCCGGTAAGGGCAATCGCCTTGCTACTTCCTGCTCTACGTAACGCTCCGGGGACTTCGGGTCTTTGTCGGCGATGCGTCTTCGATGTACGGCATATGCAAAAGCCTGAAACTGAACGGCGACGAGAGAGCTTGTGAACGACGGGGTACGAGAATTATCCATGCATAGCATGATGGCTATTGTTCGCAGAGTGCGCGTCTGACGCTTCCCAGACAGGACTGTGATTGCCATGAGCTGTCGTAGACGTCCAAGCTGCCATCAGCACATCGTGGCTTTGTAATCCTATGTAATCGTAAAGAGCGCGGATGATTCATGCAGGTTCTCGAGCTTACATACCATGACGAGGAACGGGTATATACAGCTTGCAGCTGTAGCTCTCCTTGCAGCAGCAATCCCGTATCTACTCAACCAGCTCTCTCAACCAACTCGCACAAAGCTCTCGCAATCACAAATGGCGTCTTCTGAGCAGATCCCCAAGACCATGAAGGCACTGGTCGTGCAGGAGGTGCGTACGCCGTTGTCGCAACCCATTCGCATTGCATCCCAGCTGACTTGTTCGATCCAGGGCCGCAAGTTGGCCGTCCAAGACTGGCCAGTCCCTGCAGTCGGGGATGATGATATCCTCGTCAAGAACGTCGCGGTGGCGCTGAACCCCACTGACTACAAGAGTGCGTCCTTGTCATTCTGAGGACTGCCACGAAATGTCGTGTTGACCGCCGCTTTTCATCTCTGTTCATCTAGTGGTCTACACTGGCCCGGGCAAGCCTGGAACGGTGGACGGGTGCGATTTCTCCGGTTACGTCGTCAAAGTGGGCAAGAACGTCACCACGCCCAAGGTGGGCGACCACGTCGCAGGCTTCGTCATGGGCGCGACCTTCCCCGACAGCGGCGCGTTCGCCGAGTACGTGAAGACCCCCGCTGAGTTGTCGTGGGTCGTGCCCGAGGGCACGCTCACGCACGAGCAAGCGTCGACTTTGGGATGCGCGTACGTGTCATGAGACGCCGGACTCATCTGCGCTTGAGTGTGCTGACCGTCCCCGCAATAGGTTCTGGACTGCAGTTCAAGGCTTGTACTACCGTCTCGGCTTGGTAGAACCCCCAGAGAAGACGACGAAGGAGGAGTGGATCTACGTTCACGGCGGCAGCTGTAAGTATCCCGGCCTGAAGAGATTCGGTGAGCGCCCGCTAACAGACCTCCCACAGCGGCCGTTGGCCAGTTCGTCGTCCAGCTCGCCACCCTTTCCGGATACAAGGTCGTCTCTACCGCCTCGCCTCACAACCACGACCTCGTGAAGTCCCTCGGTGCCGTCGCCGTCTTCGACTACCGCGAGCCGGACGTCGTCAACAAGATCAAGGCTGTCGCGGGAGACAACATCCAGCTCGGCTACGACACGATCAGCGTGAAGGAGTCGCAGGAGCTCAGCGCCGCCGTCATTGCGCCATCGGGCGGCAGGGTCATTCACATCCAGAGTGTGAAGCCTGAGGCGACGACGCGCACGGACGTCGACCGGAAATGTGAGTCTGCTTCGACATGCCGAGTGATTGTCCGACTGACGCTCTTCCGACGCACTAGCCACGCTCATCTACTCCGCCCTGGGACGCGCATACTGGGAGACCCCCGACCCCGCAGACAGGGCCCATATGGTCAAATTCCTCAAGAAGGTTCCTGCCCTCGTGAAGCAAGGCGCTATCAAGCCTCTCCCGATCAAGTTCTGGGAAGGAGGCATCGACGCGATCACGGACGGGCTGCAGTACCTGCGCGAGGGCAAGGTCAGCGGCGAAAAGATCGTGTATCGCGTCTAGATCGGCGGGGTGTTCGGACTTGGGTTTCATAGACACGGCAAGTCATCAACTGTACAATACATACAAATGAATCATCCGGACTTTCACTGTTCGAATATCCGCGTTGTACCTGTGCGCCCGGCTTACTGTCCCTCTGCCCAACATCCAGGCCCACCTTCTATGCGGTCGATCCACTGGTCACGGAACATCGTGATGCACTCGCGCGGCGCGTCCACTCCGTGGTGATTCGGCGCCTTCGGAACGAGTGGCGGGAGGACTGTGACAGGGACCTTGGCTATCTGCGGAAGCTGACGCAAATGAAGCAGGAACTGCTCAAAGCCAATGACAAACAAGGGGGAGTCGGGAGGCGGACGAGGGTGCGGTAAGATGACGACCATTTGCAGATGGGGGAAGAACTCGTTCGACGTATCACCTGCGTAAGCGAGCTCTCAGTAAGGCGGTTCATCTGTTGTATGCGAAGCCACTCACTGATCACTTGCTGGAGCGTCGCGACTGTCCTGTACGGACAGAAGTCCAGACGGGAGACTCGCAGGTGCGTCAGCATAGGCGCATGCCTAGCCCAATCCAAAAAGTCGACGTCCTTGCAGACAGGGGTAAGGACTCGGTGTAGCCGCCGCAGCGAGGGATACAGGATAGCATCGCTCTCTGCGCCGGATAGCGGAAGATAGCTGATGTCTCCTCCGATGAGCGTGAGCTCCTTCAAGCGCGGGAAGGAACATTTGGCCGCGTTCGTGCACCGCCAGCGCGACTGGGTCAAGGCGAGCGTATAGAGGTCGGCGGCGACCTCCTGCATGAGGAGCGGGAGGACGCGGTTGTACTGCTCGTCCAGGCCTTCCTGTGCGCATCGCCAGCGCTGCGTGCGCCTATGCAGGAGTGCCAGGAACTCGGCGCGAGAGGTCGGTTTCTGCGTCACGGCAGGAGGCTGTTCCGGAGTGCCCTGGTTGCCCTCTGCGTAGGAGAGCCAGAGGTGTCGGACGCGCGGGACCACATCGTACGCCTCGCTGCGTGCCCGCTTGTATGCGTACAGGAACCGCTCGATCTGCGCGGGCGAGCTGAAGAGGGCGACAGTGTAGAAGCGAGCCGGCCGGGACGCGGCGCGGAGCCGTTTGGAGACGAGGGAGAGCGAGCAGCCGGTGTGGCCGCCGTCGGTGCAGGCGTAAAAGAAGATGTGTGCGAGCAACTCGACTGCGAGCTTGTCCATGGCGATTCTGGGTTGTTGGTCGGTGTATGTTGTGAGATTGATGGCCCTGCGACGTGTCTGTATGGCCAGCTATATATCCCCTCATGCGTAGATCAAGAAGCCTGTCGAGTCGCGAACAAAAAGAAGGCATCTCGGGCGTGGGGTTTTTCGTACCGGGTGGCCCACTCATCGTGAGCCTGGAGAAGGCCGCTGTTGCCGAAGGCAGAGTAAGCTCGGCGCTGTTTGGATCGCAGCAAGCATTTGATGAGTTCTCTATGTGGAGAAGCGCAACGGTACGGGTAAGAACGGTCGTCGCGGAGATAGAGCCAGATGATCATCGCGAGACGGTCCAGAGATTGGCGACTGAAGTCCACTGACAGACCCCGGAGGCATCATGAACATCTCATCCCAAAGGAGTCTCCTCCCAGTGCAAGCGGCACGTCGAACGCACGCGTACCGCAGGCTCCGAGGAACAGCAGGGTGCGAAACATGTCGCCCGCGACAAATGATGCACTCGCGACGCAAAACCATAGATGTCGATGGCAGATGAAAGCAAAGACTCGAGTCGGACGCTTCTCCAGCCTGAGTACTGAGTTGGCACCCCAGGCAGGGCCGCGAGGGTGCTCTAAGACCGGTTGACAGGTTATGGGAAAGGGGTCTCTGAGACGTCGTCCCTCCAGAAGCAATTCACCCTGTCTTCCAAATCCGATACCGGCGCTTCTGAGGAGCTGCGCGCCTTCCTTCCGACGAGACCCTCGACGCCGTAGGCGACGTGCACGCGATTGTCAGCCCCGCCCTCCTCTCATCATAAGTCGGTCGAATCACGCTCCTGATTTCAACTCGAAGTCTAAGGTCCGCGTGATTGGTCTCGCGCACATTGAATCAGATGGACCAACCGACGCTGTGTGGAGCGTAAGCGGGATTGTCCTCCTGCCCTCCATAACATCATGCGCCTACAGCTCGTCACTATCACGGACTTCCTGGTGGAGGTCTGCGGAATTGTTACGAGCACTTGTGCTAATATATTCTCGGCATCGCGCTCGGACCACTACTAAAGTGCGATATGTCGTCGCATACTTTGCCGTATTCGTTGATGATGATACACCTGTGCCGTCTTGGATGCGTAGTCAGGCTGTGGATGCGCCACGTCTTCTCGCACACCGTGAACGAGTACCCAGGGACGTCCGTGACATTCAGCTAATATGAATAGCAACATCTACATTGAACAACTAGCTTCACAGATCATGCAAGGTAGACGGGACGCGGCAGCATTCAAATCGGACTTGGGTAAAGTACATCATCATGGTAACGAGCGCGAGAGGTTCGAGTCGAGCACGAGATCGAGTCTACAGATCTTGAAGTCACAGGAGGACCTAGAACGTCCAAAAAACATACAACATACAACATACATCAAGAGCCCTTGGGGCATCACCAGGAAGGAATGGGTCCGTAACGGAACCGTGCTCACCGAGACATCAAGAGGGGGGAGGTAACCCTCCTGGGCCAGACGCTTGGGATTGCTGAGCGTCGCTGTGCTGTTCTCCGTCGCGACCAGGGACAGCGCGTTGCGGCCCATTCGGTGCAAAGCCATACGGGATCCCAGGAGGGGGGTAGAGAGGAATTGGTGCGTTGTATGGAGACGCCGGCGGCGCTTGAGCGTAGCCTGGAGGATGAGGGTGGGCTTGAGACGGCTGAGAGGGTGCGAGGAATGGTTGCTGGTATCCGGGGCCCATGGGTGGATACATATTCGCCATGGGATACCCTGTATACGCGCCGGGAGGAGGAACAGGTGCATAAGCTGCGCCTGCATGGTGGTAACCCTGCGCTGGACCGGCGAATGCTGCACCATTGTACCCATATGGTGGACCCGAATGTGACCAGTTGGCAGCATAGTATTGCTGTCCGTAACCGCGAGGATCAGGGTGGATACCTAGAGAACTACATCAGCCGAGAGAACGAAAACACTGGGGTACATTACAACAAACCATGTCCGCTGTGAGCTGTACCACCTTGCAACGCGGGGTCGATCTGACGTTCCTCAGCTGCACCTTGGCCGGATCCATTACCCGCAGAAGGACCCGCATGTTCAAGTGGTCTGCCTCCGTGGAGGTGATCGCGGCCAGCTTCGATACGATGGGCATCATCTCGGGGTTCGACACGACTGGAACCAGCACTATAGGTACGCGAGCTCGATGCGCTAGAGACCGCGAGCGGTCCCGGTTCCCGAGCAAGCAGCAGCGGTGCCTCCGCGAGACGCGAGCCGGGCGCTGCATCGGCCTCAGCGTTGGCGTTTGGCCCGGGGTCAGGGAGAGCACTTGCGCCTGCATCACGCAGGTCGACGTGAGCGTTGGCTTGAGTCTCGGGGTGGGCATCGGCGCGAAGTCGTACTTGAGTACCGTTGTGTGATTCTGCAAGGGCGGTCGTCTGACCTTCAACGCGTTGTTCCGCGTGGATGTCCGTCCGGTCTGCAGTGCGGCCTAGCTCTGCGTGAACGCTCATCTGACCTTCAGCGCGTCGGCTGACGTGCATGTCCGCCGGGCTCGCAGGGTCGACGCGAATGTTCGATTGCGCCGTAACTTCCGGGTCTGCGCGAGCATCGGCCTGACCCGATAAGCCAGCTCGCACCCCCCTATGCTCGTCTGCAGAGCCCTTGGCAGCCCAAGCCGAGGGGGCGCTCGACACATTTTGTTCAGCAAATGGGTTGTCGCCACTGCGCACATACCGCGGACCAGCTTGGTGGCCACTGCGGGAGTCTGTACAAGGCTCCCCGGAAATCTCCTCGGCACGAACACCGCTGAGGGTGCGGGTATGGATGTCCTTCAAGTCACGAATGTCCGCATCGGCGTCCACGCGGACACGCTTGCTCATATTGGCACGGGTGTTGGCACGGATGTCCTCGCGAATGTCACCGCGGAGATCGAGGCGAACGTCCTCGCGGAAGTCGGCGCGAACGTCCTCGCGGAAGTCGGCGCGAACGTCCTCGCCGAGGTCGGCGCGAACGTCCTCGCGAAGGTCGGCACGAAGGTCGTCACGGAAGTCGGCGCGAACGTTCTCGCGGAAGTCGGCGTGAACGTCTTTGCGGAGGTCGGCGCGAACGTCCTCGCGCAGGTGGTTACGGGCGACCACACGAATGTCTTCGTGGTCGTCGGCGCGTTGGTCAACAATGTCCATGTCCACACCCATCCGAACGGCGAGCCCTTGAGCATTGGGAAGGACGATAGGTTCGGCTACTTCGCGGAGGTCACTAGCAAGTGTACCTGCAACAGGGTCATACATCAGTCTGTTAGGCATGCATTCGCGGGGCACTAACTGTCGTAGAGCACAGAGTCAGGAGCGTCTATGTGTCGGACTCGCTTCTTCGCGGGCTGCCTCCCTTCCCTATCCTCCAAGGCCTGTGAGGGGGCAGCGGCATGAGCAAACGGGTTCCACCAAACCGGCGGGAGATACGTTACCTCGGTGCCAGAAGAGCCGATATGCCGTTTCTGAGCGGGAGTGGGGGTTCTCTCTCGCATTCCGACGTCCATTGCACGCGCTTTGCCCTTAGACACAAGAGGGTTCCGCACCATCGCCGGGTTCCGCTCGTGATTAGGCGAATCATCCGAAGCGATGAACGATGGAGGAGCCTTGCGTTTCTTGCTAGTGCGCTTGCTCGGTTGATCTGTCAGTCCCGTATCTGAGGGCCTGTACTCGTCGCCGCTGGAGAGCTCCACTATCTCAGGGGGCACGTTGGTCTGTGGAGCACGGCGCTTGTTGGGCGAAGTGTCAATGGTGACCATCGCCATCTTGAATGGCAAGTGTGCTTTCTTCGCTTTGCTGCGCGTCTGAATGGGAGACGGCGATGATGATGAGTCTGGGGACCCAAAGACATCTGCCCCTGGGAACGCAACACCGGAGGACTCCGGAAGCTCGGGCTGAGATTTGTCGTCAAGTTGGACACTGAGGGGGGCGGTGAGTCGAGGTAAGCCTGCGCGGTCGGTGGTCCCGTTGGCGAAGAGGCGGCGGCCGCAGGCGTATGCCGAAGAATAAGGAGGCGGCACGCCATGCATCACGGGGATTCTGCTCTTGATGAGATCTACACGTCGTCAGTTAGGACAGATTGAAGAAAGCAATGAAGGTATGTACCGATTCTGTTGCCTTGGTGTGCTTCGAACTTGAGTCGATGCTTCTCATCCTTCAAAGCGCCTAAGAGCGCGACAAGCTGGTTGCTCTTCAGGCTCGAGATGCCTTTGGAGCTCTTCGTAGTGGTGCTCTCGGGCTCCAGAGGCCAAGGGACGTTCTCAGGCCAGTTGCGGAGCACCACACCGTTGCTAGCGAGGATGCTTGGGAGCGACTTCCACGGGAAAAGCGAGCCACTGATACCCTTAACGCCTGCGTCATCTACTGCCGTAGGTCAGCGTACGTCCAACGTAATGATCATGCAAGCATGCCATGCCTACCTAGCAGAGTGCGAAGTCGACTAGTAATATATTTTGGACGCTCTTTACGTTCCATGAGCAGATCAGCGTCGGAGTCACCATCAGCGTTGCCGGCAGACTTCGCAGGAGACGGTATGGGGGAAGGAGCGCGGCGTTTGGATGTGGCCAGGGGAGTGCTAATCTCCCTTCTTGACGTCTTCAACGCGCCCTCCGAGGGCCGCTCGCGGGGTGCCTTTGCATCTGATGGTGCCTCGCGTTCATCGACATCAAGGGTATCCCAGGCAAGGTTCACGGTGTATTGGGAGACGTTATGACTGGGTTATATCAGCACGGGTTCATAGACTGCATAATTGTGACGTACTATACCAGCGCCCTCATGTGGCCGATGATTATATCCTCGTCTGCACGACACTTCTCCTCAAAAAACTATGGAACAAGTCAAAGACAGATGTGAGTTCCGCCGCAGTGCTCCAAGTCAGAGGTGGACGTACTCCTTCGGCGTTTTTGGTCATATGAACGGTCGCCAAGCCCGCATCAGAATTCACGGAGCTGCCAACCAGCAGGAGAGCCCCGCTGAACCCGTGCAGCTCTTCGCCAGCATTCATCTACCGTGAAGTAAACAGTTAGACCGACAAACTTGAGTCAATAGATGAACAACGTACGAGGTCGGCCAGCTTGGCGCTGTGTTTCTTGAAGATTGTTCTGCGCTGGGCAACGGTCTGAGACTGCCCTGCATTCGCCCCTTGCAGCTGACGGAAGGTCTCCAGGATTGCCTTGGCCTTGTCCTCCCCGTAGTCCTCCTTGAATGCCTTGTAGCATAGTCTACGAGTGCCGGACATATGACCTTCTACGTAGGCGCCAGGGAATGTAATTGTCGATTATGAAGGGTCAACAACTCGTCGAACAGACCATGGTATAGCAGAGGATACGCACGATTACTAGGTCCAGATTCCTCGTCTTCATGCTGGTCTGCAGCATCGTACGAGTCACTGCTTCGAGCCGCTAAGAGAAGTCGGAGCTATTCAGCAAACTTGTCCGAGTCTGACATACATTTCGTCACGGTAGAGATGATACGCACGACTAGGTACAGGATCCTGATCTTCCTGTCGGTCTGTCGTGCTGTATCAGACGCTGCTATGCACTCTGGAGCAAAATGGAGCATGGACCTACCCTTTACGTGGAGACGAGCAAGTTCTTGTGCGGTGTTTTCTTTGAAGTACGCGCCGTAGAGGTTCCATAGGTTTGGCTTAAGTCGACTACGAGACCTACTGGCGAGCCAATGCTCGAAGATCTGAGCAACGGAAAGCCCCGTCTTGTCGCGTACGTCCTTCGCCTTGTCAAGCACGAGTTCGTATGCCGCATCCAGGTGCTTGAGAGACTCGTGCGAGATCCGTCCAATGGCTCGGGGAGGATCCTCGTCATCGGAGTCGCCATAGCTGCCTAAGACGGCCTGGTTGTGGTGTGTACTATGAGGGGGGGACGGATGCTCGGCGAGGACGTCAGGCGGATGCTCGGCGTGGACGTTCGCTGGATGCTCAGCGGGAAGCTTGAACGGA
Source organism: Pilatotrama ljubarskyi (assembly GCA_022385805.1). Lineage (NCBI taxonomy): Eukaryota > Fungi > Basidiomycota > Agaricomycetes > Polyporales > Polyporaceae > Pilatotrama > Pilatotrama ljubarskyi. Next base: position 9,040 of record MU277683.1, on the reverse strand, counting down.
TGCACGGCGCGGACCTCAGCGCGGACGTTGGGCAGATGCTCGACCGGGAGGTTGGACGGATGCGCTGCGCCGACCTCCTGTGCATGCTCGGCGCGGACGTTCGCCGGATGCTCAGCGTGGAGATTGGACGGACGCACGGTGCGGACCTCAGCGGGGACGTTGGGCAGATGCCCGGCGGCGAGGCTGGACGGATGCGCGGCACGAACCTCGTGCGGATGCTCGGCGCGGACGTTCGCTGGATGCTCAGCGTGGAGGTTGGACGGATGCATGGCGCGGACTTCAGCGCGGACGTTGGGCAGGTGCCCGGCGGCGAGGCTGGACGGATGCACGGCACGAACCTCGCGCGGATGCTCGGCGCGGACGTTCGCTGGATGCTCGGCGGGGAAGTTGGACGGATGCGCCGCACCCACCTCCTGCGGATGCTCGGCATGGACTGTGGGGCGATGCCCAGCAGGGACGTTGGGTGGTCGCTCAGCGCGGATGCTGGACGAGTAGTCGGCATGAGCTTGAATGTCGGGTATACCATCAACATGATCGTCTAGTAAATCCCCATCATCAGTACCTCCCCTGTAGCCATCGCTCTTTGCCAAATCTCACCTGAGTGACTCGAAGGACCGTGCTGTTCCAGTTTCAGGTTGGGGATGTTCGCATTGAAGCCTGCAGAACTGTACTTAGTTGGATGCTGGTTCACAAGGTCCGCCATTCTCACCCAGGCTTTCGCTCCGAGACTCCGGCCTGGAGGCTAAATGTTGAAGCCCAAGAGTAGGATAGGGAATCGAACCAGCATGCTCAGCAGATGGTGGAGCGCGAGGTTGAGCAGGAATGTTGCGAGAAGTGCGTGATACAAGGGCGTGATCATGCAGACCATTACCTGCGTCGGTGTTGGCTATCATGTCCGGAAAAGCAAGCGCACCGGGGTCTGCATCTATGTTCCAGCTGATGTTCTCGTCGACGTCCATCTTCACAATCACATTGATGTTCGCAGCGATGTCCGCGTCCACCTTTGTGCCGACGTCCCGGTGGACGTTTGCGCCGACGTCCGCGCCGACGTTCGAGTCGACGTACGCGCCGACGTACGAGTCGACGTACGCGCCGACGTTCGAGTCGACGTACGCGCCGACGTTCGAGTCGACGTACGCGCCGACGTTCGAGTCGACGTACTCGCCGACGTTCGAGTCGACGTACTCGCCGACGTTCGAGTCGACGTACGTGCCGACGTTTGCGCCGATGTTCGTGTTGACGCTTGCGCCGACGTTTGCGCCGACGTTTGCGCCGACGTCCGTGCCGACGTCCGTGCCGACGTTCGTGCCGACGTTCGCGCCGACGTTCACGTCGACCTTCGTGACGACCTTCGCGCCGACCTTCGTGACGACCTTCGCGCCGACCTTCGCGAGGACGTCCGCGTCAGCGTTCGCCATGGCGTTCGCGTCGGCAATCGCGTCAACGTTCACACTGACGTTCGCGCCAACATCGGTACCCACACTTGCCTTGAGGCTTGGACCAAGGTCCGTGCCAACGACGTTTGGCCGAGAGTCCGCGTTGAAGCTGAAGTGCTCTCCGTTCTTTGTGACAAGATCGTCGTGCAACTTACGGTGGAGAGACCCTTCAGCCCCGCTGCCGGCACGCCGGTCGTGAGCATCAGGGTCTGCGCGTTTGGCCAGGAGAAGAGATGAAGCAGCACCGTCGTTCTGCGCGGCAGCGGATACTCTATTGGGGTCATAGATACGGACAACAGACGGCGTCCCTCCTCCCGTGCCGTCCGTGGGACGTAGCTCTACGGGGAAAATAAGGCAGTCAGTCAGCATCACTTCGGCAGCCTGTAGACTCTACGGATGGGACTCACCAAGGTCAAGATGCGTCTTGATCTCTTGCAGGACCGATTCAGTCTTCATAGTCGAAGGGGTGCAGTCACGGAAATGGGAAGCAGGGGGTTCTGCATGAGGGACCTTAACTTGAGGCCCAAGGCGGAATGGAGACTGTAGGCCCGGAGGAGGGAGCGCATGGGAAAGGGCGGCAAGGGGAGCAACATGTGAAGCAGGGTGAGCATGGGGCGTGACCATTGCAGCTGTTGTATCATGCAGCGCTGTTGACATCTGATGCATTAGTAAACTGCACGGCAGAGAGTTGGACGTTGACTCACTGGAAGGGGGTGTCGTGAGAGGCGAGGACACCGGGAACTCCAATGGACTGCACGGAGGGGGGGTCGTGAAATCACCTCCGAGTAGGGCTGTTTCTAGCCCTGGTTGGAGAGGTCCGGTAGCACTACTCCCTCCTGCAGCTGCCTCCGCCGGCTGACTATGGGCTATGGCCGGTGTAGTTCTCGTGTTCAGACGCGTAGAACGCCTTACAGGGGTGGACGGCATGGGGCGAACACGCTTGGATCGCATCTTAGGTCGTGGGGTAGGTGAGCCGGACGGAGAACGCGTACGCGCTAGGGCGGACGACGCGACTTTTTTTGGGGATGGGTGTCGGTGAGGTGACTGAAGTCGGGGGATTATGGGTCAGTACAGTCAGGGAATGACGCGTCAGAGATTCGGACATGCCTTTGTCATTGAAGCCACCGTGGAATGGCGGGAGGATTCAGGAGCTGTAGACGCGTCTGGGGCTGAGCTGTAGCGCGATGGTGGGGTCGACAAGGAGAGAGCGAGGGGTGGAGACTCGACCTGCAAACAGACCCGTGAGACAAACAACAGAATCGTGCACATGCACTGCTTCCAAAGACCACAATCGGCACTCCTCTTCTCTGTTAGTCTTAATGAAACACGAGTCGTCCTGAAGTCGTGCGCAACGTCGTGGACGACCTGCTTAGGGAGGAAGCACTACCAATATGTCCTGGTGCTTCTCTGGAGCTTCAACGCGGTACATGCGAAGCTGTCAAGTGTTAGCAGAGCTTTCGGTGACAATGTTTCGGCTACACGCTGGACGCGCCTCAACTCACCAGCTCGTGGCGTCTGAAACCCATATCCTCCAGAGACACTCACGGGCTGCGAGTCTTCATCAAACATTAGACACCGTGAAAGGGCGCAGATTATTATGACCGCACCTGTGTTCTGAGGGAGTTCCGGACCAGCATCGCAAGCTCCGTGGCAACGCCACTGGCACTGGCCACCAGAAGTCTGATCTTCGTTCTCCCTTGCCTTCTCCCCCACTTCTTCCTGTCTGAGAGTGCGCGTGGCTCATCAACGGCACTCATGGTGATTGATAGAACTGATACCTGTAGCGCTGCAAAGGCGGCGACTGCATGACGCATACGGTCCGGCAACGCAATAGAGACACTGTGGTAGTCAGTGTCTTGTTTCTTAGTCACCGGTACCACAACATTTCACTCACCTGCCTGTGACTCTGGAGGGTCTTCTGAGTGGCAGAGCGCGGCTCTCTGAGTGAATTGCACATCGGCGGAGGTGAATCGCAAGACATGCGACGACAGCGTGGTAACCACCGGGGCAGCTGGATCTTTTCTCCTCAACGTCCTATTTAGCCCTTTCAGGTACAGGAGCTCCTCTGGTAGCCATCCGCCAGGTCATTCGTGTAATGCGGGTGTGCTGTGAACGTATCTGGCGTTCTCCGCATGGTGTATCGCACAGGACAGACGAGGAGACGGAGGACGTACACTGAGTCAAGCAACCCTTGCACTGAGTTCCGAGACGGAAGCCCCGGGCCCGCAGAGTTGCAAGTACTCCGTACATCTTGCACGCCCGCTGCACACACAAGACAATCTAGCTGATCTTCCGTGTCTTCCGGAACATATTGTTTACCCGTCTTGACTTGTGATAACTACATTGTACTACTGCTCACTACAGATCAGCCGCGCGCATCTTGAACGGATGTCCTCATAGTCACGCACGCGCTGGCCCAAGGAAAAGCCGTCGTACAAATCTGGGAAACGAAGTGAGCCGACTAAGGCGGAATACTTCCATGAGAAGACTCACCGCTGTCTTAATGACCGGGTTCATCAGCGGCCGTTGTCGCACACGCGCGTGTCGATGACGGGCAAGTGCGCCGCGTTGTAGAGCTCGATCGGCAAGCCGCACGGCGGGCGGAGATATACAAGTTTCGAGGTGTCGAGTAGCGTCGTCCCGCGGCTCGAGCGCTCTCCGCAGATCACGCCGCCGCTTTTCCGGCAATGCTGGTTGAGGTGAGGTACGATGAGCATGGGGATGATCAAGTGATGACAACAGAATGGGTGTGCTCACGCGTGTGCGCTCGACGATGAAGAAGGCCTCGCGGCAGAGCAAGTTGCAGTGTCTGCAAGCTGGAAGTTGGGCTGTGCAGTCGCACGGATGAGGGCGTCAGCACACGGAAACCGAACGGACAGGTACAGCATGTGGGAAGAGCCGTGCAGGCGCAGATGCGATGGCAGCGAAGATTCACGAATGCGGTTGGCCATGCAGAACGGGTGTGGCTGGGAAGGGAGAGCGGAGCTTACCTTCCAGAGGGACTTCGAGAGGAAGACAGCGAGGTGCTCATTCGGCCGGAGATGGGGGAGAGGAGACGAGGCGAGCGGAAGGAGGGAGAAAGCGGTCAGAATCACAGGCGCACAGAACTGGATGATGAGCAGGCAGCAGCCGAGAAACGAAGCAAGACAGGAAGTCGTGCTTAGGGCGAAGCTGCACCGACGAGGGATATCCCAAGCGGTGAGTAGCCTCTGGCCATATGGCCGACCCATAGCATATCGACCCCTATGCAACCTTCCGCGAGTGGCCTGCGCCGACATGGGATATCCCACTAGGCCAACAGTCCATGCCATACGGCACACGCATCAGGGAACGGTCGATGGGAGACCAGCGCGAGTGGCCTGCGCCGGTATGGGATACCCCACCCGGACAGCACACCTAGCCATATGGCTCCCGCGTGTCGACAACCTCTATACAGGTGGTCTGCACCGGCATAGGATATCCTATCCGGAGAGCAGACCGAGCCATATGGCTCCTGCATGTCGGATGCTACAAGAGACTTCGGGACGGGGAGCGGGAGAGAAAGTAGAGCAAAGAAGAACAAAGCCGCCCGTCCTGCCAAGAGCAAGTTGAACTTCTACAGGCGTCAAAGGCTGACGTGACTCCGACGCGTCGAAACGCGTCCCGTCACAAGTGACACGTGTGACCAGAGCGCGCAGGCCTCGTCCGTGCTGCTGTCCACTTCCCTCCAACGACAGACTTCTCCGCCCTCATGGCACGCACGCGGCAAAATGCAAAACGTTCCACTGGAGGTATCGCTCCTGCCAAAGCTCTCGGCACGTACTCAAAAGTCCAGGAATGAACCCCACGGCTGACAACAGTCTCTGGAACTGTAGGCACACAAAACCGCGCCGCGGCCACGAGCCCTCCCAGTACGCCACAACACAAAAGCTCTCATGCGATCCTCCACCTCACTTCTTCTTATCTCTAGCACGCAGCAACGACGTCGCTCCATCCATCAGAGCTACCCGCAAGAAACGTGACGTTGCAGCAAAATGTAGCCACAGGAACGCTCTGCAACATAACACATCGAGCACTCCGAAGAAAGACAAGGTAAGTCTACTGTCCTTGACGCAGCTCCCTACTGATGTTCCCCAGTTCTGCTACCTTTGCCAGAACGGCGGCCACTCAGTGGCCTGCGCCAGATGCCCGAGGGTAGTCTGCATCAATCACCTTGCGTACCAGGCCGCCGCCATACCAAAAAAAACGCTTGCAACGCTCGCCTTCATTTGCCCCTCCTGTCACATCTTGCAATCGCGCGCTTCCCGCAAGTCCGACCCTCTCGTCAAACTCCCGTACACCGTAAGACTTCGACTCTCTAACCAAGCACGCAACTGATGTTCGCACAGGCGTTCTATGATGAGAACAATCCTACGCATCAGCCACAGCCTGTACGGCTGCAAGTGCCGTATCAGGTCGCACAACATGCGCGTCTCAACACGAATTGGCTATGGATCGTACACCTCCGCCTCAGCAGCCTGCGAGAGCCCGGATCGGTCGCAAAACTAGTCTACGAAGGCCTCAGGGGATATTTCGTCGACGACGAGGAGCGCTACCTCGTGTACCACGACATAGAATTCAACCTGAACACTGATGCCGACGCCGAAGAACACAGAAACATAATCATGAGGGCTCTCGGCCCGCTGGCGGAGTGCGTCCGCCGGGGTTTCCATTGACGACTCATTACTAACTTCTACGCAGCATCCCTGACGCGCGCATCATGATATACGTCTACACTCACTCGCACGACACGACTGGAGTTCCCTTCTTTGGCGTAAACCTCGCAGCGTCCGACATTCACAACGTAGCCCCCTCATTTGCTCTTCTGCATAAACCTCACTGACAACACTTTCAGTGGTTTGACGTTCTCATACCTCAAGAAGTACGCACTTGGCTCCAGAAACATGATACCACGCTGTTCATGCTCTGCTGCGGAGCCATCATCACCTCGAAAACCTCATACGCCGAGCTCAGGGCGCAGTGCGAGAAGTACTACTTCTTCCTCACGATCTCTGTACCATACTCACTGGCTCCTGTAGCCTGCGTCTTACACGGCTCATAGCCTTCCAAGCGCCTGCGTTCCAAGCCGTTCTCGCAGCATCGTTCTTCGCCTGCTACACACTCCGATTCGCCCTCCAGGGACTGTCCTTCAACGACGTACAGTTCGGCAACGTTCTCGCTCAATCCCAGGACCTGGGAAGACACAGTCGTGTCATTGTCATGAGTCCTCGCGAAAACGCCACTGGTACCACCGTCGCTGAATACTTCTGGATGAGCCCGACGATTCGACCCCACGGTGTAAACATACCTCCACAGTGCCCGGACTGCTACGCACTATCGTGCTTCAAGATCTCCTGTGACTCTCGCAACAGAACCACGACGACGCGCTGCGTAGAACCTGGCTGCACCTATACTTACACCTATGAGCCCCCGCAGGGCAACATCAAAGAGCTGCCTACTGTCGAAGGCAGCTGGGCGAAGGCGGTGCTCGAGCCTTAGACACATACCGATGTAACCGCCCTACTAGTACTATCATAATGGCATCGCCCCACTCCTGCTCAATTCACTGCGACGCGCAGTCCTTGCCTTAGTGGAATCGGAACAGCGGGCGCTGCCCACGCTCTCACCAAGTCCTCGCTCAGTCTCACGACCTCGGACGTCATAGCCACATTATCGTAATGAGTCCACACCAAGACAGTCCTGGAGTCGCCGTTACCGAATACTTCTGGAGCAGCCCTATGATCTGCCCCTGCGGCGTCAACATACCTCCCCAGTGCCCGAAATGTTACGCTCTGTCGTGCCTGAACATTTCCCACAACTCCTGCAAGAGGACCACAACGACGCGTTGCCTAGAACCCAGCTGCACCTACGACTACACGTACGAGTCCTCGCAGAACGGCGTCCACGAGTTGCCCACTGTGGAAGGCAGGTGGCTGAAGCGCGTTCGCGGCATCTAGACACACAGACAGACATGTACCCGTCCTATCATGAATCACATCCTTACAACGCGACCGAATACATTGCCCTTCCCCTGAGTCCTAGTCGCTACTGCAAAGCACCTGGGGGGATCGGCCTACGATTCCATCCCGCCCGCGTTCTGACATCAGAAACACGGTACGCTATACACTCACTAAGGACAGAGCTGGGGCGTTTTCTGGTGGGCTGAATGCGGCCTCAAGGCTGCGAAGAAGGCCCTGTAACAAGGAAGCAGGAACACGGTCATGAGACAGACAGAGGTGTCGGGTCGGAGTCGACATGTTGAGCTGGTGGTCGATGCGGTGCTCCAGCCGCGGTGCCGTTCAATGACCGTCGCGCGGGATGAAACAGCAATGGCCTCGAGTGAGGGTTGATTGAGAGGACGGGTACATCTGACAAGTCACATACTGTCTACAATCAGCGCATGCATATACGGACTCAAGAACTACTTCAAGACTCGAAACGATCCGTCTCACGCCATGGCAGCCATGATGAGGTTGCGCAAATTACTACGGAACCGAACAATCTCACTTCCCGACAGTTGAACCGCATGATAGCCTCTAAGAAGAGCCGCAATGCACGCGAGAACCCACACGCCGCAGTCGTGACCGTTCTCTTGAAGAGCAGTCTCCTACAGCTCAGAGAGTCAGTTCCGAAATTCAGCCCTCTGTTTAATATCATGCTGAAACGCACTACTAGAGGGTACGCAGCCCATTCGCCTTGAAGTGCCTCATCGAGAGACGGACATATATGATGATGCTCGTTCGCCAGCCTGTGTAGCTTGTAGATCAGGCTGTAAACTGACTGCAACGAGGCATTAGCCTTGATCAGGGTGAGGTAGTTCCTTATTGTCACTTACTTTGACGTCTGTTTGCCATGATGCTTCGTCTGCCAGGCTATCGAAGTATGCGATGCGCTTCTTTCGCCAATACACGATGGCTAGCGTCCAGTGCAAGCTTGGCAGCGTCCGATGGATGGGCAGGATCCAGACATCCTTCCTCCAGAAGGCGGTTGTGAGCCCACAATCTCTCCAGATTGTGTCGTCGTCGACGTGGTTGCAGTGCATAGTGAAGATCCGGGTGGAGAAGATCGCCGGTTCACCTCCATGCGTCGAGCATGTCCCGTAGTGGCGCAGCAGAACCTGCGCGCCGCCATTGACACAGTCATCGCTAAGCCATGCGGTCGGTTGTAGGAATCGGCCCATATCTTGAGCGGGAATGAGGACACGTGGAAGGTCCGTCGTCGCCGGGATGATCACGGTGACAGGACCGGCTGTGGCTGGCCCTTGTGGCGGGATATCAACGAGGGGGGTCACATCCTGTTGAACTTCCAGGATTGCGTACTGGCCATACGTGGTCCGGAGGTCACACAGTGGCTGTGTTACACAGCATGGACGTTCCTACTTACTGTATATAGTTTCTTTTGTTTCTTTGTACGATACTTCTCATCCGGACACTTCTGGACTTCTCCAGTGCGTTCTACGCTGTTCCGGATCCCTATGGACTCGTCTAGATAGTTCTAGTCGATGGTGCGATACTTACACCATCCTTGCACCATCATCTTACTCATCGTATGCTAGATCACATGCCCTCCTTTCTTCGCTTACTCAT